>CM077810.1:102603469-103180969 GCA_039764185.1 Tamarix austromongolica | reverse complement strand
GGCATAGCCGGTGGCGGCTGCACGAAGGTGGCGCAGTGCTGGAAGGGTCGATGTTGGGGAGGAATTTTTGCATGGCCAGGGCTACACGTGCGGCGCAAGGCAGGGAAGCTAAGGTGGTTGGTTGTGTAGAGGGAGGTTCAGGGAGGATCTTGGTGGCAAGGGTAGGTGGTAGGGGCGGCTGACGGCGGAGAAAAGGCCGTCTGAAGGTAGGGCGGCACGCGGCTTGCTCTGTCTGGGTTCCCAATTGTCGAACCTGATTAAGGCGGTGCTGAGGGCTATTTATAGGCCAATTTGAACGAAAAACGACAACATCCAAGTGGGAGGTTAGGGGGTTAGGGTTAGGGTAGGTCGTCCGGCGTAGTTGGCCGATGTATGGTCTGAAAATTTTCAGACCATAATTGCTTGGGAAATGGGGGATTTTCGTGCGGGAGAAGGGAGTGCCGTTTGGTCACATCCATGGGGAAGTCAACGAGGAGAAGAGGGGCGAAATGACCGGAGCTGGAGCTGGCGTTGCATGCTTTTCTTCCTCCGGCGAGCTTTCGTGTTGCAGGCGGTCACCGACTGAGAAAGAAGAAGAAGAAGAAGAAGAAGAAGAAGAAGAGGGGCTGGACCAGCGGTCCAGGGGAAAGGAAAAAGGGAAGAGGGAACCGGCCGGGTGGCGGCGGTTATTTCCCTTATTAATGAAACGCTGCGTTTTGGGTGATATTTGAGAAAAACGCGGCGTCCGCGTCGGTCTGGCAACGGTTATATTTTCTCCTTATGGCGACGCGGCGTTTCAGCGACTTTAGCTTCGAAGCGCGGCGTTTTGCCTCACGGGCGGCTGGGCTCGCTGGGCCGCGGCGAGAAGAAGGAAAGGAAGGGGGTGTTGGGCCGGACGAGGCCCAACTTCGGCGGGGGGAGTAGGAAAAAGGAAAAAGAAGGAAAAGAAAAAGGAAAAAGGAAAAAGGAAGGCTTTATTTAGGGTTTTGGATTTTGCATAAACTATTTAGAATATTTTTGGGCTATTTAGAATATTAATATTTATAAGATATTAAATAAATTTCTTTTTGCTTAGTTTAGACTATTTTGGATAAATTTCCTTAACCTCCATACTAATTAGGAAAAATTCTCAAATTTTCTTCCAATTAAATTATTTATTAAGTTAAATTAATTTGAAACTATTTTATTCTTCTTAATTTAAATAAAGTAATTTATTTAATTAATTTCTAAAATAAAATCCTTAATTAGCTTAAAATACCACAATTCCTCCTATTTCAAACACTTTTAAATTTCTTTTTGGTTTAACCTAATTAACTTCCTCTTATTTTAATAAAAATGAATTATTTTGGTTAAACTCCCACATAAAGATCTTATTTAATAATGGATAATAGAAATTAGGATTTTGGGGCATTTCAAGGTGTGTTGTCCCTGTGAGGTGTTTCAGATCATTCCACCGGTTTAAGAATAGTGGCTCATAAGCATTTTTGCTCAGAGAGATGTTGAGTCCATTCCACCAAATAATAATAGTGGCTCAGATGTGTTGCATATGAGAGGTATTTCAGACCGTTCCACTAGTTTAATAATAGTGGGGTCCCTGAACTCAACCTAAATAAAAGATTTGGAATATGATATATTTACATAGCAAAACTTGAAATCGGTATCTACCTAACACTATTTTAAATTATCATATGTATACTTATTCTCTGATATGAACTCATGTATTATGTGTAATCCTTATTCGATTGTACCGTTACCTGACTCATTACGTAGCATACTAATCATCTGTTTCATAGGTGTTGCTCATTCCTATGAGTAGATGACCCATATGTCTTTATGTAGGTCGAGGCTGACCTAGTAGACGAGTTTGCTGCCTTTGATGCTTACTATGTGGAGAAGTGATTTTTATAGTAGGGTTTTGGGTGTAGAGTTATGTTATCCACATGTTTTTTCTGACCGGATACCATTTTGGACTCTTAGAGCCATGATATCCCTTTTTGTATTTTGGATTATTGTTCTTGGAGTAAACCTCCAAACTTTTATATAATGTTTATAAAATTCCCCTCAATTTTTATTTATCATATTTTAATTTGTAATTGTTTTTCCTTGTGATAGATGTAAGGATGGTATAGTAAGCCAAACTTATGCCAATTACGACGGTAACACCCATCTGTTTGATAATACGCTTCCATTTAAAACAAAAGCTTTCAGTAGTAGACTCTGAGGGTGTTACACTTACACTTCTTGTCAGTTGAAGCAACATGATTAGAACTACCAGACACATGATTTGGAGTTGGTAGTAGTTGTCTTCACATTAAATATTTAATGTGAGGATTCGGCAGAAGATACATGATGATTGAGTTGAGGGCTTTTAGATTCATGAAGATGGTGCCATTCGCTACAAGGGTTACATGTGTTTGCCATATAGTTCCATTGATTTCAAGACCTTTGTTTTAGATAAGGGTCAATATGCTCAATATTACATCCTCCTAGGAGGGGATAAGTTGTACAATGACCTCAAGTGAATTTACTGGTGGCCTCATATGGAGTAAGAAGAAATGGAGTTTTTGTCGAGTTGTTTGACCTATGAAAAAGTCAAGATCAAGCACCACAAACTTGCAGGCTTATTCTTACCTTTAGATGTTCTAAGAAGGAAATGGGACTTCATCTCTAGGGATTTTTTGAGTAGGATATTGAGTACTTGCAGCGGTTATAATATAATCTAGGTTGTCATTGACCGATTAACTATGTAATATTCTGAGTCGATATAACCATAGAAGGGTTACCTTGGAACATTTTCATATTGGTTTGTTGACCCCATAGATTAACACAAATTCGTTTAGAGTTCTTTATCCTCACTCATGCTCTTCCCAAGATATTTTTAGAAAATTTCTAAAATTTCCCAAGAGGGTTGCTCATCTTAAAATTTTATCTTCAACTACCACGCTTAACTGTATAGTTTTTTGGATGGAATTACCAAAAAATGGTATACCATGTTAATATAAGTAGCTAGATAAATCATTGTAACACTTTGCTCAATTTGGGGTATTACGTTCTCCCCATCACTCAAAGAACACAATATTATCATTGTGCCTTAACTATGAACTGACTCAATACAGTTTTATCTCAAGAATCGTCCAAAAGACAACTGACTGGCTCATCCAAGTTCAACTCATAGTCATATTTTTGCTATGATACCATTTTTGATACCTTGAGTCGATACAATCATGCAAGGCCTACCTTTGAACTCTTTTGGATTGGTTGGATGACTCCATAGATCAACACAAGTCCTTTCAGCATGTTTTTCTTAAAATGGTATACCATGTTGATATAAGTAGCCAGATAAATCATTATAACACTCTACTCAATTTGAACTACTACCTTCATCTCCCCCACTTAAATAACGCAATATTCTTATTATGCCTCAACCACTAACTATCTCAATACATTTTTATCCCAAGAATCGTCCCTCTAGGAAACTGACTGGCTCATCTAAGTTCTTATCATGGTTACTGTTTCGCTATGATACCATTTGTCATACCTCAAATCGATACAACCATGCATGGCCTACCTTGGAGTGTTTTTGTATTGGTCGGATGACCCCATAGATCAAAAAGAGTCATTTCCGCGTATTTTGTCCTCACTCACATGCTTGCTTCCCCTTCCCCTTCTCGATCATACAACCTGCCTCAACCGTCCTTCATTCTCCTTACCTAGCCTGCTTCCCTTTCCTCTTTGAGCCTAGACATCCTAACCTCCATACTTGTGTCCCTTCCCCTTCCCCATATAACTTTCTATGCCAATGCCTCCCTAGACCCTACACCCTTACTTTCCCCTACAACTCCCACCCACCCTCGTTCTCACTAGGAATAGCAATGGATCCTGGATTTGACCCAAACCCGCTAAAGCCACCTCATTTTTAGGGAGTTTAAGTCCATGATTTTTTCACCCGATGGGTTCTGAGTAGGATCTATATATATATATATATATATATATATATATATATATATATATATATATATATATCGAAATGGATCTGGATATATGTCTAGTAGTCTTAGATCCAAACTCGATCGAGACCTATTGTGTGTGTGTGTGTGTACATACTAATATTATATTTCTCATCTTTATCGTAATCATGTTTGAGATATTTATTCATTTTTTTAGCTTTATATCTACTTATTTATTTTATAAACATTATGTATACTATTTTATTCCAAAATCATTAAAACACTATTTAAAAACTTAAAGTAATAATATTAAAATATTTATCTTTTTACTTGAAGAAATTTTTTAAACAAATTATTTAAAAAACATAGATTATTTATTAAAGCTATATAAGACATAAATGTATTTATGTGTACATAGATTATTTGAAAAAAAATTCAAAAATAGCTAGGCCCATTTAGGACCTATTTATCTGCCAGACCTAGTGGGTGTGGATCTAAGTCTGAAATTTTGGGACCAGATGGATCTAGGTTGGATATAGGTCTAGGTAATATAAATGGGTCCAAGTTTGGGTCTAGTTGGACCCAACATAGACCCGACCATTGCCTTCCCTAGTTCTCATGCCTAAGCCCCTATTCCCCCACCTATTATTATTCTTCTTAATCTTCTTCTCATCTTCCCTTTCCTTCGTGCCCATACCTCTACTTTTCTTCCTCACAGACCCAACCACCCCTGCCTCTCTGCATTGACATCCTATGTAGCCTGTCACCTCCACCACTGCAACCTTTACCATCCCAACTCCAACCACTAGCACCATCACCAGCCCCGACCACCTTAACCCTTCCCATTCCGCTTCTTCCTTTCCTCCTCCCTTTTCTAACCTTCTCTACCTACAAACCTTCTCCTCCACCGTCGAGTTGCCAATTCCATCACATCATCCCCGTCCGCCACCCTTCCTTATGTTGACCCAGCTCTAACCACCATCCCTGCAACCTCCCTGCACAATCAAGCCATAACCGCACCACCACCTATCCACCTCTACCTATACATGTTGGTTCTCTACCCAGCATCACCGTTGTTGCTACCCATCCTCTTTATAGCCCTTGTCCCAACTCCATCATCTGATCACCTCTCTTTTGTGCCCTCCATTTCCCTCGTCAAGCTGCCAAACACTTGCACAGCCCAGCGTCGCTCAGCGCCACCTTCACCCTTCCTTGCATAATCGCATCATCGCCACCTTCAACCATCACCACCATCCAATCATGTTCCTCATCTACACCACCAACCCATCCTTGTGTGCACCATTACCAACTGTTTCCATCCTTCATCACCATCTCCAGCCACAACCACCACCAGCCCTTGCACCATCACCCAGCAACCACCACCACTTATACGCACGTCCACCACCACCCTCCTTCTTTTCCTTTCCCTCCATTATGCTGCCTCAACCCCCTTCATTTGGCCTCAACACCACCCCACCACCATAGCCTCACCGTTGTTGTTTCCACCCACCACCGGTCATCACCCCCACCCATGGACAGAGCCAATATAGAGCACATGGGGTCACCTGATCCCATGCCATTTTTGTATGTATATTATATATGGTGAATAATTATTAAAAGATCTTCCTACCTCATTGGTTATACCCCTCTCTATTTATGCCTTGCTACCTATGGACCATGGTTCGATTCCCATGACATGGGAGGTAATATTTTTGTTGAAATCTTCACTTATTCATCACATCACATGACACTTCCCCGTGGCCCAAACCCTATGTGCCGCCCCTCCTTCTTCTCAATCTTCCAGCCTATTTTGTATGTTCTCTCTCTTTTTTTTCCTTTTCAAATTAGTTTTTATATATTTTTTCAATTGTTGTGTGAAGAGTGTGGTGAAGCTTTCTATGCTTGTTGTTAAATGTCAATTTTGATTAGTTTTTCATTGAGTTAAATTTGTTAATTGCATATTTTACTTCAATAAATTAGGATATAAATGTATTTCAAAAGCAACCCAAAATTAAAGAAGGGGCTAGTGGGAGTAATCTTAGTCTAGTTATTCAAATAAAAAATCTAACTCCTAGAAATGATGAACACCCTCAAGCCATACAACAAAATTACGTGGATTTAAATTCTCTAGAGCTAAATCTAATTTTGAGGGAAAAAAATTAGATTTTCATCCAAATCAACAAGATGAGGTAAGGAGAGCTTATATTTAGTTTGGGCCTTCCCAGCCTTGTACACATAATTTTCCTATTAAACTTATTGTTTAGAAAAATTAATGATTTTTTTTAGCTTGTCTTGAATAATATAATTAGTTAGAATATAATATAGCAAAAGATGCTTCTTTTTTCTTACCGTGTTACTTTTTCAAACATGAGTATGAAGTTGGTTTAATCATATAGTATGATTATGAATATTTATCATCATCATCATTATCATCACTTGTTATTTTACACTTAGATATATATATTTGTTATTTGTTGGAATCCCATGAATTTTATTTTCTGGCTTTGTCCCTGCCCCCACTTAACTAACCAAACCCCCATCCCCTTCTGCCTTGACTAGCTCATGCCACATAAACAACATGAGATCTCCTTTAAAAAATTTACCCCATTTTAATGTAAGGGTATTTAGGTAATTTACTATTTAATAAATATTTTAAATAAAAATATTATTTTATTGATTAAATATTCATTTGGTTATTGTGATATAATTTTTAAGCGCAAAAGTTTTATAGTAGAGCCTAATAATTTTAGGAGGTTACTGATAAAATTATGCTTTTGCTAGAAATCAGGTAACTTTTATACACTACTAAAATTTTTGGATATCATATGATATCACATTAGGGTTTGATATGTAAATGGTGTTAAAAATTTTCGTTACGTTTTAACTATTATACTCTACTAAAATGATAGATATCACATGATCATATATTAGGGTTTCGTTGTGTAAACTGTGTTAAGCATGATTGTTACAATATAATCTTTATACTCTAATAAAATGTTTTGATATCGTATGATAGCACATTATGGTTTTGAATATGTAAATTATATTAAGCATGATTTGTTACATTATAATTGTGTGTTTATTATTGTTATTATAAATATCAATAAAAAAAGGAAGCATGCTATCTTATGTAAAATACTATGGTTACAAAGGTATAATTAAAATGGTTCTAATGTTGAGAAGAGATTTTGTGTGATATGTGCATGTGAAAATGATAGGTTGAGCATGTTTAGATATACTTGTACCATAATTATTATTATCATGTGCCCTAAGGGCAATTTGGTCGCTTTAAATGTATTATGATATTTATTTTGACAAATGTGCCTACTATATTTTATTTGTTGTTGAGTATGAAAATACGTAAATTGATGGATTATAATGCATGTATTAGCATGGTTATTATTGTTATATGCCCTAATAATATTTTGGTCATTCCAATCGTATCATGATAATTGTTTCAAAAGTTGTGCTTAATATGTGTTATCTCTTATGGAGCATGAGAATGTGTGGTTTGAAGTCCTAGAAACACATGTTATGATTTAACTAGTATGTTTTAGCCTTATCATCACAAAATAATAAATATAATAAATTTATTATTTAAAACGGATGATAATATGGTAATGACGGTATTAAGGGTATTTTGGTCACTTCTGACCTAATATGCCTAACTTGAATAATCAAACATAGGGTGGCCTTGGTGTATTGATAGGTTGACTTTAGTGTTGACCCTAAATAAGACTTAAACTATTAACCTTAGAGTTGACTTGAACGATTGGAAATAAAGGAAAAATAGTTAAGTATGGAATGGAAAATCTTTGTGCAATATATGATGTTTTGTGATCGCCCTTTTAAGATATTAATACTTAAAAAGAAACAACTCGAGTTGTGAATGGTTGCTTTCTAGGGGATACCCTATAGATGAGGTAGAAGCCCTCGATTTGTTTGGTTCACTAGTGTGTCATTGCGCCCTAGTAATGCCCTAATCTACTCTATAGGTTACCTACAGACCCTATAGAGGTTTGATACTTAAGGATTAAGTGTCCTTGGTTGGGAGGGTATTGTGTCGCTTTGTGTGCGAGTATGACTAGAGAACTTTTATGTCTCTAGATTAGATAGTTTATAGGGTACCGTGATGCCTTGTGAGTCGATATGATCAATGTACTTTTATATCTCCGGGTTATTATTGTATCATATTGAGTAAACAAATATGGAAATGATTATTATTGAATCAAAGTGATTATCAGATTGGTTGGTAGTAGCCTTTGTTCCTACATGTGGTTCGGTAGAAGCCTTTATCCCTACCTGTGATGCTATGAGTTGTTATTGGTTTATCCTGGTGAGCCTACTTGTGTTATGGGAATTTTTGACATAGTTAATGATCTTTGTGACCATGGTTATGATTTGAGGATTATTTTGTTTCTAGTTATACTGCAAAAAGCATCTCTTGGATGTTCCATTGGTAAGTTTTATTTAATTTCAGATGAACAAGCATGAGTAGTATATAGCCTTAGTGGTATATGGTTATATGAATGATTATTGTATTTCAATTAACGTATGTATAACTAAATGTTTTATATCTTATATTGTGGTGATGTCTTTGATGTGTTCCATGCAGACTTTTCATATTAGTCTTGTACAATGGGTTACTCGATACCATAATACTGATGGGCCCCATTTCATAGTCCCATGCCTATTCAATGGGCAACATTTACCTTGCATGACTACTTTGATGATAAGGTCTGATGGCTTATTGTATGGGTCGAGAGTTAAGAATGTCCAGGGGTTCGCCAGACATCTTTTGATCTAGACGTTTTTGAACTCTTATTATCTTATGTATTTTTTTCAAGGGATTGTATAACGACAAACAGTTGGTTTATTTAGAATGATGCTAAGTTATTTTAACTCCCTTTCCACTCTCATCTTTATAATTGTCTTATTAATTTAATTAGATAAATGTTTAGCTTTAGCCCTTAGTATAAGAATGGTAGAGGATGCCAGACTTATGTTAGGTGTGGTAGTAATACCCCATTATTTTTGTAACTAACACTTCTGGAGAACAAAATTTTTAAGTAGTACATTTGGGGTGTTACAATTTACCACCGAGGTCATCTTTCCTTACTTACTCTTTTTCTTCTTTCCCAACCTTGACTTGTGAACTTCGAAGATAAAGTCTCTTTTTAGGGGGCAGTGATGTAATACTCCAAATTTTTTTTTTATCAAATCTTAATCTCGAGAAATGAATAGATTACCCAAATCCTAAATTTTATTTTAGATAATTTATGTTTTAACCCAACCCTAAGATTGGATGATTAATATTTAATCTTACCTTGATTTCTTCATCACAATTTTAAACCTAATCTCAATAATAATTCTGCACTTCTTTTTCTTTTTCTTTTTTCTTTTTTCCTTTTTCTTTCTCTCCTGCCCAATTTTCCTTCCTCTTGTCTACCTTGCATGTACCTTCTTATCTGCCCTAACCAAACTTCCCTCTGTTAAGCTTCTCAAACCTAAACATCTCAGTCATCATCTCGTATAAATCTTGGGATTTGTCTTGTTGAATTTTTTCACAACATTTCCCCTGATCAAGCCTCCTTCTCATCCCATGAGAATGCCCTATGACATTTCCCCTTATGCATGCCACCATACATATTATATATATACCCCTCCAAATCTCTCTACTTCATTAATTCTCAACTAACTCCTTTTCCCCCTCCACATACATCGAGCACCATAGCCCTAAATTGTAACACCCTCATTTTTAGTACTAAAAAATTTTATTTGAATAATTAATTACGGAAGCTAAAACATTAAAAATACAAGGTGTTACTGCAACACTCGGTACAAGTTTGATTTCCTCTATCATTGTAATACCCCAAATTTTAGCTAACCTTAATCCCAAGTAACTAATATCGTAACCTTATTCTAATCTTGAAAAATTAATATTTCTATCTTACCCTAATTTCCTAATCCTAAATTTGATCTAATCCCTCATTTTAATATGGATTATTAATATTTTTCCTAACCTTAAACTACTTCTGGATAATCATTTTATTTACTTATCCTAATACCCTACCTAAATTATCTTAAAATAAACCTAAATATAAACCCACACGTTTTCTCTTTTTATTTTTCTTCTCTATCCTAACATTTCCCTCCCAGCTGGCTTTTATTTCCCTCCTTCTTTCCCCTTGTGTGCATGACATCCCCTACCATTCTACCCTTCCTTGACCTACACCCTACCCTCACTATCACCCACCAACTCCATTGTTTCTGTGTGATGGGTTGCATTAACAAAGATCACCCTCACCCGCATGCGTGCATCTCTATATATACATACCCCATTTAATGCATCGACCCACCCTCCTTCTCCCTCTTTTTTTGTCAAAAAAATTTCACACTAACACAACCTTCCTCCCTCGTTCTTTCCCTCTCCTTATCGTTGAAAAAATTACACCAAAAACCCACCACTGGTGATCCCAACCAAGGCACCAACACATCCATTGAAAAAATTTGTCATTTCCTCATTCTATCCATCGACCAAACTCCCTGCAACCTACCACCAAGCACTGGTAAAAATCACCGAACCCACATCCCACCTTCAAAAAAAATCACCACAACACCCCTACCCTTTGACCATTTCTACCAAATCTCACACCTCCTTTACCCACACCCCCCTTTGGTAGCCATCACCAAAGCCCATCCCCACCTTTTGGCATCCACCACCTAACCACCCTTTTGTTGTACAAGTTTTATTCACACTTCCTTCAAACCTCAGTTTGGTTTATCCCCGTTCTTTCACCCTTCCATTCCATTAAACCCTCCTTAATTATATCATTTAATTCTAATTATGTATTTTTAATTTTTCTTAGGTTATATTATGGAGGTTACGAAAGAGGCGGGATAGGATAAATGTGCTTAGAGACTAGAAGCTTTTTCTTAAGGATATTAGTTGATGTTTAGGGTTTTGTATTAAATTATTGAATGGCCATGTGAATTATCATGTTATTTTTATTATATTTTCAAATGCATGTAGTTAATGATGGTTTTTGATAACATAGATTTTATGATAGAAAGAGAGTATGAATAATGAAAGATGTGTTGATATTATGTTGCTATGCTAGATTATATTTTTGTAGATAAGTATAAGTTGTGGAAGAGTAGTATGGGTTTAATAAAATATGATAAGTGGGAAATAAGTGTATTTAAGATGCATGATGGTAAATTGAGGATTTTGGAAATAATGACATTGAAGATATAAGACTTTTCTAACATTAAGGCTTCTGAATATCTATAAGGCCATTTTGGTCAATAAGGGTTAATATGGGAATATTAGTACTTTAACATGTTATGTGGATGAAAATATACTAATAAGATCATGTGGATTTATTGGAGTGATTATGAATGTCATAAGTTCCTCAAAATAAGAAAATGACCTAAATTGGGAATAGTTATTTTAAAATGGTAATGTTATTATCACATGTGTAAAACGTTAGAGTAAGACCAAAAATTTCAGATATGTTGTTAATGTTGGCATTTTAGGGATGTATATTGAATTTGGTAAATATATAGTCTTATGGGAAGAGTTATGACTTACCTGTGAAATTAGGATTTTAAAAGCTTTGGAAATAGTAACTTTTAATATAGGGTTATTATTGTATGTATAAAACGTGAGAGTTAGGCCTTAAATTTTGGGTATGTTAATAATAATAATATTTGAGGAATACATACTAAATTTTGTAGGTAAATGATAAATATAGGTGGAGTTATGTCTTAAGTGTGAATTTAGGATTTTTAGGAAAAAAATAAGCATCTTAACCTTTTTGTATGATGCTACTTTGATTGCCTTAATAATGGTTTTTTTACTTATCATACTGATCATGAATAAGAAACTAACCATTGAAAGTGAAATAGAACATGAGTGGGGCCGAGGAGTTGGGTCCGTTCCACCAGACGATAAAAGTGACTCAAGTGTGTTGTCCCTAAGAGATGCTTCAACCCATTCTACTAGATTAAGAATAGTGGGGCCCTATACTCAACATAAATGAGAATATTATTTTAGATAAGAACTAAAGGATAATATATTAATTATTTAAAGGGAAAAATTACATGAGTCGGGACGAGGTGTTGGGTTCGTTCCACTAGATGATAATAGTAGCTCAGGTGTGTTGTCCTTGAGAGGTGCTTCAAACCATTCCACTAGTTTAAGAATAGCGGCTCAGAAGCATTTTGCTATGAGAGGGGTTGGGTTCATTCCACCAGAAAATAATAGTACCTCAAGTGTGTTGTCCCTACAAGGTTCTTCATACCGTTACACGGGTTTAAGAATAGTGAGGTCCATGACCTCAATGTAAATAGAATAATAGATCATTTTATATTCTAATAATATAAATTTGGACTAGTATTTACCTTGTATTGATTTTTTTGTATCTAGAATTTATACTACTTTGCGTTGTGAATGCATTTAATTATGTGTTTCCGTGTTTCGACTGTATTGTTACCTTACTCAGTATGTAGCATATTGATCATCCTTTTTATGGTTGTTGCTTATTCCTACAAGCATGAGTCAGATGTTAATGTGCACATCAATGAGGACCCAGTTGATGACTTTGCAGCTTTTGATGCTTTGTATGGGGTAGAGTGACTTTGTGTATTAGGACTTTTGGGCGTAGAGTTATGTTATACAGATGATGGTTTTATGTGGATATCATTTTAGACTCTTAGATCTATAGTATCCCTTTTATCTATATTTTGGATATTATATTCAAAGTAAATCTCCACACATATATTTACATTTATGAAACTTCTCTGGTTTTATTTTATCTTGTTGAAAATATTAAATTGTTTTGCCTTGTGATTGATATAAGAATGGGATGATAAGCTAGGCTTATGTCAATTACGATGGTAACACCCGGTTATTTTGATTATATGCTTTTGTTGTAAAATAAATTTTTTCTGTAATGAATTTTAGGGTGTTATAATCATTCTCATATCAAGTATTAAAGCTAAAATCATGAATTTGCTTAATTAATAACATAATTATAAGAATCATATTAGAAAAAACAAGCAATTGATCAATTATTCTAAATAAAACAAACGTCGATGGTTACAAAACTCAAATGAGAGGAAAATATAGGAAGACATAAGAGTCTAAGAATAAATAGATAAAAGATACCAAAAAGGGACATCAAATAGTCCTAACTCTCAACCCAAACTACTAGCCTTAAATTGATCTAGAAAGCTAATATGTAAAGACCACTACCCATTGAATAGACAGGGACTCACAAAATGGATCCCTTTAGTACAACAGTACTGAACAACCTATTATACAAGACTAACATAAAAAGATTACATAGAACATATATAAGGCATCACAACAATACATGATATAAAACATTAAAAGATACACAAGAAGATCAAAATATGGTAATTAAGGTATCACCAAGCCACATATTTTTCATTTCCATTCATTTATAACATACTGGAACTTACCTGTTAAACATAATAACCATATCATTCATCATATATCTCATATTTCAATATTAAAGTTAATAATATCCATAATATCATAGGTAGAGATTAAAGGTACAATACCGATAAAAATTGATAATACCATAGGTAAGGCTCAAAGACACAAGTAGGCTCAAAGGTTACTACTAATCCACAAGTAGACATGATATTGATCCGCAGGTAGGCACGAAGGCTACTACCAAACCTCATGTAAGCACAAAGGCTACTACCGAACCAATCTAATAATTATTTTTGTTCAACATTAATCATTTCAATTTTTATTTACTCGAGGGCAGGTTTTATCAACCCGGAAATACTAAAATACTCTAGTTATACTAGCGCACCAAGGTGTCATAATATCTAAATGACTATCAACCCAAGTATACTAAGATAACTTGATCACATTGGGCACACAAAAGTGGCATAGTACCCTACCAACAAGGACATCTAATCAATAAGCATGTCTGATCTCTACAAGTCCACAAAGCTAAATAGAGTAAGATATAGGGCCTAGTTGGGATATTAAGGCACACCAACGAAAAATGTCAATCAATCATGGGTCAAATCACATCTTTAGGGTAGTGACCCCTAAAGAGCCACCATTTTCGATCTCGAGATATTTTACTTTAAATATTAGTATTTTATTAAGGCAATCACATATATCACATAATACCAAACAAATTAATTTCCATTCTTAACATCTTTGCTCACTTTTCAATTGTTCAAGAAAATCATAATTAAAGACAACACTAAGGTCAACAATAGAAATCTACTCAGACCATCCTAGGTTTAATTATTCATGTTTGGGTGTGTTAGGCTAAAAAGGACTAAATTTTTCTTAAGGCCATAATTACTACATTATCAACCATTTTAAATAGTAATTTCTATTTTATTTATTAATTTATCATGAAAAGGGTAAAATATAATAATTAAATTATTTAGCATGTAGTTAAATTATTAGGCATGTCAACTGACCACTTTACCATTACACATGATATAACATATAAAAACCTAAAATGCATATTTAATTCATCCAAAATTGCATATTCTCATATAAAAAAATAAATAATATAAAGTAAGCATGCTTATTGGAACAAATCACATGATACACTTAAAAATACCAAATTACCCTTAGGACACATACTGATAACAATCATACTAGAATATGCCTAAGCATGCTCAAGCTATCATATTCCATGTACATATCATACTGATAACAATCACATGATTAGGGAAAAGAAGCTAATTAAGGTTGAGGTAGAGAAGGTGAGGATGTGGGGGAGTGGAATGGAGTTGTTGGTGCAAGGTGAGGGTGGTGGTGTTTTTTGGTGTGATTATGGAAAAGGGTGAGGTTGTTGGATGCTGCTGTAAGAAAGGAGGAGTTGGAATGGTTATTGGGCTTGAGGATGCAATTTAGAGGAAAGGGATGTATGAGTTGGTGCACAATTAGAACAAGAAGGCACATGGGTTAGAGTGAAGTCATGTATGGGTTGTGCAAGAGGGGCATGGGTAGGGAGTGAGAGAAGGGCATAGTTTTGCATGCATTGGGGCATGACCATACATCTTAACCATAACAAACAAGGTAGCTCATGGAGGGGATAAAAGGAGTATCTTAGGGGCAATGATGGTTAGGCAACGATAAGGGAAGGTTGATGGGGATGAGGTGGTGATAGTTGGGTGAGAAGGTGGTGATTCAACAATGGTGATGACATCACACATTAAAAGGCCCAATCAAGTAAAGGAACTAGTGTAGGGTAGAGGAAAAAGGGGAGGGAGTCGGAATTTTTTTTTTGGAACCCGAATGAAGACAATGGAGAATGAGGAGTGGAGTGTATATGTATGCATTCAAACAATTAAGTGAAAATGGTTCAAATAGAAATGTGAGGTGTGCAACATGAGAATTGGAGGGAGATAGGGGCATGTTTAGTGGAGGGAAAAATGAAACAATAGAGAGAGTTTATATAAGAGAGGGAGATGGTAAGGAAGGGTAGGGTAGAAGTAGGATAGCATTATTTTATTTTGAAACTATTGTATTCCATAATTTCTAAACAAACATGAACTTTTGCATGTTGTGATCCTCTCTTCATGGAACCTTCAAGCTTTGGTTTGATCTTATCATCCTGTATGTAGAGGTTTCTAACACATATATGATCCCAAAGTCTATGCCACTTAGAAAAGTTTGAAATGACAAAGAAACTTGAAGTTAGGATGATCATCATAAAGAGTTTGATTTGAAGTTGATAATAAACTTGACATCTATGGACAATGTGTCACTAAGTATCAATGCATTCTAGTGCATAAATGTGAGGAGTTAATCTCCTTAAATTTTTATTGTTATTTAACTCATACATTTTCAAGATGCAAAATTAACTCTTCACTATGACAATGAGCTATCTTATACGTTCCATTTAGCTTCATAAGAATTTGCTAACACATAATGTAATGGCATGTTAGGTGTCCATTTCCATCATCACACCATTATGTAATCTAACATTAATGGTCCTTTATTTTGAAAAAAAATATAACTTTATTATTTGGTCATATATATATATATATATATATATATATGGAATTTTAGAAGTGAGCATGATACTTAAGATTTATCTAACCCATTTAACATTTCAAATATCTCCTAGTTCAATTTTATTAAGAAACATTGATATAAATATATATATATATATATATATATATATATATATATATATATATATATATATATATATATATCAAGTTGGATAGAGATATATATAAAGATATAACTGTATTTGGATTTGTTTTCATAAAGACATTAACATTTTTTTCTCATAAAGGTGCATATGTTTAAACTCTATTCTTGCATAAGTGCTTCAAATATTAAATTTAAGGTGATTCAAGTTATTACTATTTATACCTTTATGAAAACAACATATAAATATTTATTTCTTAATGGAAAAAAGTAAAAACATTTATACCTTTAATTTATACTTTTTCAAATGTTACACATTAATGGAATCAAAGTCTAAACATTCATCATGTGAAACTTAAAAATGTTTATGCCCTTAATTGTACTTTTATCAAACATATTGTCAATAGTCCACATATTTTTTTAAACAATAAATCATTAAAAATAGATGCCTAAAACATAATTGGTCATCAACATAAAATACCTTGAAAATAAGTGAAAATTTTTATAAATGTCAATTATTTGATAGCAAAAATATAGTTATAAAATTCTAAACTATCATCAATAAAAGTATTTTTTTTAACAATTAGCCATTAAAAATAAATACTTAAAACATAATTGGCCATCAATATAAAATATGTACAAAATAAGTGGGGATTTTTGTAAAATTTTTGTTATTTGATAAAATGAAAAATGATTAAAAAACAGATGTAAGACTATTTAAATACTATCTACTTTAGATATTTCAACGCATTTGATAACTATGATATCTTAAATTATTACTTCATTTAATTGGTATGATACATTATTTTATTTTATTTTTTCAAGAAAAAAACATAAATAATATGTTTTCTTATCAAAATATATAATAAACTCTTCCTTATATATATACCCAAAAGGTCAATTTAAGATAATTGGCAAACAAATATAATACACTCAAGGGCCATAATGGGTGATCTTAATGTCGTACTCAACTTAGCAAAGAAGTTCTAGGGGTGTCATGTGACAAACTAAGACACACAAAAGGCTCCTATGTGCTTCCATTCTAGTTCTAGGGGCATCATGTGACTAACTAAGACATGTAGGAGGCTTCTATATGCTTCCCTTCTATTTCCTTGCAAGATATTACTTTTAATGATAAATTTTTACCTATTGTAATAACCAAATAGATAATTCTTGAATTATGTGCAAACTTGACAGGTGATGGAGAATCCCCATTGGTTTTTAGATCAATAGTAACTCTAATATTGTGTTAAATCCGGTCCCTTTACCTAACCATTATGTTGCTTGTATTAACCTCAATAATCAAACACATATTTTCAAGAAACACTCTTTCAAGTTTTCAAACATGTGGTTGCAATCTTCTTCCCATAGTGAAAGAGACTTGGGCCCGACTTAGCCATTATTCCTCAATAATACATCTAAAGTAAGGCTCGACCTTACTTAAACATAGTCTTAAAGCCTTGAACAAACATAAATTCAATGACTTATCAGGGAAAGTAAGACTACAACATCAAATTATTCTTAATATATAGCAATAGTTAGTATCTAACCCTTCAAATGTTGATCTTTACTTACATGAAAAGGTATAATGGGGGAAGTATGATCATCTTTCTAAATGTGAAGAACTCTTCTTAAAGAAAAAACAAGTAGTTCATTAGCTTAATGTTGGGGACTCCAATTACAAATTATTATTTTCCACCATAAAATCTAGACTAAATCATAATGGTGTGCATTGCATTCATGGTGATAATGATGCTTGGGTTCAAGATATCCAACATGTTTTCCTTAACTTTTACAAAGAGCTTCATAGCTCTTATCCCACGTCTACCATAATTTCTTATGTAGTTGTTAGGGATGGATTAATTTTGGATGTTTCCATGTTTTATAGTTTAATCAAACCTCTCTAATATAAATAATTTAAGGAGGCCCTCTTCTCAATAGACAACAAAAAGTTCCCAAGGTCATATAGTTTTACATCTTCATTGTTAAAGTATGTTTGGTCAATTATTGGTGATGATGTATGACACATGGTAAATTAGGTATTCTATTCAGGGTATGGTTCCATGATTCTTGAATAATTCTACCCCTTTTCTTCTTCCTAAGGTGACTAATATTGAAAGAGTCACTGAATTATGTCCCATTTCTTGTTGTACTATGTTATACAATACCTTGACCAATGTGTTAAATCATTGGCTATAATTCATAATGCCTTTTATCATTAATGCTTCCCAATGTGATTTCATTAAGGGAAGGTCAATTGGTGAAATTTTTTTGCTTACTTAAGATCTTTTAATTCACTACATGCGTAATCACATATCAACTCACAAAATGTTGAAAATTGATTTGAAAAGATATTATGACTCTTTATGTTGGAAGTTCCTTCAATAAATTCTTATAGGCTTACATTTTCCTTCCTTTTTTCAAACTTTTTATGGCATGCATTTCTAGGGCCACGTATTCTATCAATCTTAATGTCATAAACCTCCTACATTTTCAAGGTTAACAGGGTCTTCTTTAAAGAGATCCCATGTATCCTTACATCTTTTTCATTGATATGGAATACTTCCGTTGAATGTACAAACAAATTTGGCATAATCTTAAATTCAGATGTCATCTTCAATGCAAAAAACTCCAAATTTCCAATCTCTCCTTTGTGGATAATGTCCTTCTATTTTGTAGAGGAGATGTTTCCTTAGTGAATTACATTATGAACACCTTTCACACTTTTAGTCTTATGTCTAGTCTTCAAGTCGATCCCCAAAAGAGTTTTTTATAGTCATGTGGTATTCTGTCCTAGCTTATGGAAACTATGGTGAGGGATATTTCTTTCCAAGTTGGTGAATTACCTATTAAATATTTGGACCTCCTAGCTAATGATTCACATTTAAAATAACTTATCATATCGATACCTTGATTGCTAAAATCACTACTAAGATCTTACATTGGTTGTTCAATTTGTTGTTTTACGTGGGTTGTTTGTAACTTATATACACCATCCTCTTAGGCATCCAAATGTTTTGGAACCAAAACCTTTTACTCCCAAAGAGGCTAATGAAGTAGATTTATACCTTGTGTTGTAGCTTTTTATAGATCAGAAAATAATTTACATCTCACAAATCTCTTGTTGCTTGGATAATTATTGTCGTCCTAAGAGGGAAGGTGGCTTAGGCATTTTAGACATTTAGAAATGGAATATTTTAGTTATTGGCATGCAATTGTGGAATATTTCAAGGAAGAAATATACCTTTTAGGTTCAATGGGTACATGCCGACCATTTAAAAAGAGATAAATGACTCTTTGTCATTTTACCTACTATCACTACATGAACTACTAGATTTGTATTTCATACCCATAAAGAGCTTATGGATATCTTCTCTTCTATGGTACCAAAAAGACTCTATAAGATCAGTTCAATTTATAACAAAATTTGGTAATGTGATGCAATTGAACCATGTTGGAGATCGGTTAAGTAAAACCTAGTTGGCCTGAAATGTAAGATCATTTTTTGCCTTGCATTCAGTGAATAATTGGCTACTAGAATCCTTTTACATAGGTTTCAATTAGTTAATGAAGACACTTGGTTGTTTTGTAATCATGTTGAAAATGTACAACATTTGATGATTGATTGTCAAATGTTAGGGAGGTTAGTGTCAACGGCTGCAAGATAGTTAGGTTGACATATTTGATCACTTGGATGACAAGGTATTCTACAATTAGCTACCATGGTGCATAGACAAGCTACATAAAAGTTTGAATTGAATAGATTCTTGTTAGCAATTATAGTCAATGAAGTTGTCAAGATGTGAAATAATGTGCTATTTAACAACTTAGTTTGTCTTGGAGCCACGTAGTTAAGCAAGTTTCTATTAATTGTGTTAGAAGGTGTCTTTACGAGTCTATAATAATTAAGTATGTCCTCTATGTTGTTATTGTAGATAAATTTGCATCCTATTCTTATAATCTTTAATCCTTTGTGAATTACAATCACACTTTATATATATAATACACTAAAATATGGGTTAATTAAGGTCGGGAAAATATTGATATTCTTAGGTCATTATTTTTGGTATATTAGAGGGTTGCTTTATATTGTTCGATGAGATAATTCCAAGGAAAAATTACATCACCTTTAATTGAAATGCTAGTGTGAATGCTGGCCTTTGATAACTCACCAATTGAATGGAAACATCAATATTTTTAAGTCATTAGGATTTATTTAAGCATGAATTATGTCAATTTTTTTTCTTAAGTTTGATATTTCAACTACTCAATTTTATTGGTCATTTATGATATCTTTGTTATGTATCATCATATTATTATTGTTGTTAATGTTCTTATTATTTCATTTCCAAAATCATGAGATGTACAAATAATAGTGACTAAAATTTTGTACATTGATACTCTTATGAGTTAATATTTATTCGATACATCTTGATGTATGTAATTGTACACACCTTACTTCCACGTTACTAAAAAAGAGATGCTAATTTTAGTGCTTGAATAGTAATTATTGACGGTTGAAAAATGGTGCAATTACCATATAGATACATGTAATCACTATTATAGCAAACACAATCACTATAGAAATATACATAATAATCACAATAGCTAACATAATCAACATAAAATAATATATAAGAGCCATAGTAATATACATAATCCCTATAAAAATGGGTGTCATATGTAGGTCAAAATAATCACTATATAGATTTATATAATCACCATACAAGTTGGCTTAATCATCACAGTAGATCACTCAATCACCTTGAAAAATTACCATTATAGGAGACACAATTACCATAGAAATATACATAATGAGCACAATACCCGAAATAATCAACATAAAAAATACATAAGAACCACAATAGAACACAATCCTCATAGAAAATGGCATCAAATATTAGCATAATTTGTTGGCATAATCGGTATAAACTAATACATAAGAACTACAATTGTATATATAATCCCTATAGAAATGGATGTCACGTGCTTGTAGATATAACCACGATATAGATATACATAATCATCATATAAGTTAACATAATCACCATGAAAGATCACATAATCACCCTAAAATATTACCATAGTAGCACACTTAATGACCATAGAAATATACAAAATAAGCACAATAACTAACATAACTATCATAACAAACACATAAGAATCACAATATAAAATATAATTCCAATAGAAATGGGAGTTACATATTAGTAGAAATAATAACATCATAGCCACACATAATCATAATATAATTTAATGTAATCACCACATAACTCAATATAATCAACCCTACAAGTAATTTTTTAGCGTGAAATTTAGCACAAAAATGGTAAAATAATATGTACTTTTTTATGCTAAAAGTATAGCTTTACATGTATCTATTTATAAAGAAGAAATCATGATCATTATGATATAATTTATTTATTCATTTGATGATATAAATTAAAGATAAATTAGTTTTAAAAATAAAAGAATGAAAATTTGGTGTCATCAAAGTGCACATGGGTTACATATACCCTAGTGTATCTAATAATTTGCTCTCATTAATACCTAGACTTATTACTCCCTCCATATGTGAAAGATTATCACTTTAAAATATTTTTTACTTTTTAATGAGAATTTTAAATAAAGTTTGTTTTATTTAAGTAGTCATTTAATTGTTTATATATATAAATAGAGATAGTTGAAATAAAAAAATAAAAAGTTATTATAATGATAATTTTAAATAAAGTAATAAAATTATGTTTAAAGTAACAATCTTTTGAGCATGGATGATTTTTATTTTATCTTTATTTTATTTTATGAAAATATAAATTACATACACTACTAAATAAATATATTGATTCCATTTCTCACTTATGTATATGATAAAATCCTAACTTAAAACACTACTAAATAATATCTCTTAAGGGAAAGAGAAGCATAAATGTGTATGGATGCATCATATGAAAGTTTCAATAAAATTGTCAAAAATAATTTATCGAGAACCATAAAAAATTTGGTAAATATTCTAAAATATTTGTAGGCAATGTATATTCCATCCATTTAGGCCTAATTTTTTTAAAATTTAATTTCATAATATAATACTTTTTATGAAAGCAATAAAAAAAATTGTGTTATGATTCCAAATGTACCTTTCCCATACTACATTAATATATTTCACAATAATAAATCAACTTCCAATATAGATATTAGTCATTTTGGAATGTGTGTGTGTGTGTACAACAAAAAGGCTCTATCTTACACATGCCAATCATACAACATGACAAGATAGTGGGATACTACTACAGCCATTATCCTCTAGAAGCTAAAGTGAAATACTCAAACTAAAAAAACCATTGTAGTCTTACTCACTACTATACCTAGTGAGAACATCAATCTCTCCATGAACCATACATGGTACTCTCACACCGTAAGAATCCCCTAAGTTAAATACATGAACTGTAAAAATTTATCCCTTTTAAGACC
This sequence comes from Tamarix austromongolica, assembly GCA_039764185.1. Lineage (NCBI taxonomy): Eukaryota > Viridiplantae > Streptophyta > Magnoliopsida > Caryophyllales > Tamaricaceae > Tamarix > Tamarix austromongolica. The sequence continues at coordinate 103,158,403 of CM077810.1, read as the reverse complement.
CTCGAGGTAGAAGCTCCTTCCAAAACATCTACAGACATCCCTGAGTTGAACATCCTAACCACTAGGTGTCTGTGAATCTCTAAAGGAAGTAGGTAAATATGCTCATCCTCATCGCCCCTGGACAATCAAATACCTAAAACATCCTATCAAAATCCCAAATCTATCCTTCTAGGATGACCATGTCCTTGTACCTGGCATATATTAATGGCTGATGATCAGAATCCCTCCGCATCCAATCATCTTCAATACCCTGCTATGGGTGATACAAAGGTGGTGGTGATAGAGGTGAGAAATACTTAACAAACTCTATAAAGGCCTTGAATGCCTCATTTAGGCAACGAACACATCCATTCAATGCCATGGTGAGCTAGCTACAAAATAGAAAACATTTCAGGATAAATAATTCTATATTATTAATACATAAAATACATATGCAAATTCAAAGGCCACCTAGGCTACCCATTCTTGATTCCTTACAAGATAATTCGGGTTTTTGAACAATTGGGTTTTACACAATATGAAATAGAGAAATAAAATGAGATAAGGGATTATGTGATAACCATTTTTTTTTTAAAGAAAAATACGATAATCAAAACCCAAACTCTAATACCAACTTGTAACACCCTAGAATTTACTACTTAAAATTTTTCATTTTCTTATAAGCTAAACATAAAATAATTGAATGTTATCACCATGATAAATATGAATCCAAGTTATTATTTCATTCTCATATTCAATACAAGGTAAAACATTACAAATATTAAACAATATAATAAGAGATATTTCATAAAAACGTAAGAGAGTTGGAAATAAACTCAGAGTACAATGATCTTCAAAAAACAACAAAAGGGAGTATTATGAAACTAATAATATATAAGATATCCCAGGAAAAATATTAGCTATCAGATAGTGAAGACTATACACCCAAACCCATACAAATAAATCATTCCTCCATAAGAATTGCATCAAACTCTTCAAATTAGACATTAGGAACTTGCACATCAACAATTGTGTCGTTTAATCAGGGGAATGAGAAACACTCACAAAGTGTATGGTCAATACTTATGTATTGAGTAAGGTAATAATACATATCAATATTTAAAATGCATACACATCACTTAAGGTTACATTAAGAAAATATTATATGTGCACACTATTCATTTTATGAGATGACCTAAGAATGTAACAACATTAAAGTTCATATTTAGGTTATCACACAATTTCATATATTTAGTCGCACTAAGATTAGGAAACTGCTGGTAATATATGCTCTCCTCTTTCCTTCATAATATGAGAAAGATAGTCATCCTCATTGATATTCTCACATCTAGGATAAAATACATTAGGGCCACTAGTATACCTCTAATTCTTACGTGTGTGTACCTCTATAGGCCAGTAGATCGGACTAATATAAAGTAGATTAAGATCTTTTGGTTCTTACAAAATGAGACAATACTATTTAATTATTTCAAGCATTTGGTCTCAACTTGTGTCCTCCTACACTTTAAGTATTATTTCCTTATTATTTCATTAACCAATACATAACACATAAAAATTCATTACTTGATTTAATTAAGTTCATAAAACTTTCACTTAGATTAAGTTATTTTAACGCATGGAAAGCTCCTTATGATCTAATTAAAAAGAATACCGAATATCATGAATTCATTCCAACAAATGTAATTACTAGGAACGACTAGAATTACACCATGGTCAATCACATTAAGCATGTCAATATCACATGAAGTAATGAGGATGCATAAGAAAAGATAATAGGCGCAATGGGGAATATTACACAAGTGTAAAGCTCTTAACACCCTTACAAAAACCCTAAGTCACAATTGACTAATACTCCATCCATGAAACTCACCAATTCACCAAATTTAACACATCATCCCAACATATTATTATAAAACCATATTAGAAAAATCAAACTTAACTCCAACATTTCACACATAAAAATACTAATGTTACCATTTTAGTAATTATTCTTGAATTAAGTCATTTTCCTTGTGATATAATACTTACGCTACCCCCAATTAATCTCAAGTACTTCACATCCCATACTTATCAAAATTACAATCCAAAAAAACTTATATAACCTCAAATTTTTAGATTTCACCCAAAATGACCATAATGCCCATAATTCACCTAAATGCTTTAAAACTTCTTGTCATCGTAACTTTATCCACACTCAACTAAATCCTATCATATAATATATCAAATTCAAGTAAGAACCTTAATGAATAAAATGACTTATTTTACACCCAAAAAAATCACAAACTTGACCTAAACACCCTTAATCCAAACTTATCCAAAACCCACAAAACTTTCTCATGTTTTAAAACACACCAAAACCACACACAACTATCCACACCTTATTAAAATACCAAAAATGTACTTAACCTTCATAACATAGAACCCTTAGGCACCACGAATAATAAACCAAAACTCCATGCACAAAAAGACCTCACAATTTCAACCTCAACTCAACCTACAATTAATAATGTTTACTAAACTATAAGCTTAGTAAAATAACTAATTATACCAATACAATTGAGATTTTATGGAAATGTCTAGCAAGTCATAAGATACATAAATCACGGATAAAATCATAACACTCTTAAAATCCTAAAGTACCAAGTATTGCATATAAATCAAGATAAAACTTGGGCATGAATTCTACAATGATGATTTAATATGAAAATTTTATAAGAAACAATACTTAACATTCAAGTCCTAATCTAGATGACATGTATTCTTACCACACAAAAAAAATACGGTCTCTACACAAGTGAAAATTCCTCCTAAGCACCCTCCTCAAAGACCATATGATCACCTAAAAGTTATGAAAAATTAGAGGTAATAATGCAAAAGGATTATGAAGTAAGGGTAAGGAAAAAGAGGAGGAAAGTTGAAGAGAATTAGTGCAAGATTTTGGTGTGGTTGGGTATGGATTAATTATGTGGATGGTTGAAATTACTAAGGTGCTCAAACATGAAAGGGTGGTGCCACCATGGAGGCATTATATGAAACTTGCACGCTAGTGGCTAAGGGTTGTGTGATTTCCAATATAGGTTAGGGTACCCTTGTGTTGGGTTGTGATGAAATAAGGAGGGTGGCGGTGTTGGTGGCATTAGAGGTGTATGTAGCCTAAGTAGAGGTTATGTGAGGTTGTGGAAGATGTTGTGGTGTAGTTGTGGAAAATGTTGTGGTGTGGTTGTGTGGGAGGTGGACAAAGTGAGGGGATGGTGGCATGAAAAATTCTAAAAATGAAGGTGCAACACAAAGAAAAGAATGACATAAAAGGAAAAATGAAGGAGCATGTAGGAGCTCTAGGGGATGGTGTAAAATGGAGAAAGTGTCAGGGGTGTTAGGGTGGAGTGTTAGGTTAGGCTTAGTTGGGGTTTTAGTTTGATTAATCAAATTAAGAAAATAAAACTAAATGGCAAGGAGGGTTAGGAGGAAAAGAAAGGGTGTATAATTTAAAGCAAGGGTTAAATATTAAAAAAGAGATTAAGAGGCTAAATATCCATAAATTAGGGTTAAAAAAATTGTGTCATTATAGTGGAAAAGAGAAACACCCATAAAAAGGATAATACTTACAGATGTATTGAGTATGGTAACAATACACATAAATAGAAATACATGCATAATATATACAATTTACATGAAAGAGAGTACTAAAACATGATATGAGATTATCTAAGGGAGAAACCATATTCAAGTTCATAATTAGGTGATCACACAATTTTATTTACTTAATACCTTGAGTTTTAGGTTTCCACTACTCATAACCGGTGGAATGATGTCACAACATATAACACCCTCTAGGGCCAAACACCTGAGCAATACAAAACCAAAATCCTAGTCTTTAAGTATACCTACCTACCTTCTATAAGCTGATAAAACAATCAATATAGAATAGATTTAAGATCACTCTTGTTATCAAAACAACTATAAAGTACATTGGTACCTCAAAAATTCGATAAAAGATATTAAAAAAATACATCAACTGTGACTCAAGTGATCTTCTACTTATAGTATTATTGTCTTAGTAGCTCATTCATCAACATTTAGCACATAATAATGCATCACTTGATTTACTTATTATCATATCGTTTTCACTTATAATATAATTATCTTATCACATGAGTTATTCTTTATCATTGTCACATGTATTATCAATTATCAATGGATATACACTAACTATTATTATCATTAAAACACTTGTAAATGCATCATGGTTAATCAAAACAAACATGTTATAATCACATTAAAGAATGATAAGGCATAGTGAAGGCCAATAAAAACAATAGGAGACATTACTCAAGTGATAATACTATAAAGCCCTCACAAAATACTATTCCACAATTATCTCATAAATCTACACATAAGACTCATCAACTCACCAAGTTTATCACAACAATATCATATATCATACTAAGTACCATATACAAAAACAATGATAAAAATCTAGCATTTTACACATAAAATATTGATTATATTTGTAACATCCCAAAATTTACTACTAAAAAGTTTTGTTTTAGTAGAAGCGTAATAACAATACAGTTGGGTGTTACTGTCGTACCTGACAAAAAATTGGCTTACTATACCATTCTTACATTAAACATAAAGGAAAATAGTTAAAACCTAAAAAATGATAAAATAGATAATGAGAGAGATTCATAAAATTATATAATAGTTTGAAGGTTAACTCATAGTACAATATCCAAAATACATCAAAAGAGATACATTGGAACTAAGAATCCCAAAAGGTATCCGGACTAAAGATATAAATCGAATAACATGACTCTATTCCCCAAACCCTAAGGATAATATGGTTACTCCTCCCTAGGTAAAGCATCTTAAGTAGAAAAATCATCCAAGGAGTCCTTATTGACCTGCACAAAAATACTTGGGTTACTTGCTTGTGGAAATGTGCATCATCCATAAAAAGGATGATTAGTACGCTATACACCGAATAAGAAAAGTATGCAGTCATAACACAATGTCATAAGGTTAAATGGATGAATGAACATGCCTATAGATTAACATAACATGATGCAAGATAATAATTGATTCCATAAACCCATTATTTGATATAATCATGATCCATATTCTTATTTATGTTGAGTTTAGGGGCCCCTACTATTATTAATTTGGTGGAATGGATTGAAGCACCTCTCAAGGAAAAATGTTCCTAAGCCACTGCTATCATCTAATGGGATGGACACAATAAATACCAAGGTAACATACTCCTGGCCATTATTCTTAAATTGATGGAATAGATATAACACCTTGGTCCAAGACACGTAATTTTTTACTTTAAGTGATTAATGTCTTATCCATTATTGTTTATCTTAAGATAATCATGAGAACACACATATAAATATGCTAGAAACATAATACAAACTTAAAATATTTATTCAAAACACATAACACACAACCACATCAAGATTAGGCATCCCCCATGAAAAATGTCATATTTCCCTTAAGAAAACCCTAATTTTACAAGGTGAGCATAACTTATTCCATAATACTCATGTAACCACCCAACTTAATACACATTACTAAAGTATGATTATTGATAAGATATCCTAAATTCAAGATCTAACTCCAACATCATACACATGCGATAACAACTATACATCTAGATTTACTATTTATAAATCCCTACGAAACCATAATTTCACATGCCAGATATAAGTTTCCCTATAAAATTCATATAATCACCAAAATTTGTATATATTCCTAAAATTTCATTATTAACAATATATTAGAAAATTAATTTCTAAATACAATATTTTCCACATGCGATAATGACCCCGTCTCTAGGGTTACTGTTCCTAATTTAAGTCATTTCCTTATATTATTTGGTACATAATACTTATGATTACTCGAAGTAATCCACATAACATATTTAGATTATTTTAAATCAATTAGCACATTAAGATACTAAGTATTCCATATATTAGCATATAATGACCAAAATACCCTTAAGAATGCTAAAACGCTCAAATTTTCACACAAACCATATGAGTTTGACATTATTGATTCCAAAGTTGCAATATATATCATCATGATAAAAATTGACCACATTCATTTACCCCTTTTCATACTCACTCAAACTACATTAAAATGTCATAGGTCATACTAGCACACTTAGTGTTTCAAAATAAGACTTATCGCAACAATAATATATAGGCTTGTGTTCTTCACATTACCGACCATGACATCACCACTTTGTCATACAATATCATTATCATCATGATAATATCAACTATACGGTTTCATAAAAAAAAATACACATATCATTCAAAAACACTAACTATAACATGTATCTTTACCAAAAATGTCTCCAGCCTCTAAGCACGTAAAATCCTAAGACTACTCCTCTAAGACCACTAAAAAATCACCTAAGAAGCAAGAATAAAACATTAAGAAAACAATTCAGGAAATCTAAATCAAATGAGGGTGATTAATGGAGAAAAACTAAAGCAAACATGTTGCAAAAGAAGTTTAGCAAGGTAATGTCAAAATTTAGTGCAACCTAGGGGTGTGCAGTGTCAAAGTGTGAAGCAACTAGGGGGTTGATGTGTCAAGGAATGATTCATCTAGGGTGGTGTTGGAATGGAGAAGTGAAATAACTAGGAGGTGGTATGCATGGATAGTTGGCGAGACTAGGGTTGGTCGGTGAGGTAAGAGTTGTTGAGTGAGGTGATGTAGGAGATGGGTGTGGGTTTGCATCAGAAATTGATGTAACCAAGAGTTGATCTGTGTGGGTTTTTTTTATGTAGAAAAGGCCAAGCTGATTGAGGCTTTGAAGCTACAAAGGTAGTGTTGCATGAGGTTGTATAAGCTACATAGGGCTCTATTAGACAAAAATGGGAATCAACGACAAATGAAGCTTAAAGGATTTCAGGGAAGGAAGAGGGAGTCCAAGGAGAGCTTATGCCAAGTGCTAAGTGAAGTAAGGAGTGAAGATGGGAGGGTATTTATAATGGAAAGGGGTGAGGTATGAATTGAGAAATGATAAAGTGTAAGGGTTGGGGGCATGGTTTTTCATGCGGCGCAAATTAGGGAAGGAAAGGGACGGGGCTTGTTGGGTTGTTGTATGTGGGGATTTAGGGGCAAGTGTAAGGGAGGAGGCATGGTTTGAAGAGAAAGGAATATAAGGTAGATCGGGACAAGTGAAGATGAAAAGGAAAAAGAGAAAAGAGAAAGAAAAGGGGGAAAAGTAAAGGGATGCGGGGTTAATATTACAATTAGAATTAGGTTTAGATTTAAGATTAGGGAATTAGAGTAAAAAATTTATTAATCATTCAAGGTTAGGATTTGGTTAAAATAGTCATTATCCAAAATTAGGATTAAGGACTTAGTATAATATAAAAATATTAATTAACAGGGATTAGGACTATGTTAAATTTGGGGTGTTACAATACCCAAAGGGTTGTTAATCCCATTTTAAGTCTTTTTCAACTAAAATTAATACTTGTGATACTTATAAATAACCCAAATTAAATATATATCACACTTAACATATTTAAACTCAAGTAACACTTATATAACTTTGAATTTCTAGAATTAACCAAAAATGACCATAATACCCCTATGTCACTTAAACAACTCAAAAAAAATTTATCAACATTGTTTATTCCATACTCCACCAAACCCTATATCATGTACCAAATTTTATGTAAACACTTCAATGAATAAAATGACATAATTATTTTACACAAAACTCACAAGTGTTACCCAAATACCCTTATAACTGAAACTAATTGGCAAAAATATCAAATTCCAACTCCCACCAAACTTATCCAAATTTACACATAATTTTCCATATTGTATTAACTTTCCAATTATGCAATTATCCTTAATTAAAATATCCCAAGAAACCAAAAATGGGCCTAAGGGTGAACCACTTCAAGCCCAAAACACTAAATAATCAACCTCAACCTATTTCTTCTATATAATACTTAATCATAAATTAATACATTCAACCTCATACTTAAGAAAAATAATAAATTACAACCTCATGTTGGGAATTTAAGAACATAACATAGTACGGATTATCCCAAAAAATCATAAAAAAAAAACATAGAATCAAGAATTTATAATAAAAGGCCTGAATAAAAGTTAAATAAATCTTAACATGATTTGTTTGCACAAAAGCATTCTAGCTTGATATCACATATAAATTACACAACACAATAAAATAAATCCTAAACTAGAGATATGTATCCTTATCCAAGCTACTCCGACTTCTTTGCCATCCTAATTATCTCCTTCTACACCTTGATCACCTGAAACAAGATATAACAAAGAATTGAAAGTAGGAAAAGTAATAGAAGGTTAAGGAAAAGGAAGTATGAATAATTAAGGAGAATAGAAAAAACCCTTAGTTTTTGAAAATGGATTGAACAAGCATAGATAAGACTTCACCAATCTATAAATTTAACTCCATTTTTCTTAAACCAAGCGCCAAATAGTTTAATCTATTTTCCTTAATTATTCCTAGAATAGGAACAAGGCACAACTACAAGAACAAGAATGGAGAGGATAGGAGAGGAGAGGATGTGTTTGATGGTCAAGGGTAAGGTAAATGCAAGACGTAATTACAATAATAAGAAAAGGATAGAAAAGAGGGTAGGGATCAAAGGTTGAGGCGATAGGAAAATTGGTTAAGTGTAAAATGAAAGACAAAGGAGTTAAGATCCCATTATGATTATTCACAAGGGTAAGAGAGAAAGAAAGAGAGGGGAAGGATGTTTACAAGTAAGAGGGTGATGGGAGTGATTAACATGGGTGAGAGTGTGTAAAAGAGTTGGTGGGACATGATTAAGTTGATTATGGGTAAAAAAATTGGTTGACTTGGTAAATACAACATAATACATAATATTAAAGGGCATGGAGATAAAAGTTTTGAAGCCAAAATGTCCTAGAAGTTTAAAAACAATTAAAAATAATTTAGGTAAGGTAAAATGTCAAACAAATATTAAAAAATGGAAAAATTAATCAAATATTTTCCAAAAATTATGAAAAGTTTAGGAAAATGTGTGGAATAAATCTAGAAACCCAAATATATAAAAATATTAGGCATATAAATTAATTTGGAGTAAAAAAAATAAAATAAGAAAATTGGGGTAAGAACATCAAGCTTTAATTGACCGCAAGGGCTAACTCGATCAACCACTCAACTCTCTGGACAAATGGATTATTTACTTGCAAGTCAATTTATCATTAGGAAGCAATTATGGCTTAAAGGGTAAAAAGATAAAAATGAAGGTTTAGATATAAGGGAAGGTGATGAATGATTTATAAGAGGTTAGGAAAATTCGATGCATTACATATATCTTGTTATAACTTTTTATATGTGATAAGCTTTGTAGACAAATAAAGAAAATTGATTTTAATCATTTGAGCACAACCAGTTTGCATTTCTCTACCAACTTATAACACCCTATTTTTAGCACTAGAAAATTTATTTTAAAAGATTTGTTGTGAAGCTAAAATATGAAAGATGCAGAGAGTTACCACTACACTTAGTATTAGTATGTTCTCCTTTACTATTCTTACACTATGTACTAAGGCTAAAACCTTACTCCACTTAAATTAAGAACAACAATCATAAAAAGTAAATAAGAGATTATATTATAGAGTTACACTTTTCCAATAATTGGACAAAAAATTACACCAACCTAAGAAAAGAAATAAAATAAGGGAACATAAGAGTTCAAGGGATATCTAGACTAAAATATGATGGAATGGACACTTAGTAGTCCTAACACCCAAACCTCAACCACTAGCCATCAAGTGGAACCGTTAAAGTACTCATGCAAAGTAAATATTGGCCATTAAAAAGGATAATAACATAAAACATATCAACACAATAATACTAAGCAAACAACTATACAATGCCAAGCATGCAAAAGTGTAACACCTCAATTTTTAAAACCAAAAAATTTCGTTTTACAGCGGAAGCATATAAACAAAATAGTGGGTGTTACCGCTATAATTGATATAAGTCTGGTTTACTAAACCATCCTTACATCACTCACAAGACTAAAACTATTCATATTAAAACAAGGAAATTGGAAATAGAAGAAATAATTATAAATACAATACGAGTTTAGAGATTAACTCTGAATAAAAATAATAAAATACAAATAAAGTGATACCATGGATCAAAGAGTCCAAAAAGGTATATGGGTAAATATATCAGCTAGATAACATAACTCTTTTCCCAGACACCCATAATAGATAACATGTCACCCATCCCCACATAATGCATCATAAGCTGCGTAGTTATCAATTGGGCCTTCAAAAACTTGCACAAAAGAGTTAGGGTCTCCTGCTCATGGGAAAGAGCTTCACCTATGAAATAGGTGGTCGATATACTAGGTACTGATAAAGGTAGCAATACTATTGAAATAGGGATATAGATAAAACATACGATCACAATAGATGATGAATACATATGTAGTTTATGAAAATTATCATAAGGTAAAGTACTAATATAAGTCTATTTATTAGATACAACCATTTTCATTCTTTTATATATATTAAGTTCAGGAAAGTCACTATTCTTAAACTGATGGAACGGTTTGGAGCACCTTCTCAAGGATAACATACCTGAGCTATTATTATCATCCAATGGAGCTAATATGAAAACATCACCTTTTCGGAACAAAACGCTCTCTAGCGACTATTATTATCCGGTCAAATGGATATAAAAAAATCACCTTGGTCCTGAACTGCGTATTCTTCCATTTTACTTCATTAGTGTCATATCCATAGGTTAAACAATTCATATTTTCATTCAATATGAGCAGGTCCCCCACTATTCTTAATCTGGTGGAACGTACTAAAATACCTTCCTAGGAAAAAACTCTCCCAAGCCACTATTATCATTCAATGAAACAGATCTGAAAACATCACCTACTCAAGGTAAAACACTCCCAAGCTACTATTATCCTCCAGTGGAATGGATATAAAAACATCACATTAGCCCTAATCAAGTGATATTTCACTTCAAATGATTAATGTCTTATTTATGATTGCTTCACGAGCATGGAATACAATGAGGCAGATAAACACATCACGCAGGGCATCAGGTCTATCTCTAGAGTTAAGATTCATAATTTTCTCAAACCCTAATTTCACACTCCTAGCATCATTCTCTCATATTAATCATTCGACAACAAATATAATATATCATTATCATTATTAATGTACACAAAATTAAAGGTCTAACTCCCACAAACAATAATAATCTCATCCCAAAGCACTACTCATAGAATTTCCAAAACCCTAATTTCACAGGTTAGTCATAATTAATCCTATAAGACTCATATGATTACCAAATTCAATATACATCCATATAATTCCAACATTAGCAACATATCCATAATTGTAGATTAACTCTAGGGTTTTACACATGGGATAAGAAGATTATCATTTTAGGTTACTATGCCCTAATTAGACCTTTATTTCATTTTGAGGAACCTAAGACAAAAAATAATCCCTCCAAACACTTCTTAGGATATCATTATCATATTTTAATCCACCTAGCACATTGCAATACCAAAAATTTCATATTATCCCATAATGACCAAAATGCCCTTAAGGATAACCGATAACCTTCATTTTATAAAATCATGTACCTTCAACAACCATTATTTTTCAAATCCTCTATTTATCACGAGACCTCTTAAATTTGCTTATTTCCATTTATCATAGCTTATTTAGCCTATATTCCATTCCATAAGCTATATTTCCTATAATACGACTTATCATAACAAAATCATATCATACTTATTTTCTTTCTAACATATAATACATATTGTCATAACATATCCTCAACAACATACATTAAATCATATAGCAACAATATCATGAAAATATACATATCCATACAAGCAATTATCACAAAAACCCTAAAATATCAATTAGTATCCTTACCAACAAAGACACTGGGCTCTATGCACCTAATTCCTAGACTTCATCCTCCAAGATCACCCAAATATCACCTATGAAAAATAAGATAGTACATTGTTAGGCTCAAAGATTATAAATGAGGGAAAAGTTAAGGTAAAGGAGGGTAAAAATGGAACTAACCGGAGTTAAAGGGAAGCTTGGAAGTGTGGTGGAATGTATGGTGGAGCTATAGTGAAATTTTGGTGGTGTTTAGATAAGGTTTGGGGTGAAAAGAGGGTGCACAACCAAAATGGGAAGGTTGCACGAGGGTGCGGTAGGCGGTGCATACCTAGGCCATGAGCTAGGATCGCGCACAGGTAGGCTCTAGGAAGAGCCACGGTCATGTGTGAGCAACAAATTTTCTAGAAGAACGAATAGGTATACACAGACATGCAGAGGTTGTGTGCGACCCGTGCGAGGTTGCATGGGTAAATCGTGTGGGTGTGCATAAGCGTGCGATAAGGAAAATCATAGGTGCACAACCATGTGTGAGGCCGTGCGCAAGCCATTCGCCTCACAAAAACAAGATGGATGTGAGGAAAAAAGGGGAGAAAAAGGTAGTGGTTGATAGCAATGGTTGGCGACCATGAAGGGGAGTGATAGGGTGGTCTTGGTGGTTGATACACCAAGATTTGGGAGGTGCTTGGTGGTTGTGGTGGCACATGGTGATGGAGGTGGTGGTTCGGACGTGCAAAATAGGGTAGGAGAAGGGGAAGAAGAAGGAGGAGAAAGAAGGGGCATAGGAAATAGTTTGTTCGATAGCCAAAATGGGAAAGATATGGAAACAAAATGAGGGAGAAATAGAGAGAGATGAGTAGTGTACATATATATAAGTGTGTGCATGTTGGCGTGCAAACGTAGTTGATGTAGAGGGGAAATGAATGGGTTAGCATAGGGATGGAAATCGAACGGATTTTACCCAAAACCTGACGGGTTTTATTAGTTTGATGTGTAAATGGATATGGATAAACGGATATGGATAGGAGTATGAAAGAAGGGGAGAAATATCTGCCGGGTTTGGGTATGGATATGGATAAGGGATCCTCAAATCTGTACCCGTACATGCATCTATTTACTCGATATAAAATTATTTTTTTACCTTCATTTATGTAACCTTAAGTATATTTTTTAAGGCCAAAAGTGAAGATATGATTAAATTTTAACAATCTAGTATATAATTCTAATATTAAATGATTTTTACTTTATACTTAATGGGTTTTACCTGATAGATATGTAAACGGATATAGATATGAATATGGATGAGGAAAAAAAATATCTACTGGGTTTGGATACGGATATGGGTATAGATTTTCTTATCGGGTTTGGGTAACAGATAGGGGGTACCCGATCTATTGCCATCCCTAGGTTGGCAAAGGATGGTAATAGGATTATGGGGTGATGATGATGTTGGTTGTAGGGGATGGTGATGCACATGGAATTAGCTGTAGGGTGAGGATGATGTTTGTGTTGCAAGTGGTAGAAAGGGGCACACGCAAGAGGAGAGGAAGAAGAAAAGGAAGAAGCGAAAATGGTGGAGTTAGGATTAGATATATTTGATTAGCTAAAATAGGTAGTATTTGTGATATAGATTTACCAAAATTAAGATTGGGTTCCTAAAAATTATTTATTTGGGTTAAATATTAGGATTAGGTTAATATTTTGGGGTTATGGAATTAGGGTAAGGCTATAGTATCATTTTCTCGAGATTAGAATTAGATTAAGGTGTTAATGATATCATATACTCCCCAAGGTCACATGATTATATACCATCATGCTTAACTAATTCACAGCCATCTCATAATCCAACATAACCATATCCAAAATGACCAAAACATGTCCCATAACCATTAGGTTAGTGCACTAATCAACTACATCCCCCTCATACCAATCTAATTCCAAATACCTAAGGTAGTGCACGCAAGCAGCTATCAAACCAACATTTTGAATCCATATTCTAGAATAGTCCAAAGGCCACCATACAAGTTACTTTTTATTTTAATAGTCGAGAGGATATAAGATAATACTTGGAGATTTACAAAGTACACCAATCATAATGGTACACAAGGCAATCTAATACCCTCTCACATTATAACCCGACAATTTATAAAGTACACCTGTCATATTGACGCATCGAAGTAACACAATACCCTCCCATATATGCCACATCTTGAAGTAGTTTAACCTCTAATAAATCCCAAGAACTAATTAGAGTATACTATGGCCTTAGTTAGAATGCCAAATAATCTGACAAAACCATCAAACCAGACCAAGGGTTTATACCTTCTCTCTAGGTAGCTATCCCTAAAGAATGGTCAAATATTGATATCTTATTAAAGTGATCACCAACCACACATAAGATAAATAAAATAGCAACTTCATACTTAACCATTTCATTTCATTTTGATTATTCAAATCAATCATAAGGTTAACGATCAAATATAAGTCGATGGTCAACACTAAAGGCAATTAAAATCTGCTAAGATCATCTTATGTTCGCTTATTCAACATTTAGGCATAATAAGTCATAAATCATCAAAATGTATTATAGGTTAATTACTAATTAAGTTTTTACTTTAATACCAAACGTTATAAGAATTAAATGAAGTTCATAACATAGCTAAATAACATTAAAATTATCACTTTACCACTAAAACATACTTAAGCCCATTTAGCACATAAAACTCTAATCATGCATATCTAGCATACCATATTTCACATGTTTTTCATTCTCAATGTTATATAACACATACTAGGCATACATACTGGAAAATTACTTATTTCAAGTGAAAAGATAAAAATAACACTAGAGCATATAAAACTTAAATTATTCATTGCTATAACTATACATGCTTGAATTTTAACATATAATATGTCAAACATTAATTAAAACATATGAGAAATATAATGGTAAGATCAAAAATATAAGAGTATGTCTTAGTAAGAAAAATAATGCCCTTGGTTGAGCCACTCTCATAGAACATGCATAAATATTTTACTACAACCAACTCTAGAATGCGATTATACACATATTAAAGTACATAAATTAAGCATAATCTTGCATAAAAGTCACATAGTTATATTCTTAGAGAAAAATAATGACAACATATGGTGCATGCATATTTTTCATATAATTACAAGGAAGAATAAATTATAATTAAGCATAACATAGAAAACCTTAAACATGTTATCACATGAATTTCACTCATTTAGTAAGAGCATATAGGTTGCCTCCTTTCCATGCAAAAAAATAACAAAAGTTAGAACAAAGAGTCACCAAAATCTCTAACTATCAAACTAAGTTTCCTTCTCCTCCCTAAAAACAAAACCCAACAAAAATTAGAATCTAACACAAAAAAATATCAAAAAATCAACAATAACATGATGAGAAACAAATAACAAAAAGAGGAGTTATAACCAACAAGAGTTTGGTGCACCAAAGAGAGAAGAAGAAGAATAGAAAACTATTCAACTTTTTTTTATAGATAACACCATTATACTTATAATGGAGATAGCTTAAGGATTATATTAGAAAACCCAAGCAAAAATTTGGAAGAAATTAGATTGAAGAGAGTCACTTTTCACTAGCTCAAGAACAAATAGTGTTCTTCTACACTTAGGTAATCTTCAAAGAATAAGGGAGGATAGAGAAAAGAGAAAAATACACCAAAGGTCGAGTAATGAAAAGAAAAGTAAGATTACCCTAAAAGGGGGAGTGGTTTTCAAAATCAATAAGGGGAGAGAGAGGTAAGAGATGACCACCAAACTTACTTCTCTAACACATGAATGAAGAGGTTAAATGAAAAGACAAGGTGTAAGAGAGTGGGTGAAAGGTAATGTGAGATGGCTATAGCTAAGATTATGGGTAAAAGAAGGAGTGAAAGTAAGGATATGATTCCAAGGTGAGGGAATATCAGAGGAATGCCCATATGAATAAATGAAGGACCGTAAAAACTACAACAAAATAACAAATTGCACAAAAAATAACTCAGCCTGACACCAAAATGAGCTCTAGTCAATCATTTAACTCCTTTTTGCTACCCATATCTACCTCAATGCCCAATAGTCTGGGCCACGAGCTTTGGTTGACCTCTCTACACCAAAACCTATTTTTATCGTTATTTTAATCTAGTTTACCTAATCTATTTCCACCCCAACCTAAACACACATCATTAACACATATTATACTCTTATTATTTCTATGATCTGGTTTGCATAACATATTAAGTTGGAATTATGTTCACAATTAGGGTTTATGAGGAAAGGGGTATTATAGATCCATCTTTGGATCTTATGAATCATTAAAATGACACTACTATTGTAACCTCTATAACACTCCAATAATTAGGCTACTTGAAAGATAGTTAGAGAGGGATTCCCCTATTGATGTCAAGGAAGGAAGAATAGTGACCAAAAACCGAGATTGAAATTTTGATTATTCAACTCATGGACTTGACCATGGAAGGACAGAGAAGGGTGGGGTTTGGGGTTCTAGTCTCATCACTAACCCTAGTAGATATCCTTAATTTATGGAATGTGTAATGTTTAAATAAGACCTCAAATATCAAAGAGGTTAAGGACTTTTGTAGATGTAATAGTTTAGCTTTTATCGGTTTGTTGGAGACTAGAGTAAAGTAAAATAATCAATAGGGTATGTTTAATAAATTTTTCCAAGATTGGCATATGTTGTCGAATTATAGTAACCATCATAGTGGATGTTTAAGGATCATTTGGGACTCGTATATTTGTAAGGCCTCATATATTGCATCTTATGATCAAGTGATTATCTATGCGGCCCATCACTTGTAGCTCAATGTACAATTCAAGGCGATGTTTGTGTATGATTTAAATTCAGGAAATGAGTGAAAGTGTCCTTAGGACTAGTTAATGATGTTTGGAGTGGTCTATTTGACTATTTCAGTAGAAGCAAACACCTAGACACTCGATGCAACATCCCCATTTTTTTCAACTTAAAATTTTCATTTTGAAAGTACAATGCAGAAGTGCAAACTAAAAATGATGGAAGGGTTTCAAAACTCTACAAAGATGTGATAGGTCACCCAACTAATAAAATTTAAACTCCACCAATACAACTCCTAAATAAGTTAAGTTTCCCAAAATATATATAGGGTATTTCACTCAACCTCAATGTTTCTCCTTCTAGTATGTTATTGCCTCTTGGTTGTTCTATCTTTGTTGGTTTTCATGCGTTGCATGTTTCCATTTTTGTTCTCTTATTTTATTAAGGTTACTTATTTAATGGGACAGTTACCCCCACAGATGCCTTGTGGATCATTGTGCTTACTTGTTTGTGTAGTGTGGCATGGCGTGGCATGAACTTCAGAGACGAAGTTCGTTTTTAAGATGATAGTAATGTATCACCTCAAAATTTGATAAAATTTTATTTTTGGGTGTTTAACCTTTTTCCAAAGCTTAACCCTAAACCTTGGCCTATCTATCTCTTTTGATTGATAAAATATAACCCTTGTTTTAACCCAAATCATTTCTTAAATATTTTTTCCTAACCCTCTTTCTTTTCTTTATCCTTTCTCTTTTTTCCTCACCATAACCAATTATCTTTCCTATTTTGGTTTTTCTAACAAAAAATCCCAACCTAACCAAACTAATAGTCTCCCTCTCATATGACTCTGCCCCTCTCTTATCTTACCTAACCAGTCACTCCCTACCCTAAGCCCCAACTAAGTCACACCCCAACTATTTTAGCTACCGTAAACAACACTCCATACAACTTGTAATTATGACTTTTCCCACCCCTTCCCAATACGCAGACTTCACCCACCTACCCTACCAAACTCATCTTTGCACTATCTCCTCTGCACCTAGTTTGGCTATTTGATCACATACAACCCTTTACCATCCCCGTCCTTTTCTTTCTTGCGTAAACTAGCATTTTAAGCCTGCCTTCCTCCCTTATTTTTTCTTGTTGTCTTTGGTCCCTGCACCCTAAACTCTTTCCTCCCTTTCATTACTTTCTTGACCTTTGTCTCCCTCAACCATGCCAACTTCTCCTTTTTACTCCTTGCTTGCTACCTTTGCTAGCCACCTTCACCATCCTCTTTTGTTCAAGCCACCTCCACCATTACAACACCATCTCGAGCTTCTTTCGAGTACAACACTAGAAAACAACCCTGGGCAATGCAAACTCAATCAACCCCCAACCTTTCTCGGTGGGTAAATATTGTTTATAACTTAATCATATAATAAAGTATGCACATATCATAATATAACAAAATTAAATATCCATGTATCGTATAGGGTAAATCAAATTTATTCTAATTTTTAACATGTCTTAATTTACCTATTGAAAAACTATAGATCTTTTATCATAAAATGGAGGATCTAAATATTGTTGAAAAAGTTAGACAACTCATTTAAGATTGTATAGAGTTGGGCTTTGTTTTCTTTGCGAGATTTTTCGGATTGAATCCAATCTAATTAGATTTATGATGAATTGATTATTATTTAATATATAAGTATTATTATTAAATATAAATATTATAAATAAAATTAATAATAATAAAGATACTAATAATATTAAAAATAACTATAATTGAGATATTAACAATAATGGATATAATAATATTTATATTTATAATATATTATGAATAATAATAAACATAATAATTATTATTATAAGTAATATAATAAAAATAATATTAATATAAATAATAATATTTTGTTATTATTAACGATAAGATAATAGCAATAATTATAAATAATAAAATATTATGAATACTACTAATAATAATTTTTTTAATAAAGCTAATAATAATAATAACAACAAAGATACTATTATTATTGCTAATAGCAAAAAAATATAATAATAATAATAATAATAATAATTAATATATCAAAAATGATATTTATAATAATTATAATTGTATTTTATTTATTACTATATTATTATTATTAACTATTTTAAATGTAATAAACAGTAATTTTAATTATTATAATCAAATTGAATCATATCACATCTAATAATGATAAACAGAAAAGGGCCATGCAAAAATCCATCTACTTTCATTTAATATCAAACCGAAAAAGAGAGACATTGAATTATTCTACATTGAATTAGGTCATCCACAGGGTAAGACAAAGTTTTTGAGATGGTTATTCCTAAATTCGTCGATGGTTAAAAAATTGGCCACATATGGTGAAAAAAAAAAGAAAAAAAAGAGAGAGGCGAATTAGCTTTGAAAATTCTACGACTAGAATAGAGAGACTACGGGAAGAAATAAACGAAAATGAAAATCCAATTAATAAAAAACTCTCCATGCCTGTACGACCGAGCTTCCTGTTAAATACTCCCAACACATTCTGAAATCCCCCTCCTCCGTTTCCATTGTAAGACATTTTGCTCTATATTATGTCTCTGCAACTTCTAAGTTTTGGTTTCCATTTACTCTTCCTTCTGTATAATTGTCCTCGTTGAAAAAAACAAATTCCATCTCTTCCAAATTCGCTCGACTCAATTAATATTCTTTGTTGAATCATGAGAAACAGAGGGTCGGGATAAGTTACCGAAGAAACCGGGGGGGGGGAACATAAACGAAGGGAGGAAAGCATCGAACTTTGAGAAAATTTCGTATTTTGTCCTAGAGTTTGTATAATTGGGCATGTGAGACATGGCAACTCCTGAGCTCTCTGACCACGACTTAGAGCGTGGTGTTCACCGTCACTGGAATTCAACCACGGGAAGCTACGGTACAGAGGGGAGTCTTTGTTTCTCGGATGTAGAAGACGGGTCAACTTACTCTCAATTCTACTCAACAGCTGGTGATGAACATTGCTTTTCGTGTGCCTCCGACACCGAGATTGTCGGCGACAGCAGGTGTTCGGAGTCGCGAAGGGTTTCGTCTGCGTCCGTGGTAGAGATAGACGACTCGGTGCCGGAAATTAAGGTGCATTTGGCTAAAGTGGAGAGAGACTGCAGAATTTGTCATTTGAGTTTAGATGGAAGCGGCGGAGTGAATAGTAGTGAAGCTGGGTCTGGGGTGCCCATCGAGTTGGGTTGTTCATGTAAAGATGATTTGGCTGTTGCTCACAAAAATTGTGCTGAGGCTTGGTTTAAGATTAAAGGAAACAAGTGAGTCTCATTGCTTCGTTTTTTTTCATTTTTCTTTTTATCTTTTCTGCTGTGGTATGTGTATATATATATATATATATATATATATATATATATATATTATTTTATTTTCTGATGGATGGTTCTTCTCTTGTTTTTATCGTTGTGTTGATATTAGCGGTGCATGCTCATGAATTATGATCAAACTTGGTTCCTGCAGAGCATGTTCATTGTTTGATTGATTGAGTTTTTTATTATCAAAACCCTAATTCCATTCCTTTCTTTACTTCGGATTGATTAACGAACTTTGTTGAAAACTTACTTTCTTTGTTTGGGCAGATCGTAGATGGGTCTATCTGATTATGAATAATATCTTTCAGAAAATTAACCTTCTTTGATAATTTTCCTTCTTCCCCCTCACCCCGGGAGAATTCCAGAAGTTTAAATATGTTGGTGATGATTCCGAATCCTACCTTCACTATGTGCTCGAATAATTTTCCAAATTTAGGGATCAAAATGATGAGAGAGAGAGCGAGGTTTGCCGCTATCGGCCGTCATAGTCATTGATGGGAAGCTTGAATGATGAAATTGTGCAAAGGGCCTTAAGTAGTAATAAAGTATCATGTTCCGTAAATACTTTTCTTTAGTGGATGTGGGTGTGGTTGTGTATGTGTTTGTTTTGAATGGGGATACCTTCACACAATCTATTTTAATTAATGCAACTGATATCCAAATACAAGAGGAGAGGGTTATATTTGCTTTCAATTCTAGTAGGATGATTCAGATTCTGGACTTTTGTATGTTTAGTGGATGATAAAGGTATAAGGTGGTTTATCTAAACGCGTTCAATGATGATGAAAGGGATAATGACTGAAGACCCAAATAAATAAATAGAAAGAAGACTTAAAAGTCACTACTACTAGTAGTTGTCCTGATTTTGTGCCTAGTTGCTGCTTCCTCTCCTTTTTCCCCAACTTTGAATTCGATTATCCCATTCCCTTGTTATCTTTTTCCCAGAACAAAGGGTCATGTGATATATTTGTCAGTCAAGGTATTCATCATCTGTTATTGGCTAAAGATTTTGACCGACGGGACTGGTAATGAGCTCTTCTTGCCTTATGTTAGAATTTTACCTCATAGTCCGAGGAGGAAACGAATTGATGTATATCGACGATCATGGTCATACGCGTATTTGAATGTTTTTAATTTGTTTGAAAACGCTTTATGATAAATTGTATGCGGGTGCCTGGATCATGTGCTGTTGGTAGGATTAGTCATCGAAGACTTAGGAATTGATGGTTAGGTAGTCCGGTGAGTACTGAATTCGATCACCAAATGTTAATGCTGCTGACCTGATAGGGATCTTATATTCACTTCAGGACATGCCACCTTCCATTTTGGCAACCGTTCCTCTCCATCCCAGATTTCCTTCTTCCATCCCTCCCTATCTATATATTTTGCACTCCCCTCGTACCAAGCATGTCCTTAGGTGAGTGATATATGAGATGTCTGCATACCTATTAGTACTTTTTAAGTAATCTACAATTTCATGACTTATTTCGCATCGGTGTATCACAAGAGAGAGATTTTTTTTTTTTTTTTTTTACTTCGCTTTCTGCTACTTATGGTGCGGAAGCCACAAAATATTTTTGTTTCTGCCTTAAGAACTAATCTTATTGATAATCAGATACTGACTTGGTGATGTGTGCGTGTTTGCTGATGTTGATGGTTACAACTTACAAGTCAAAGTAGTCGCAACCTTGGAAATATATCACCCTTAATTATTTGATGTCAGTTCATTTTCACGGTCACGGGCGTAATGCACCACCGACAGTGAACCTATCTTGAGTATGTCTTGGCACCATAGATGTGTGACGTGTTTATACCCTCCTTATACGCGGACAATCTTGAGCATGTCTCCACAGTGTTAGAACCATTGATTGATCCCCCTCCCCAGCTCCCACGCAACAACCCCAAATAAAGAAAAAGAAAAAGGAAGGGGGTGACTCTCCTGACCCTGAATCCAAGGACAAGGTTTTTACTTTATAACATTTACCACTTCTGCACATATGCTGTTGGTTTGAGCCTTACATGGTGACGTAACAGTGCTACTCATTAGCCTACGTTAACTACCACTTCTTTTTTCTTTTTTCTTTCTTCTTTTTTTTAACAGGACATGTGAAATCTGCAATTCTGTAGCGTGCAATGTGGTTGGGGTCCGTGACAGCGAGCAGTCGGCTGAGAACAACAACACGTTAGCAGCAGTAACAGAATCATCAGCTTCTGTAGCAACTGCTTCAGAGCCTCGAAGATTTTGGCAAGGACATAGATTTCTCAATTTCTTACTTGCTTGCATGGTTTTCGCTTTTGTCATATCTTGGCTCTTCCACTTCAATGTGCCTTCATAAACTCAATCAAGAAGAGAACGCTGGTTTCTGTGGGTATGGGCTAATTAGGGAGTAGTAACTCCAGCTGCGAATCATCTATTGGAGTATAGGGAATTTCTTATAATTACATCTAGTTGTTGTTCCCAGTCGCCCAATACTTTTTCTTTTTCTTTTTTTAGTGAAATCTTCATGATAGCCAGATTTGCAGTATTCAAATGTATACCCATGATTCATTCATGAAGCTAACAGAAGACGTTGTGGTGAGAATTTAAAGCCTAAAATATTATGTTGTGTAAATTTTCAGAACCCATATTGTGAAAGCAGAACTTGTCCACCAACTCGTCACTGAGCGTTTATGTGTGAACATTATTTATAGGTGGCAATCGGGTCAGATGGGCCGGGTTTAGTTTAAAGTGAGTCAGGTTATTTACGGATTTTTATATTTTGTGGGTAAGTTTGGGCCACCATGTCAGGTTGTTTTATTGTTCGGATGATTGTAAATTTAGTTTGTATGAGGTTAATTTATCGGATCACATTGGGTTTGTGTTTATATAGTTTAGTTTTAAATTGAATTGGATTCGGATTATTTTGGGTTAGTTTGTTGGGTCGATTTTAGGGATGTATATGGGGTGAATTTTATTCAAAATTTGAGGATTCTATCCGTCAAATATGGATAAACGGATATCAATGATGAAAAAAAACACCCATCAGATTTGGATATGGATACAAATATAGGATATCTATATTCATACCTATATTTATATCTGTATGTGTTTACTAGATATATAATAATTTTTTTACTTTTAATTTTAAAATAAATATAGCATAAATTAAGGTTAAAATTGTTATTTAACTTAATTTTAAATGGGTTTATCTGTCAGGTAATGGATTTATCTGTTGGATAATATCCTTAACGGATAAACGAATTATTCGTCAGGTAACAGATATTTAACAGATACAAATATGAATGTGCTAGTGGATATTCATTCGGGATATGGATTTTTTTATCGGATATGTGTCTATGTACTGGTATGGACGTACCTGTCCTGAACCCACTTCATTCACATCTTTATCGGGTCAAATTTGGGCTCAGTAAGCTCATATTCGAGTGCTTTCGTGTTTGAATTAATTTGATGGATCAGGTTTTGATTAACTTGACGAATTAGGACTTTTTATGTTTTTTATGGGTAGGGTTGGGTTCAAGCCAAGCTAATCTTGGATCTAATCACTTTGAATTTTGGTCATATTAGATGTTGACCACTAAAATGAATCTAACTCATTAACCTCGTAAGTAAGGATTAAGTTTAATTTCATGTAATTAATAATGTATTAGCAATTGTTATTTGTTTATTATTATGATTTTTTAATATTATATTTTTACGCAAAAAAATCAAAAAAAATTATAAAATCATTGGTAAATAAATAATTTCACAATAAAAGTAAAAAAAATAAATAATAATATATTTTTAAATACTTTAAATAAATAATAAGATATTTTTTATTATTATCATAACTGGTTAATATAAAACTTAATTTTGTCAAGTCAGATCACATTAATAGCAAATCTGATAAATGACGGATCAAATTGATAACGAACTACAAGATCAAGTTGAATCAGATTGATAAATTTATCGAATTATATTATATCAAGTTTGTACAAGTTAGGTTGGATTAGACTTATGGGATGAGGAACCCCTTTTTCTTTTATTGAGTGGAAGGAATAAAACCTAGTTGACCTTAAGTTGCGAGTTATTGTAGCCTTTTCAGTTTTCTTACACGGATCAGGTAATTTATTCAAGTAGCTGCTTTGGTAAAATTACATAACATATTATGGAAGACAACAGATTTCTTCCCCACAATAAAGAAATCACACTATACGAAATTTAGAATCATTCTACACAAATTTTAAAAGAATTCTGAGCTCTCAACAACTGTCAAAACGAAACAAGAGGGAGGCGCTACATACAAGGGGAATGGGAGAAAAAATAAAGAAGAATAGGTAAAATAAGAACCTATACAGTTTACTTTTTCTTGCTGTTCCTTTTAGCTTCCAGGCTCGTGGCTTCTTTCAGTATTTCCTGGGCATCGTTTTCCATGCCGAGGACAAAGAGAGCGGCTGCCTGAAGATAGAATGCTATATGCCACTCGGGAGATACCACTTGGGCTTGCATAGCATCTCCAAGTGCCTCTTGAGGCATGCCATTCATCAAGTAGGAGAGGCAGCGCCTAGCATACACTGTTGGAGATAACATGGTGCCACAATCGATGAACTGCACACCAAATAGCAAAATTAATACCCAATTCATTTATTTACAGATCTGTGACATAGATGCACCAGAGTCATTTCTTCATGCCAATAATCATTGATTCATGGAACGGTGGAGCTGGCTATGCACGAGAAAGAGTTTATTGTCAACTCGTATTTGGTTATCACTTTCAAACCAGTATAGACGGCGTGTAAGCCCCCCCCCCCCCCAAAAAAAAACTAGGTCCATTTTTAATAGCACATAACATATATATAAAGTTCTCTTTCTTCAAAGGTGAAAAGGAGTTTTTTTGACGAGTGTCGGATGTGGAAATCCCATTTTTGTAAAGTTAATAATAATACATAAGAGTTAAAAAGTTTAGATTTTCATAATTATTTCTACATAAATATATGCACGTATGGGGCCCCAATTTTTTTCTTGCCCAGAGCCCCTGAAGGTCAGGGCCAGCCAAAGAAATCTGGAGAACACCAAAATCTTCTCAAAATATTGTATCGTCATTGTTGGATCAGTTTTGTTGTTTCCCATTAGCAATCTAACCAAAAAAAATATTCCAAGTTGTAATGAAGAGCACTAACTTGTGTATAGCAATCAACTGCTGTTACAAATTCTTTAGCTCTGAATGCAGCATCCCCTTGCTTCTTAGAATTCAAAGTATCCTGCATCTGACTGGTCCACAATTGGAAAGAAAGCTGCAGGGGAAAACAATAATAATAATTACAAAGCATGAGAAAAGTTTATTCAAAGATCAGAGAAAATCTGGACCACGAGTTAGAAGTATGCACCAAAGAGAAAGCAAGAAAATGCTTCAATAAAAAAGGTAAATTTTGTATTCCCTATCTGATACAGCTATTTAAAGGCCTAGGTTGTCAGATTTGGCTGGATTTTTGAGCTCAGAGTAGAAGAAACAAATTGCTCAATACTTTTCCCGAGTGTTCAAGCTATCTTTCTGTAACTCGGCATAGAGATCCCCACAATCAGAATGTGACTCATAGAAGCAGCAGCTAATTTATATACCTGATCGAGTGGATTTTATATGACAGGAAAACCAGGTATTATCAGATTTATTCAGCTTTATCCCTAAAAAGTTAAGCAACAATTCAAGGTTTGTGCTTTTAGGCAACTTTGGGGTAAGGAAAAGTAAACCCATACATCATTGGCAATCCCCTCATCATCTTCATAGCTGATTTTCTCTAGTATCTCATGCATAGCGGTAAGATCCATTCTCAAACATGCTTCACCCATAGGCGTCAGAGATAATTGCTGTGTTGAGGATGCAGTTTCAGGCGAGATGCCCATCAAAACATTAGATGGAACCTGAAGAACGAAGATCACAAAAGATAAATTAATATGTGATAAAAAAAATCCAGCAAAAGTAGTTAGTAACCCAACTTATGATGGATAAAGGAAAATTGAGTTTTCCATGCACAATGTGAACACTCCATTTCTCTGTGTTAAAATTGGGTATGTGACTACAAAGCTCGTGATTTATCCATGACGGCTTTTTTTTGGGGGGGGACTACACGGGCGGCAAGGACCAGCAAAATGTGCAACAGAAATCATTACAAGGCACAGGCATGTAAGAATTGTCAGGACTCCAAGGTATTTTGCAAAACAAACAAGATATGCAGAAATGTTTGACAAGGCCTTCACAATTTTATACACGAACTGCTGGCACACTACTATTACATCACTTGCTATGTCATATCTAGTGTTTTTGGTGCATGCATACACATTTAAATAAAATTGCTAGTGTTTTACCTCTGCTTCCTTTTGGAGAGACATCAGAGAAGTGACAAGAGATTTCACATTTGGTCTTTCACGAGCCTCATAATGCAAACATCGAGTGGCTAATCGTACTAATTCAGTTCCATCATCATTTGAAAAATGACCTTCCAAGCAAGAATCTGTCAGCATCAAAAAGTTCTTTCCACGGATCAGGTCCAGTGCCTGCAGAGAAAACATGAAAAGGCTTTGAACGATGGACCGAAATAGCAGATGTATTCATCTATAGATTTCTTAAATCTCAATAGAACTATTTTTACGGTAGTACTAAGGGGCTGAATCAATGAAAGCTCCAAATTGGAGCAGAAGAACAGGAATTTGATATGGACACATTTTACATCTCAAGTTTGATAACTGCCAGAATCACTCATGAATTAACCCAATTAGAAGAAGCTGGTCTATAGTTACTTAACTTTACATATGATAATAATACAAATAACATCCAGTGGACAACTTTCACATAAACAATAACAGAGTAAATCAATTTGTGGCTAATGTAACAGTCCGCAGTATTGTGGGCTTATTACCTCAAAGCACAAATGCAAAGAATCGGATGCTTAAGCTTGTCCAGCCAAGTGCAAGCAGTTTAAGGCTAGTTCAGAAGCCCAACAGGCAACTCACATACACCTAGCAAAGCTAACCCTACCCAAAACCAAATTTGGACCCAAAATTTTAAACTAAATCTCAAGCAAAAAAACAAAACAACCCGAATTTAGCTAATCCAATAATAACCTAAACCCGGATGGCCCAAACCAAGATAATCCAACTCGAAAGAATCTAACTCATACCTGAAAGAAACCTAAAAATAACCCAACCCGAAATGACCCGACTCAAACTCGATCCATACCCGGACATAATTCCAAACTTCATTCAAACTAAAGTCGAATTCAATCAACAAAAGTAATATTTTACCTCATATAAATTACTACATAAAAATCAATAAACAATCTTATTAGTAAAATTTTATGCAAAAACATAATATGTAACCCATACAACAACAAATGAAACAAAAAGAGTACGGCTTTGTTATCCTCACTTTATTTTAATACTATATTAGCATCATTCATATTAGATTGTATATTTTTTTAATTATTATAAACTCAAAAATTATAATTGTAAATATAATATTTATAATATATATTATTATAATGAAAATAATAAAATTTATATTTGTATTTAGAATAATAATAATAATGACTATTATATTTCTAAAGATGATATTAATAACAATAATTATATAATTAACATGATAATTATAATTATTATAACATTTATAACAATCATTATGATTACATATATAATAATATTTATAATTGCATTTATAACAATAATTATAATTTATTATTATTATTACATATTTTATTATAATAATTTGCTATATTATTGCATATATTATGATAAAAATTACTGTAATAAGCATAAAAATAATAATGGATCACAAATTTTAATTTACACATTAATAACAATCAATATCAATATAAATTATGAACTGAATTAACCTGACTCAAACCCAATATGACTTGAAATTTGTAGATCCTAATCAACCCGACCCAAACTCGATCCAACCTAGAGTATACAGACCCTAATTAAACCTGAATCTGAAGAAACTTAATGAATTAGACCCTGACCCTACCCAACAAAGACCCAACCCAAATCATTATTACCCGAATAAAACTTGAACCAAACTCAAACCCAACCTGATTGCATAGCATATTTAATTTTAAGCTAACCCAAACCCAACCCGTATGTCCCGTTTGTTATCTTTAGTCTAACATAATAAAAAGCTTATGAATATTCATAAGCAAGCATTTGAGTAAGCTCCTCAAGGTTATAATAAGGCTCATGTCTTTTATCCCTTTGCCATGCAAAGAACAAAAGATTTAAACTAAATCCTATACCCGAGTATATTGAATGTTATTGCGAAACTGACAAGCTACACCAGAATCAACCCTATCTAATTATATCAATGTGAGTGTGACACAATCTATATCAGTAATCAATTCATCAACAAGAGAAAACCCACACAAACAATGTGTGGTGTTTTGTCGTCTCTGCATGTTAGCCAACCTTAATCTTTTAGTATATCATTAGAAATCAAGTCTTTTTCATGTGGCCTGAACCCAATTTCCCCTATGTGAGCTCTAAGTATTATCTTGAGTTCAGATAAGGTGCATTCTAAGCATTAGACCACCTGCATTACTGGCCAGGAGACCAACATGCCTTCATGAACAAAATGTTAAGGAGGAAGAGAGAGAGAGAGAGAATACACCTTGATGGTCTCATTTCTTTGTCTAAATTGCTAGTGGTTTTAAGATCAGCTAAATTTATTATGGTGTATTTTCATAAGATCTCATTAAACTATTATAGAGTGCAGTGCTGCATTTCAAGATATGTTAACAAGGCATAGACTATCAGTAACTTGAAGGACAAATGATATTCAGGCAAACTTTTGATCCCTTCTTTTCTTGAGACCTTAAAGACAGAACTTTATGTTCAAAGATGACCTACATGGCTGGGTGGAATATGCTTGCCACTCAGAAGATCAAGCAACATGGTCCCAAAGCTATACACAACACTTTCTGCCGATACTCTCCCTGCAACATCATAAAAAGAAAAGTCAGTAGTCTTAGTCAATCTTGAGGCAACAGCAACTACATTCATGAGTCAGCATGATCACTCAAACTAAGGCTATATTCCCCTCAGCTTATTTTGGGCCAAATAGATCAGATCAGATAAGAGATCATATCTCTAGTAATAGTAATCATCGTAACAATAATAAAAATGCATTAAAAATTATTTGTTCACATTAATTATTTATTTGTTCAGATAAGATTAGAACAGCAAAAATCGAACCATAAGAACATGGCCTATGATCACATTCAACATATCATACAATACAGTCAATACATTTCTCCAAACTATCACATCAAGGTGAAATACAGCATAGCTCTTCATAAAAATCAAAAATGACACAGTAAGCAACATTTACCTGTTCTCATGTACTCTGGTGGAGTGAAAGCCAAGTTTGTACTGTAACTTTTACCATCCCTGCTATTTTTCATTAGACCGAAACAAGAGAGCCTAGGATTACCCTCCTGTCCAGTACAAAAAATAATATCTATATTAAGACAAACACAACAAATTCAAAAATATCCAAAAAGAGAAAATGTAAAATAAAAAAAGGCAGTTTACTTGATCAAACAAGACCCTGTAAGCATTGAGATCGTGATATAAAGCCCGTCCTTTACCACTGCAGTATTCCAGTGCTTGTGCCAAATACAACGCTACCCTCAACCTCATTGCCCATTTCATAGGTTGATTCTCCCCTAAAACAGAGAAGCAATATGTCAATCGATTCCATGAAAATTTGAGATAGAGTGATACTAAGAAGCGGACTTGACATAGTTGAGCAGAATGTCACTGAAATTTACCCATCGTACTAAATTATCAAAATCAACAAGGCAAAGCGATATTTGAAGAGTTATCAACGACTGGCACTTGTACTTGAAACAAATTCCGAAATTCCCATTATAGTTTAGACATTATAATCAGAACATTACGAACTTTTAATCACTCATTACGACTTGAAGAAAAGAAAATGCGAAGAGAACTCACAGTGGAATAGATGCTTTGCAAGAGTGTCATTAGGCATAAACTCTGCAATGAGCAATCTCTCGTCAGCTTCACAGCAAAACCCGATCAGATTAGCCAATCGATCACTTCTCAGATTCCCCACAGCCTTGGCTTCCTCCTAAATCACACCCGTCCCAATTACTCCATTTCCAAAGTAAGATCACAATAACGAACACAAACAGCAGGAGGGAGGGGGGTTCATTATGTAAACTCCACGAATATAAATCTCATCAGTCCACAAAGAAGACACGCCAAAAGAAAAAGAAAAATCTAAATTCAACCGGGGGGGGGGGGGGGGGGGCGAGCATACGGCACTAAAAATAAGTAATTTGTCAGGTCAGACACAGACGGACTCGTTAAGTCAGACATCCCACACCCAAGAATGATAAGAAACTATGCTCAAAGCACTCAGTTTCATGACAGGAAAATCAGAAAAGAAAATGTTCGCAAGTATGCACACCATGAATTGGCGGGTATCAGGCCAAGCCGATCGAACGAACCGCTTGACCGCGATCAGACGATCGTGGTCTAGCTGGCCTCTATAAACAACATTAGGAGCCTTTTCTCCATGCTCTGACACAATGTTGTCGGGCGAGAATCCATTGGTAGCGGCTTTAAGTTCCTCGATGCTGAACTCCTTGAAATAAGGTATCGCATTTTTCTCGTTTTCTGCACATCAATACAGGAATTTTAACTTCAATCCATACCTTTGCAACTAAAAGTTCGAAAATCGAGATGATTGGGCGTCCCAGGGAAAATGGTTTAACGTACCTTGATCAGGGGTTTCGAGAACGGCAGATTTAAGGGGAGAATGCCACCAACAGAGAGAGAATTTACAGCAGCGGGCTCCCATTGATGCTCTTTGCTGGAGCCTTGAGCAAACTCCTTTCACTCCTTCTCCCTGTCTCTCTCTTTATTTCAATTCTACCTCTTCACTCTTTGTTCAATACTTACTATTACTTCACCACTGGCTACTGCTTTCCCGTTCACACTTCTTTACCAATATTTCTTGTGGGCCGAAGAGGAGGATGGTATCATACGATTAGTGCTTTTTTCATGCCTGAAATTACCTTTCCGATTTTGCTTTCTCTGGTATCCAGCTTTCTGCTTTCACAATCATGAATCATGATTCTGTTCCCGTAATTATTTTTACCTTTTGTTTTCCCTCTCACTCGCTGACACTGTTCTCCTTTTTAATTTAGAATTTCCTCATATATTCTTTTTCTTTCTTTTTTCCATTATATGCGAGAGTGAGAGGCTGGCTGAGAGTAAAGAGTGGATGAATTATTGGAGTCGGCGGCGGGGGGTGGTGGGCGAATGATCTTCATCGTTAATGTGAAATTCGCAAGTTCGTGGCTCTAGTCGGCAGGTCAAAACGGTCAAAGAAGAAATCGAATATGATACAGGGAATGTGAGCACATGGCCTAAACTAATAAGATTTGTGCTACGTACATGCACGATCAATAATTTTAACATATTTATACTCCAATATATATATATATATATATATATATATATATATATATATATATATATATATATATAATATTAATGCGTATGCTAAGTGAATAATTTGTCTTTTTATCCTATTTTGGTAGATTCTTTTTATATTCTTATTATTTTCACCCGTTTTCATTCAAATTGGTAAATCAATAGTTATGGACCAATAATAATTTATCCTTTTATCCTTCCTTGTAAGATTATTTTTGACACGTTTTCATTTACATTGATAGATAAATAAATAATTGTACATTATTACTTTTTATAGTATGCTTGGCATGAAAAAAATTAATTTATAAATAAACTTTTAACTTATTGAAACTATCTTATTTTTTTCAAAAAAAATGGTTTGACAAATAGTTATTTGCTAGTTTTTAAGGTAACTTTTAAAAAGTTACTTCAAATAGTTTATAATTTATAAGTTTTTAATTAATTTTGTCGGATATACTATTAGTACTATTCATTTGGTTGGATTTAGTCTTATCTAAGTTGCGTAACTGGTTACTCTAAGATTTTATTTTACCACTAAAGTTCAGGTGATGCAAATTTTTTTTATTGGCCATGTGTTTGTTATGCATATTATAAACTTTTAGCAAGTCAAGCTCGTTTTCTTGACACTTTTTTCTTTTATCTTTATAATATAAAAAAACATATTTATTTACAAAAAATTAAACTTTTGCAATGCAAGAGTAAATAATTATTCATAAGTTAATGATAAGTTCCTTCACTTTCAAAGAATTGTATCAAATGAAAATACTAGTGTCCTAATTTTAAGATGCATTATAGATTTATTGAATATTAATATTTAGTGAAAATAAGTAAACATTCTCTAAGCTATTTGAGGCAAAATGTTGCTTGGATTGTTCATTTATAATTTTTTTTAATCATTTTAAATATTTAAATCATTAACAACGTTTATTGACACTTGATACAAATAAATAGCTTTACGTTGACAGTTAATATATAAACCAGTTAAATCAACTAATGCATGATTCACTTCTATCATCAATCATCCATTAACCATCAAACATGGCAATAATCATGAAGCTTATATTGTTATATATAGTATATATTTGATACAATTAACCATCAAACCGGTCAGACCGGTGAACCGGTCGGGTCACCGGCCAGATTTCATGTTCCGATTCTCAAGATTTGGGAACCAGTGAAAACTGGTGAACCGATCAAAAAACCGGTTGGGAGCCGGTCAAATTCATGTATAGTTTAATTTTTTATGTATTTCATATTTTTTGACTTAAAATGTACCACTGGTTCGACCAGTCCAAACCACTGGTCCGACTATTAAACCAGTGAACCAGTTATGATACCGTTTTGATGACTGGTCTGATTTTTAAAACTATGGTATATATTTGGGAAAGTAATAGTTGTTGAATGTTGGCTATTATTGCTGTTTGTTATATATATATATATATGGAAAATACAAATAATATGCCTAAGAGCTTTAGTTAAGAAACTAAAAACATAATTATTTATCATTTAATAATACCTTATATGACAAGCATTTCCAAATTAATATTATTTTGGAAATAAAATAAAACGGTAATCAATATTGTTAAGGGCTTTTGTTAGCGACTGTGTCGGATGAATACCTATACTCTATGACCACTTTTACATACAGAATTATGCAATCATTAACATTACGGTGAAGTAAATAATTTCTTTTAAATTAAAATATATTTTAGTATAACTGTCATAAAAAATATTATACCATAATATTCCTAATCTTTTTTTCTATATATAGACACTCATATTGATATATTTTTTACAAAAAAATTATATATATCTTTCACTATTATTGTAACACTCCAAAATTTACTCCTAAAAATTTTCATTTTCAGCGGAAATATAATAATATAGTTGAGTGTTACCACCATACTCGATATAAGTCTAGCATACCATATCATCCTCACATCGAATACAAGCCAAAAAGGTTAACACTTAAAACATGATAAAATAGAGAACGACAGAGATTCATAAACATAAATAAGAGTTTTGAGGTTAAATTAGAGTATATTATTCAAATACATAAAAAGTGATACTTTTGAACTAAGAGTATCAAAAGATAACTTAATAAAAGATATAAACCGAATAACATGACTTTACATCCTAAACCCCAAAGATTACATAGTCACCCTTCCCCAAGCAGTGCATTATTGTAACTCCAAGTCAATACGACCACACGGGACTACCTTGGAGCGCTTTCGGATTAATCGGTTGACCCCATAGATCAACACAAGTCATTTCAACGAGCTTCATCCTCACTCACGCACTTCCCAATAAATTTTTAGAAAATTTTTGAAACTTCCCAAGAGGGTCACCCATCTTAAAAATTGCTCCACGACTAGCACGTTTAACTATGGAGTTCTTAGGATGGAATCACCAAAACGATGGTATACCGTGTTGATATAAATAGCCAGATCAATCCTTATAACACTCCGCTCAATTTGGGGTATTACAATTATAAGCAACAAAGTCATTGGTGGGGTCCTCAATGACCTACACAAAATCATCTAATCCATATGCTAGTGGAAATGAGCAGTACTCCTGAAACAGATGATCAATACGCTACGTATTGAATAAGGGAATAACACAATCGTAGTAGGGTTACAGATGATACACAAAGTTACATAGAAGAATAAGTGTGCTTATAGATTAACATAATATGATGCAAGATATGGTCTGCTTCTAGAAACCTAAAGTTTGATATAATCATAATCCATATTCTTATTTATATTGAATTAAATGACCTCACTATTCTTAACCTGGTGAAACAAACTTAAGAACCTCTCAAGGTAGAATGCTTTTGAGTCGCTATCATTGGCTGGTGAAATGAACACCATATCAACCAAAGCAACATGATTTTGTTCATTATTATTAAACCAGTGGAAAATTTTGAAGCACCTTTCAGGGGAAAATGTTTTGGAGCCATTATTATCATTCATCGGAAAGGACACAACACCTCATTCCTAACTCACATAATATTTTACTTTAAGTGATTATTATATTATTCATTATGATTTATCTCAATATCATATTATTATTTACATTGAGTTCAATGATCACACTATTCTTAATCTATGGAATAGAATGAATCACCTCTCAAGGTAGAACGCTCTTGAGTCATTATTATCGTCTAGTGGAATGGACACAATGCTTTAGTCTTGACCCACGTAATCTTTCATTTTAAGTAATTAATGCATTATCTATTAGGGTTTATCTCAAGGTCATCATGTAGAGAAACATGTATATATTATAGACACATAATCCAACTTAGCATAATTATTCAAAACACATAAAACACAACCATATGAATATTGGGACATCCACCAAGGAAAATGCCCATATTTCCCCTAAAAACCCTAATTTCACAAGTTAAGCATAACTTCTTCTATGATACTCATTTTACCACCCAATTTATTTCACATACCTAAAATATTGTCATTTACAATATATCCAAAAATAAAGGTCTAATTCTAACGTCTTACATATGTAATAGCAGCCTTACAGCTAGGGTTACTATTTATAAATTCTTATGAAACTCTAATTTCACAAATTAGGCAAAATTTTCTCATAATCATATAACTACCAAATTTAATAAAAATTTATAAAATTTTAATATTAAGAACATATCTCAAAATCAAGGTCTTATTTTGATGTTGTACACATGCGATAATAAACTTACCTCTAGAATTATTATTTCCAATTTAAGTTATTTTCTTATTTTATCGAACTTAGATCATTAATAATTACTCTAAATATGCCAAATAATATATTTAGTATATTTTAAAATAATTAACACATTAAAATACCAAAGATTCCATATTTAACCCACATTGACCAATTTGCCTTTAAGATAGCCAAAATGCCTATATTCTTACAAAAATCTACGTGTCCTTATATAAATAATTTTTTGACCTCCCACACATCTAATAATGAAAATATTTAACCAAATACACGCACACACACATGATTCAAACATCATTACCTAACTTAGATAGTGATTCATGAAAACTGATTAACTTACAAAACAAGCTTAACCAAATGATACTCATACACACATGATTTCACATATTACCCATTTTTCCAAAATACAATACAACTTATCATACAATGGCATTATCATCATGACATAATACATATAATGATATCCAAACATGAGATTTCATGCAAAAATTCATATTGCATACATAACCTAATTATGACATGTATCTTTACTAAAAAAATGGTGTCAATCTGTAAGAACTTATACAACCTAAGAATCCTCATCCAATGCCACTAGAAAATCCCCTATAAGTCAATAACGACACACGGTTAGAACATAGGATCGAAAGGTAAGGCAAAGAAGGATGGGAAACAGAGTAAAACCGAACCAAACTAGGCTTAGCACCAATGGAGATAGTTGCATTGAAAATTGGTACAACTAAGTGTGTGGATGTGTGGGGTGGTTGACATAGCAAGGTGAAGGGTGGCATGAGGAAATGATGCATGGGATGTGGTGGTTGAGTGGGTTGATGGTACTAGATAAGAGGGAACCAAATGAGAAGTAGGTGGTTGGTGTTGGGGGTGCAAAGAAGTTGTGAAGGGCATGGTGGTGCGAGTAGGGTGTATGGCTTATGTGAAGGAGGGTGTGAGGAGTGGTGCACAAGGCATGAACATTTGTGTAGAGGAGTGTGCACTATTATGCAAAGAAGTGTGCATGGTTGTGCAAGGGAGCAATTGTACAAGGAATGAAACCAAAAAAATATGGGTGTTTGGGGAAGAGAAAGTTGAAAATTTGGAAGAAGAAGAATAATAATAAAATGAGGAATAAGGGTTTGGTCAAGAGTGGTGATTACTGGCAATGGGGTTGGGCTATAGTGGAGGTTGGGAATGGTGGAGCCCATGATTGTTGGTGATGGTGAATAGTGGTGGAAACGACCGAATGAGACCAGAATAAAGGTGGTGGAAGGAAGAAGTAGGAAAGGAAAGGAGATGATCTGGTGGCTAGAAGTTTTTTAAACAAATGTGGAAGGGAATGACTGAAAGGAAGGGGTATTAATAGGGGAATGGGGTGAGGGTGTGAGATGGGGAACATTCGAATGGTGTAGGGGTTCGGGGCATGGTTTCTCTTGATGTATACTTGGGGAAAGATGGGGGTTGGGCATGCCACTTATGGTTGCAGGGTATGTGAGGCGGGTGAAGGGAGCAACAAGTGAAGGTGTAGGGGGAGGGTATGGGAAGGAAAGGGAAAGGAAGCCATGTGAGAGGCAGTGCATGGCTTGAAGAGCAAAAGGAGAAGCAGGCCAATCGGTAGGATTATTCATGTTATCCAATATTTGACGATCCAATCCTATATCCAAATTAATCAGATCTAAAAAATCAAAAAACTGATTTGATAGTTTTTATTAAAAAAATTAAATAACTAATTCGATTAATAAAATATTAAATATGTAACACCTCCAAAATCACTACTAACAAATTTTATTTTATTAAAATTTGAGCAGAAGCAATTATAGTACATTTCGGGAATGTTACTACTACACTTAGTACCAAACCGGTTTCCTTCCACCGTTCCAACACCAAGTGCTGAGACTTACAGAAAAGAATCAACTTACACACGTAGCTGACCACTATTATAGCTGGTGAAACAGAAATAACTATTCTAGAGTAGAGCGGACCTGACCACTATTATAGCTGGTGGAACGATCTCTAGGGAAAAATGCTCCTAGTCACTATTTTAGCTAGTGGACGGAAGTCATCTTAAGTATGGTCCCGACCCACGTAGTGTTCCACTGTAAGTAATTAGTATCTTTTTCATGATTTATTATCATCCAAGGTTTAACTTTATTGAGCTTAGAAGCCCCACTATTATAGCCAGTGGAATAGAAACACTACTCTAGGGTAGAACGCACCTGACCACTATTATTGCCGGTGGAATGGTCTTCGGTGTAAAATGTACCTGGCCACTATTATAGTTGGTGGAACGGAAATCTAACCCTAAGTTTGGGTTCGGCTCAATGATCTTCCACTTTTAATTATTAGTTTTTATTCATGTCTTATTCAATAAGTAACCCCCATCTAGACATGCACACCCCAATAGACACTCCTAACTCACTACCACTCTTCCAACCCAAACTTCCTGAATAACCCTATCCATTAACCTTGGAATTCTACATTCCCCAAGACTCCAGGAACCCCGTACACCTTCCACCATACTCACAAATGAATTAGAACCCCCATATATATGGGTCAAGGCCCACTTCTTCATTTCTCCACCTATGCTCACCATCACCTACTAGGGTTTCCCCTTGAAACCCTAATCTGGCCTATGTGGCCCTAGCCTCTCCTCTCCCTACTCAGTCCACATTCTCCCTTTATTCCAACACTATCACCATACTCATCCCACTCCAAAATTCACAGCCCAACTCATCAACTCCCACATACCTATATCCTTAGGGCTTTTCCCCTAAAAACCCTAGTTATACTCTCATGTACATTTCCATCAACCCACGTACTAACTCTTTCCTAAGCACACCAATCACCCAACACCCACTTTCCTCCCCATGGTCAACACTCAAACTAGATTTCCCCACGTAAGCTTTTCCCCCATGCAAAGCACATACATCCCATGTAAAGCCCACACTCCCCATACAAGATTTTTCCCTAACCCTTTATTTTATTATTTTCTCCCTTTATTTTTCAACCATATTTCATAATACACTTAGGCCTTTTCCCCCACTTATCCTTACTCACTCCACCCTCTTTGTTTCTTTTAGTTTTCCACAACCACTCAAACCCACCTAAGGCCTCTAAGCATACAAGTCATAACATCTCAACCATGCATAAGAACATGTCATCCATACTAGTCATATCACACATATTACACATAATGCCAATCATACTCACCATAC
Source organism: Tamarix austromongolica (assembly GCA_039764185.1). NCBI lineage: Eukaryota > Viridiplantae > Streptophyta > Magnoliopsida > Caryophyllales > Tamaricaceae > Tamarix > Tamarix austromongolica. The sequence continues at coordinate 103,119,858 of CM077810.1, read as the reverse complement.
TTTAGCTCTTGCAAGCCAAGCTGCACCGGACACACACTTAGTTCACATTCACATACATTCACACAAGGCATATTAATACATCCATATATACAAGATTTATAACATAACCCAAGCCTTATCCACATCCTTACAATATACATGATTATACTTAAATAGGTGATACTGAGGCCACAAACCCTTATTCTATTATTTAACATCACTTGTGACTTATTATGAAGATTTATTAGATCAATTGCCATGTTACATGCAAAAGTACCGATTTACCCCTTCTTACTTACAAAATCACTAAAACACCCTTCTTACTTATCAATTTACTAAAATTCTCTTTTACTTGCCAAATTACCAAAATGCCCTTCCTACTTGTAAAATTACTAAAATACCCCTCTTACTTGTAGAATCTCCAAATTACCCTTCTTACTTGTAAAATTACCATATTACCCCTTTTAATGTAAAATAACTAAACTACCCCTAACACATAAAATATTAGCAACCATGGCTCACATCCATCATTTAACACCACAAAACCCTTATTAATATTCTTAACACCCATTATCAACTACCATGCGCATTTATTTAGGTCACTCCAGATATACAAGTGAAATTACCAAAATGCCCCTAGGGCTCATATTAGCATTATTTCTACTACATGTGTCTATATTTACTTAGCATAGTATGTATATGCACATAACATCATTATTAACATGAATCCCTTCTCTTAGCCACTATTTCCACACATGTCCAATTTCATAAAATACAACATGTTTTTCATTCTATCTTCCAACATAACATTAAAAATCATAAGATACTTAGCGACATATAATATACACACAAAACACACTCCAAAACCCTAATGTGCTAACATATGTAAATTCATACATTTTAGTAGGGTATAATGGCTACCTTATTTCTGACAATAACCAAACTTTACTGGTACCTCAATTAAAAGCTTAAGCTTTGATTAGTAAAAATTACACCTAAAAATAATATCACAATTAGTATATTGGTAGTAGATAATTAAAAGAATAAAAAAATTTTATCAAAAAGGGCTTATTACATACCATTATTACTAATTATATTATACCTCAAAATTTGATGAAATTAACCTAGAATATGCAGCAACACTCACGCTACATGGGCAACGTGAGATACATGCGCGAGAAGAGGGGAGAATGGAAGGAAGGGGAAGCTCGGACGAAGGGGGAGGATGGTCTCGAGTAAGGGGTTTGAGGGAGTGGTGGAGGGGAGTTGGGGTAGTGGTTGGGTGCGGGAGGAGTGGTAGAGTGTAGGTGGTGGATTGGGGTCGGAGAGTGACGGTTCGAGGCGATAGAGACAATAGTAACGGAGGCTAGAAAGCAAGTGCAAAGAAGGGAGAGGAAGAAAGGAAAAAGGAAAGGAGAAAGGAAGGGGATGCAGGGGGATTTCGAGCAAGGTGAGGTAGGGAGGTGGTTGAGGGGTGGCTTCGGCCATGGCAGAAGAGCAAGAATGGGCGGCATAAGGTGGCATGGAATGAGGAGCGTTGAGAGGAGAAAGAAGGAAAAAGGAGAGGGAGTTGGCTACAGGTGGAGAGCTTAGGCTACTAGGGGTGGTGTAAGGAGGAAGTAGGGGAGTTAGTGTGGTGGTCGGTTGGGCAGCGGAGATGGTGGCTAGGGGCGGCGAGGCAAAAACATGGGATAAGAAGAAGAAGGAAAGAAAGAGGGATTGAAAAGGGAGAAAGAAGGCTCGAGGAGGGGAGATATGGGGCAGAGGAGAAGAAGAGAAAGAGAATAAAAAGAAAAAGAGAAGGAAGGAGGCATGCTCGGTTGTGCAAGGCAAGTGGGTTTGCAAGTCGGCATGTAGGGTGTTAGGGAGAAGGAGTGAAAAATGGGAAAGGGAAAGGGGAACACGGGAAGTGGTTCCAAGGTTAGTGCATGGTCGAAAATGGAAGGGAAAGGGACGCGGGAGAGAGGGCAAGTGCAGGGTTGTACAAGTGTAGAGGGGGAAGAGTTGTAGGCGAGATGCAGGGCTGGCATGGGGGCTCATTTGGCTCAACGTGTAGAGAGGAGAAGGAAGAAGAAGAAGAGAGGGAAGGAGATGAGCGGGGGAGAGCAGACCTAGCAGGTCGCCCTGTGGAAGGGAGAGGGAAAGAAAAAAAGAAGAAAGGGAATTGGGTTATCCCAACCGGGGGGAAGAAAGAAGAAAAAAGAGAGAAGGACGGGGGTGTGGCTGGACGGGCGAGGAGGAAAAAGAAGAAGGTTGGGCTGCTCAACATGGGAAAGAAAAAAAGAAAAAGGTCAGTCAGGCCAAGAAGAAGAAAAAAAAGGAAAAAGAAAAAGAAAAAGGAAAATGGGAAAATAAAAAATAAAATTATTTTTAGACTTAGAATTAGAAATAAGGAAAATGGAAAAAATTATTCCTTAAATTTATTTATTCAACATTCAAAGTATTAATTTAATAGGATAATTTTAAGAAAATTATAGGTTTGGAAATTTATTTAAATAAAAGGGGTATGATAAAATAATAAAATATTTATTTTAATTTATTAAATAATCATATCCATTTTTATAAATCAAAGGTTCACAAAATAATTAAATTATTCCAAATAAAGGTTAATTATTAGATTTATATTTTAATAAATTTGGAGTATTAAAAAAATAGATGTCCAATCCAACAAATACAAATAATATTCGATTCGATAAATTATATACATATATACTCTGAATACTATTTATTTTTCATAAAATTGTGTTGTAAATAAGCATGTTTGTGGGTGTGTATTACTTGAAATGAAAGTGTTTATTGTAAGTAAATTTTATACTTTTTAATTATTATTTTGATTAAATATTATCCAAATTTTAGAATTTCTAATTAAATATAATGTAATTTAAAACTCAAATCAAATCATTAAATAATATTGGTTCAAATTGGATTAAATTTTTATCCGATATTTCTTATTTATGGCATGTTTGAAAGTTTCAAATAGTTGACAGATTATTTGGTGTTCGAGCCAAAATTCTAAATATTTAAAGTGTCGGATATCCAAAAAAAAAGACTTAGATATCTTATCATTAGATATCTGAAACACCAAATATTAGATCTGTGAATACTCCTACTGATCGGGATAGGGAGAAATAAAAAGGAAATAAAAGACAAAATGGGGTGAAAGAAAGAAGGAAAAGAAAAAAAGAATTTAGGGTTAGGATTAGAATTAGGTTGAAATTTCATATTAGAAATTTAGGATAAAATTAATTTAATAATAATTTAGGATTATGGTATGATTTAAATATTAATTACCCAAAATTATGATTATAATTAGGTTTAAATTTAGATTTAGGAATAAGAAAATAAGATAGGATAAAAATATCGATTACTCAGGATTAGAATTAGATAAAATTCAGGTATTATAATCAATACACCGGTCTTTCACTATTTTTGCTTCATTATACATGAAATAATATTTTATCATCTATAAATTGATCTTTCATTCTAGTTGATCAGATCTTTCACTAATTTTGATTTCATAGTTCACCATATAACATAGTTAATATTTCATCATGTATAAATTTATCTTTTACCATAATTGAATTAGTATTTCACTGTTACAAATAGTTTTCTAATGATTTTTTTCTATTAAATATAATCAACATTTCACAATAGATCAATTAGTTTTTAACCATACATAAACTGATATTTCACCATAGATAAACAGAATTTTCACCCTAAGAAATCTATTTTTCACCTTCATTGAGTTGATGTTTCATCATTATTTTAAATATATTTCAACATCTTCTTTACCATAATTTTTGTTACATTTTATTGAAGTTTCACCATAGAAATAGTTATCTTTCACTAAAAATGTATTAATCATCCACAACAATTTTACATATCTTTCATTGGTATTCTACTAAAATTTCAAAACATTTTTTTTTCCAAAATCTTTCACAGTGAAAGGCATACATTTTTCACCATAACCGAGTTGATATTTTACTAGCATCGTACTTGTACTTATCATTCACTATTGATGTGCATAACTTTCATTGTTAATATATTAACATTTACTATTACATTTTAACACTATTTTCATAATTTTTCACTATCATTTTATGTATTTTTTTACTAATAGTATACATATCTTTTACCATTATTATATTTGTCTTGTATTATTGTATGTGTTTTACTCTACTATTCTACTAAAATTTCATCATTATTATACAAAAATCAATCCTTCCCTATCACTACACATGTCCTTCACTATTATTCTACTAAAATATTACAATTAATTTTACTCAAATTTTATTTCATGATTTTTCACTATGAACATACCAATATTTTACCATTTTTTTGTCAAAAGTATATCAATATGAATATATGATTTTTTTTTTAAAAAATAAGGAATATTATGCTATATTTTTCCCCTGACTATCCTAATGATATATATATATATATATATATATATATATATATATAAACCAACATAAAAAATGCACAATCTTCTACTTACAATTGGTTGCATGGTATATATTTTTGTGTTGCAATAATTAAATGATGGAACATTTAAATAATTATACTCTTTATGTTTCACAATATAAAGTTCATAGCTTCTTTATTACACATATTAACAATTAGATATCCAAAAAGATTGAAATGCTCTTATTGAAACTTGAGCAACTTTATTGTTTCGATATACATTAATCAGGTGGGGAGAAGATAGACTAAAAAAATATAACATTAAATTTTATCATTTTCATAAAATGACATACATAATAAAATAAAATTTAAGAATTTATAAGCCTCTATTATAAATGTATGAGGGAATACTTTACAAGACCAATTGATTAGCATAACAAAATACTATATTATAATTTATTTTGTTCATTTATTAGACAAACAGTTTAGTAAATTTACTAGTTAAGTAAATACAAAACCATATGTAACTAAAAAAAAGGATATCTCATATCAATGTATGAATAAAATACATTATTAGCTAATCAAATAAAAAAGTATACATCATAATTTGGATGTTTTTATTATGAAGGTTACTTTCTTCATATCTTTTATTTTTTAATGGAGCTGGTCAAAATAAAAATTACTTTTTTTGGTAAATAATTTATACTTTTTATAACTGCCAAATGGATGTGAGTTACAATCCAAAGTTCAAGGAACGCAGAGATAAAAGCTAACTATTGCTATACATGTAATGAATCGATCATCAAAACTAAGTTGTGAAAACTAAATCTAACATGCAAATTGGTTATTCTACAAGAAACATCACTGATAATCTGCCTCTGAGTTTTCTCATGAGGTGATTTATCTTGCTTGAAAACTCTAGTGTTCCTCTCCTACCAAATATAGTAAACAGACTCGGCAATTAGGAGATTCAAAATCAATGGTCTTATCCTTGGGTATTCTCCTTGTTTGTGATACCCATTTCAACTCTGTATGCCAAGACTAAGGTATGTGTCCCTGCCCCATCTTGCGCATGATTATACTCATATGATAAATGTAATTGGATATTAGGTCGATAGATGTTCCAAGTATTCATCTACAAAATCATATAAAACACAAGTGAGATCAACCATAATAAAAATTTTCTCATTTGGAGCTTTGTTGCCAAACTCTTATGTACCGCCAGCCAGAGAATGAATTGGTGTTTGTGAATTTAGATCAAAGTCCACACACCTCCTTTCCATGATATTTGAGATTTTCTTTACCTTAGGAAATGATAGCACTTAGCAATAATAAAGTTTTCATGAAAGGTGTAGATGGTGTTAAAAGTTTAACTAGCAAACCCAAGTGAAGCACCTTTGAAATAAAACCAATGGGTCTGTTTGAACCAAAGAGTATCCTTTTTCCTCAAAAACTTCCACAACCACTTACTAACAACATGCTTGTTCCGCACGTGAACTCAAACCTAGGCCACCTTCATCTACAAGAGCACATATTATAGACCATGCTATATTAGAATACCTTTTCACTGAAGAAGAGACCGACCATAAGAAAGATCTACAAAGTGCTTATGTAGTGGTAATGACTTTCTTAGGCATAATGAAAAGTTAGGACTAATACACTCATATGATATAAAGAACTAACTTGATAAGTCCAAGTCTACCAACACATGTAAGCAATTTAAATCATTAAAGCCTCAACTTGGTAGTCATAATTTCAATAAGGTAATTGAAGTGGTGGTAAGATTATCTAGTAATAGATAGTGGAACTCCCACATAAGTAATAGGTAATAAGCTCTCAATAATGTGGATTGCATTTATCAAATCATCTCTATCGGCTAGAGTCATACCACCATAGAAAAGTTAAATATTATGCTTGTTTAATTGTAAACTAGAAAGGTAAGAAAAAATTTGGAAGCTATGAAGTAATTTTTCAAATAAGTTCTTACTTCCATAAGAAAATGAAAGGAGATCATCGTAAAATGAGTGGCTAATAATATTTTATTGCCTACATTTAGAATGTACTTTATACTTGTGATCATACCACAAACCCTACGTAAAGCAATTAAGGTACTCAATGGCATATACAAAAAGATAAAAGGGATATGGTATTTCCTTGACAAAGGCCCATATTGGCATCAAAAGGTGGTGTGGGCTCTTTTTAAAAAATAAAGACTAACTAGTAGTGATGATGCATTTCATAATCAACTTTACAAAATGAATAGGGAACCCTATACCATGTAGAATTTGTTCCATAAAACACCATTCAATAGTCATATGCTTTTATAATATCCAATCTAAGTATGCATCTAGGAGATATGTGTTTTTTTATTATAACTTCTAACAAGTTCATGTGCGATCAAAATGTTGTCCCTTATGCATCTACCTTTGATAAAAATAGATTGGGAGGACCTTAGAAATGACCTTACACAGGACATTTCAGCATACAATGGGTCTATATTGTTCCACTTTTATAGTTGTTTCAACTTTAAGAATTAAAAATAACACAACCACAATCAAGCCTTTCAATATAATACACGAGTAGAAAAAATATTGAACTATTCTCCAAAGGTGATTATCCACAATATTCCAACATTTATTATAAAAGAAAACATGAAAAACATAAATCCCAGACATTTTATCATATCCCACATAAAAGAGATCATGCTTGACTTCTTCTTTAGAAACTGGAATAAGAAAATGCCTTTGTTACTCAACTGACAACAAATGGCCTCTAAGCAAAAACACTAGGATCCAAAGTGCAAGTAGTTACAAAAGAGGATCCCATCATGTCTTTATAAATTGTTAAAAATAATACATGTATGTTTGGTAAGGAATTCACTAGCCGACCATGGCAATTCTCTATGTGATGAATATGATTCCTTTGGGATCGACCTCTGACATAAGTATGAAATAACTTGGTATTATTATCACCCATGTTTATCTAGTTTATCCTAGATTTCTATTTATAGAATGATTCCTCACAATTGGAGTAGTGATACAAGAACTCCATAAACTCTTTTCCCTTTTGAATAAGGTCATAATTTAGGGGATCCACTTGCAAAGCTTATTGTATTACCTAAACATGAGTTCTAGCATTTATGACATTTTCACTAATACCACCAAACATCTGTGTATTAAAATCTTTAAGTTTCATTTTCAAGATTTTCAATTCCTATTGAAAACCATACAGCGCATAACCACTTCCCTGGTGTTTCCAAAAAAAAAACTAAAGGTTCAAAACCATCCTCTAAAGCCCACGTATGATAAAACTCAAATGGTCTTTTAATGGATGAAAACTTGATACCAAAAGTAACAATAATAGAAACATGATTTGAGGTAAGTGGGGTATCAAAGAAAGCACGGGAGTTGGAAAAAAGATTTAACCAAAGAACATCACCTAGCCTCATTGTCTATTAAACCAAGTATAAAGAGCACTTGAATAATTGATATCAACTAACGACAAGTTCTAGAGATAGTAATTGAAATCATTAATATCTTGTAGAACAATAGCATCCCCTTGGAGCTTCTTTGATGCTTTAAGAGTGACATTAAAGTCCCTAATCAATATCCATAGAACATAAGTAGGTTTAGTATTCAATAACCATTTCCACAAGTCCTTCCTCCTCAAACTAGTGCTAAGCCCATAAACTCGAGTCACATAGAAAGTAGGCGAGTCATGTATGTTATATAATATGCAAGTAATACTTTGAGAATAGGTAGATATCTCTTGTAATTACTAGATTTGGGGGTCCCCAACCAATCTATATCCTACCATTATGGTGGTGGGAATAGTTATTGATCCAAGACCAATTATGATAAACCTTTTTAATAATATCTAGAGCTTTATTCTCCTTCACCCTTGTTTCAAGTAAACCAACCAAAGATAAATAATAATTCTTCATCTAAAGTATCACCTCCTTATGCTTATTAGGCTTATTTAAGCCTTTAATATTCCAACTACCAATCGTCATGCAACCAAAATATCTAGGTCAGTCAGATAGTTTCCTCTAAAGAAACAAAGCAGTTTATGATTTTCAAGTGGAAGAGTATCATCCATAATAAAATCCTTAAAATTAGTGGTAAATATAACATGGCCCATGGACTTCCCACTTGAATACGGCATGGGAGTTGTTTGTGACTAAGATAAAGAAGCTTCTGCATGTGATGAATTAGACACATGGATAGGGTAAGTGGCTTGTATCCATTTAGTATTTAATAATTATCTAATTAGTCTTTAACAATTATCCATTTATTCTTTGCACCAAGGTTTGCAAGAGGCTTAATTGGAGGACATTAACTAATGATATAGCCAAATATGTTGCATTATAAACATAGTTGGGACTTCCATTCATATCCTAGGATTTGAGTATAAATGTTTCCATTAGGAGCCTGGATAAGAATGGACAAAGGTAATTCCTTCATAATTAGTTTTGGTGGTAATGACAACATATGTACACAACATGGTATGCATAAAGCTAGCAATTCTACTTATTGAATTATGCGACCATAGAGGGAGAGGTAAGCAAGGGAGTTTAATCCATGTGTACATATATTGAAATCTCTAAATCTTAAACTCAAGATATTCATTATAGGATTTTAATACTAGAGGAAAACTCATGTAACTTTAATAAGGAAAACTAAGAATTAGGTCACAGTCATCTTTGCTCTTGGATCGGAATAAGAAGAATCCCTCATCATGGAGGTGGGTATGAGGCATTGAAACGTGGTTCCAATTTCTTTTAACATAGTTCATCGTTTGTGTAAACGAAGGATTGGTACCAAAGGCTAAGCCAACCAAAGAGAAACACCAATTTTAAGATTCATTTTTCCAACCCTAGGTATCTAATTACGCTATAGGGCCATTGGCCAATGAATGTGTAACATAGGTAAGGGGAATAATATGTTCATGGATACTATTGTTAAGTAAAGTGTTATTCTAGTTCATCGAGGAAGGAGGTGGTGTTGGCTTTGGAGATGGAGGTCGAAGATTTGGAGTCGATGGTTTCTCCTGCTTCCAACTGTGGTGGGGTAGATAAATCTAGTGACAATGATTGCATTTGGAATCCTATACTTATTGGAGTAGGCACAGGAGTACACTTAATCTTATAATTAAAATCAATATTAGCTCATCGAGTTAAAGTCTCACTAGTCTGGCACACGATGTCTATAAATTACACCTTAGTATGATTGTTTGATTCAGATCACAGAGGATTTGATATTTCCTTCGTTCTTCCAATGGTCAAACCATCATCAAGATTCAAATTGTCATTAAAGACGATACAATATTCTAATTTTATCTTCTTCTTTTTTAAAAAAAGAAATCCAAATAGAGAGGGTAGGTAAAGTAGGAGTTATTAGATCTTGAAATACAAAAGACATAGGGGGGAATGGAAATAGTCTTTAGTCTTATAAAAGTGACAATCTTTTTTATATAAAAAAATATGTATAGAGTAATGACATTTTTTATAGAGATGAAGTATGTGTTATTTCTTTGTTGTGTTAAGACACGGACACATACAAAAAAAAAACATTTTATCTTTGTTAGATTACGTTATAATCTTCTAATTATCACTTTAAATATTACATTCAATATTTTCCTCTTTTTTTCCTTTCTTTAGTTACTAACTTAATTGGATCATAAATATTTAAACTGTCAAACAAAAATAACTTATATTTATTGCATAGTATTACAAATAAAGCTAATCTATTCTAAGTATTTTTGTTTTATTTTATCTATGATAATAATTTCAAAGCCATCCACAAAATGTGTGGTTAAATATTTGTATGTTATATAACAATTCCATAATTACTTTGCTTTGTCTATTTTATTAAACTATTATATTATATAATTAAAGATTATGCGTCACGAACTGACAATATATAGCAGGGGAACGTTACGTTGATTTGAATAATAAATCTTAAAAGATGATTACATTTATTTGAATAATTTCAAGATTATTCCAAAGCAAACTAGATTTAGGAATATCTTCTTTATGTTTAGTATTTGATTCTACCGATAAGTTTATTCGTAGGACAAAAGGTTTTAGAATAACTGATGAATTTAGCAACTAGGAAAGAGTGCGTGATGAATTTAATTGGATGAGAGAAAACAAAAGTAAAAGGCACTTTGCGTCACATGTAAACAATATGTGCCGCTTGATAGACATTATCCAGGGGCCTGGATAATAGTCCATGTCTCCTTGATAATAAAAAGCTATTATCCACGTCCACAGCTTCCACAACCCCACCCCCCCCCCCCCCCCCGGGCTTCCTCCCCAAAAAAAAATCCATCTCATTCAGCTAAGCGTAGGGATCTGGATCATGATCCCTACTTTGGCCAACTCATGAGGCAATGTTCCGCCTTTGGTCATCATTATCATGCACGGGGCATGCCGTTTGCTCTAAAATCTTTGACGCAATTTCATTGAGATTCAAAATGTCTAATGGCACCGTCGACACATTACAAAAGATGTTTAGCTTTTCTTTTACTTTTCCATCAGAGATCGACATGTGACAGGTCATTGGTTTTGTCGATTTTTAATTTGCGTTCCAAATATATATTTTTTAGATACGTACTAAAACTTATTTTTTATTGTATTAGTTCATAATAAAATTGTCAACAATCCTGTATTATTATTAAAATAATATTTTTATTAGCGATTTTAATGTGGTAATAGTATGGTAAAAGCATGGGAACAAAAAATAGAAAAAATGATAAAATAAATAATTATTTTTTAAAATATAAGATTTTTATATCTATATATATATTTTTTTATACTTTTAAGTTAAATAAAAGTGCAGAAATAAAAATATAAAAATGCTTTTGGACGAAAACTGTCGGGTACTATGCATACTCAACACCGCGGAGATGTCGATTCAATCCGTCTGTATCATCTAGCTTTCTCCATGATACACCAGATCACGCACAGAACAAACAATTGCGAAAAAATTTTCTCTTATTTTATATTTTTTATATTAAGTATTTAATAATAATAAATATATTGTTAATAAAATATTTATTTTAAATTAAATTGAGATCTAAAATAAATATTTATTAGAATAAAAATATTTATTTTTAACTAAAATATATAAAATATAGGAATAATTTTTCTACCCTTATTATCCCCTAACCAAACGAGCACCGATTAATAATAAGTCTGGGTCAGGAAGAGGGAATGTTTGGCCTCTCAGACCACCGGTAAATCTGTATATTCTCGGTGGCAAAAGTGGCAAGGAAAACAAATTATGCCACAAACCTCGGCGGTTCACGTGGGTCCGGGAGCAAACGTGAAAAGGTAAATGAAAGAAAAAGAAAAAAAAAAAGAGGGGGGGGGTGGGGCCGTGGGGGAAAGAAAAAGAAACGGCTCCGGCAGAAAAAAGGCAAAGGAAAAGGTGGGGGCCGGATGGTGTGGAGGGAGGGGGGTGGAGTGCTCAGGAGTTTGTGGCTCGGGGGTGCGTGGAAGACTGGAAAGGGTGTGTGGGGTCGGGGATTGAGACGTGGCCGGGGCCATTTGTTTTCTCTTTCTTGTAGATAACATTTTGCAGATAATAACTTATAAGTAATTAGTATTTTTGTCGATAGTTAATAATAAATTAAATGTTATTATTTTATTTTAAAACAAAAACTATACTTACAATGGAAAATAAAAAATAATTATATTATATGAATTGGTTGGACATAGAGTCATTTAATTATATATTATATTATTATATTAAGGGATAAAAATATAGAAGTGAAAAATAGTTGAGCAAATAAATAAATAAATAAATAAATAAATAATAGTCTTATTATATTTTTAAATACGTCGATAAAATCAAAGACAAAAATACAGGTGGTCTTAATTTATCACTTCTAATATAGATGGAATACTTTATAAAGGTAATATTTAAAGTATGATTAATTTTTTTAGCGCAATTGAATTATTAGTTTATTGAGTTAGAACTTAAAAAAGGAATATTAACTCATTATAGAAAGTAAGAAAGTCCATAGAAGAAAAGTATTATACTGTTGAAGGGACAAGGTCATTAAAATTAATTTTCTCCAATGCATCAATATATTTATACATGGGGTGCAGTTCATTTATCGTGAGTGGGTATATTTAATCTATCCATCTCTCTGGTTTATGTACCCATGAAATTATTTGTATTAAATTTGACTGAACGATATGGAGGGAGCACTATATGCCCAACACGCAGCAGGTGGCCATGCCGAATGAAGCTGCGGTGATGATCAGACCACCATGGTTGCCATACAAGGGAACAGTTGGATCCAAAAATCTCAAGAGAAGAGATACAGTGTGTGTACATAATTATCAGTACCACCCACTAAGGAGTCAGGATGGGTCCCTTTTTACTGGGAGGAGGAGGGGGGGCCGAAAAAAAAGAAAAAGGGGAACGCGACACATGCAAAATTTATGTTCCATTTAGTTTTAAATTAAAAAAAATAAAGAGAAAATTAATTTTTTTATATTTGATTTTAAAATAGAAAAAGAATAATAAATAAAATTATTAAATATTAGTCATTTATTTTAAATAAATTAAAAAAATATTTTAATTTTAATTTTAATTTTTTTTATCATAACTAAATGGAGCTTCAAAGATCGGGAAAGACATTATTACATGTAAAATTATACCTCCACTATGCCCCCACACATGCCATTCGAAATTTCATAGGTACGTATATGACCCTTTCTCAGGCTTTCAGCTGGAGAATTTATTAGATAAATTCGGTGTATATATTGAATTAACGTAATTTTAATAAATATTTAAATTATATAATTTTTTTAATTAATTAAAAGAATACTTAAAATATTTTATATGTCATATGTGCACCGATTTTAAGCATAATAATCTATCCTGCTGTCAATAATCATTCACGATCATGTCGAGGGGCCCATTTTTCTGTCTCCCTCAGTCACCACCAGTCACCACCCCGCTATTTTTTTTCCCTTGTTTTCCAGCTTCACCAGCACAGCGGTCAAAGCATGCAGCGCTCAATTTCCTACTACTTTGTTCGTTTGTGTTGGAAACATCAGTATCCCGTACGTGCCAGCGCCACCGATTTTTGCTCAACTTTGATTGTACAGACGAGCTGCCCTGCCACTTACATGTTCCTTGTCTTCTCTCTTCGGTAGCAAATTTAGAAAGAAGTGAGAAATGCCACATGGAAATACGTAAGACGTCGGGACGAGCCCATACCCTGAGGTTTCCTATGTTATTAATAAACCCTCAAATGAGGAAAGGATCTGTCACCATCTTTCATTATCAATTGTTGACCAAAAAAACTAACAACATTACGTAGGGTTGAATCTTTGCGGTGAGGATGGCCCTTTTCGGTTCTATCCTCGAGGATGCAGAGTCGGGACTTGATTGGGATGAAAGTAATAGAAATAAATTTTTTTTTTAAGTATTTAATAATAATAAATATATTTTTAATAAAATATTTATTTTAGATCAAATTAAAATTTAAAATGAGTATTTATTAGAATAAAAATATTTAATTTTAATTAAATTATATAAAATATTTAAAATATGGGAGTAATTTTTTCATCTCTATTACCCCCTAACTAAACTTGCACTCAATATTTTCTTCTTCTCCTTCTTCTTCTTTTTTTTTTAAACGATTATTTATATCTTTAGCAAATATAGACTATTTTCATTTAAGTCTTTTAGAAATTTTTTGAAAGTACGTGTAGTGATTAAAATTCAAATTATATTATTATTTAAAGTTTTATAATAATAAGTTTAAAACTAAACAATCATCTATACAAGAATAATAATGTACCTTGAGATAGTTAAATTCTAATATTTCACAAGATGGTCCGATATCGGTACACCTTCAACCCATCATGAACCAGATATCATGTATTAGATAGCTTTAGGAAGCGTTTGGTGCAACATTTCTTGTGCAATGTATTCAAAATTTGAAAAATATTTAAAAAATTTAAGAGAGCGCATATTTCATATATTTACTCAAAATAATATACATATTATTTTAAAACAGTTTTCCTTCATCTAAAATATACTATAAAAGTACTGTAAATTGACGTATCTTGTCCACTTGTTATCAGATACAAAATACCATGTTAATTTGATATTCTTTCTTTATCCTCTAACTTTTGTCATAATTTGGAAAAAAGTAAGAATACCATTCTTATTCAGAGTCAAATGAGTTTATACAACTCAAATAAATATAGTTCTCCATGAGTCTAGAACCCTTGCTCACAATCTCATTGGTATTGGTATTGCTGTTGGAGGTGAAGCCAGTGGTGGTTGCATGATGGCGACGAGGTGTGAATAGTGGTGGGAATGGTAGGAGTAATGGTGGCAATAATGATGATAGGGGTGTGGGTGTGGGTGTGGGGGTTGTCGAACGTATTTTTGCTTTCAATCAAAACTTTTAGCACCTGTTTGTATCTGTTCTTGTCAAAGAAGGATATTTTAAATTTTCAAAACAGCCTAAAATTTTAAACTTAACCCAAAAATAGACGATCACAACTTAGTTATAAATGACATTTTTCAAAATAGAGCTTAAAAATTACATACAATGATGAACAAAATCAAAAAACACACGCACACAGAGACACAAAGCATTATATAGAATAAAAGTAAGACACCACCTATTTCTTTACGGTATGATCATAGATGCAACTTGTCCCACAAGAAAAGTTATTAGGTAAGTTAGATTTGCATAAAACCTGAACTTATGTAAGCCTCCATGTGCAAATTCTCATTATATGTGATATAGTTCACCGTAAATACAGTTTACCTAAATATTTTCTTCATCTCACAAGCCGCAAGCATCGCCCAGGTAAGCCTTTTATCTTATGCTTGTTTTCGGTTGGATAATTTGAATGCAATGAGTATAAGTAGGAATGTTGTACTCTTTCGTTAGGTGAATCTCATAGAGTGTGCACAGACCTCCAGCCCCAACATAAATCACAAACACAAATGATTTAGGAATTATGTTTAGAATTCCCTCGAGTACGAATTTCATTGAGTCGCAGGGATGACTACTGCCTTATACTGCCCTTAAAGTAGGCCTCTGATTCAAACTTATTGAGCAAACTAATAAAAACTGCCATTTACGGGCACACGCTAACTAGCCAGATATGAAAGACGCGGTCGTGTTACGGACGTGAGCTTGCTGAAGCTCCTAATTTTCCATCGTCGATTGTAGAATACAACCTCGGACGTGTCCACGGCAATCATCGCCCCCGGCGTCCACCGCCTACCGGTACGGTGGCACCACACTCCCACATGAAACGGCCAAAAGAAAAGACTGAATGTGAATAAAGGTCCTCGCAAACAGCTCATGCGTGTCGTACAACAGCATAAAGATGCATAGCACATGCCCGCACATTACATCAGAGACCAATCCAACAATAAGACCTGCATCACCCAAGCTTTTTCAACATTTTACAGAAACATTACAATTACAATAATGACAACCACGAACAACCGATGCTGCCACAGCATTGCCCAGATTAAACGGCCACTTGGTAGAAATTAAAATGAGGATCACTCAACCCTTTACAAGAACCCTCAAAATTAAACCATAACCCATTTTCAACAGGAGATCTGATGATCGCACAACTGACCAAAACCAGCTGTAGCAGTAATCAAACAAATAAAAACGCAAGTTGCATGCAGAAATGAAATGGACGATCATACCCAAATTAAAAAAAAAAAACTGCCGCTGAAGAAAAATTGATAACAGAAGCTACAAGAATTACTAAAATTGTAGCATAATACAAATAGAAGCCAATAAATTTTGACTATGAACAGAATGGGAATGGGGGATCACAAAATTACTTTTAGGACCTGACCCATATCCCATTTCGACATTGAGACTACCTAATTGGATCGTCAGAAAAAAAAGGTCGGTTTTACAAAGGTAGTTTTTTCACCCGGCTGATCATTCTTGTGATCCAGAGAAAGACGGTGCCCAAAACTTCAATTGTGCAATGAGACATCATCCGGCATCTATACACCATTCATTGTTGGATCAGCATGAGCTGTGTGGCCATCATCCAGAACCTTGCCGTTTACTTGGGTTCTAGGCCTCTGGAAATCAGAAACTTAAATTATAATCTATCACTCCAAATGAATCTATAATACCATTTAAATATAAGTAAATAAGGAAGCAAAGTAATCATTGACTTACCCAATCAGAATCGATTGAATTGCCATTCAACAGTTTGTGGTTCTCCTCCTTTGTCTTGCCATCCTTATCTTTAGTGCTCATGGGTAGCAACAAAGCTGCACTTCCGGTGGAACGATCTGGCATCTCTGCAACAAGACAAATAAAATACAGCTTAGAAGATACACTAGAAAGGGGTAAGAAAAATCATTCGGTTAAAAGAGAACAAAACTCTAACCTGGCAATTGCCTGTCCACAAAGAATATAACCAGATTTACTGTATACCACGCCACCACTACGTCCACCGTGTAATGTTTACGAGATGCTATGATCAGCAAACTCTGGATTACAGCAATTACCCATCCCAACTGTTTAATCAACCTGCGTGGAACCTCTAAGATTGGTAAGTGGATAAGAAAATGAAAGCCTCTAATAACAGCCTCAAGAAACCAAAAGCATTGTAATTTTTTCTCGAGACAGCACCAGTAAAAGATTGGCTCTTTAGTAATCCTGGGACTTAAAAAGTACAAGCTGATAGGAATCCACATCACTGACAGCAAAAAAAATGACTACTGTCCAGGTGAGTGATGATCCTTAAAGCATCGAAATTGGGTTTTGAAACTACAAACTAAGGCTTCTGACATTTGTTATCAGCTGGCATCAAATTGTTTATAGCCTTCTGGTCCAGCTCATTAGTCGAGGCATTTACCTGTACCCTGTCCCAAAATGGTTGACATTCTTTAACTTGAACGTAATATCAAACTTGAAATTGGAATATTACCTCTTTGTACCATATTTGTGGTATGTGCGTATAAACACCAGTGAAAAGATCATGTGAGAAGAAAATATAAGATCGCCACATCCGTATAGCATGCCTCGAGGAACTGCACATCAGACACATCAAATGAGAACTACAGATATCACCAATGCAAAAACCATTACTAATGACCACTCACTCACAATTTATTAGGAGAACCTCCAAAGCACTTTGTGGTGGGGGAAGTGTGGCAAAGTTAGATCCCTACAATCATACATGAGTAAAATTCCCTAATCAGATATATAGTAATGAAATAATGATAAATCGTAACACATAGAAGCATTAATCTAAGACTTTTACTGACGTGTGCAAGGTACTTTACCTCACGGCAGTGATAATTTGGACCAGGAAGCTGCGTAGAATAGAAAGTGAGGATCCGTAGAAACTGGGAAGCCTACATGAAGATTTTACGAAGAGCTCAGTAAGTTGACATTCCATTAAACCCAAAATAAATTATCACAGCTAAGAACGAAAAGATTTACTATTACATGATTATTAATATTCCTCTATTGTTCAACTTCTATTCTTTGTACCAATACAGGTTTCAACGATATCAGATCATCAGAAAAAGCAATTGAAAGAATGTAGACTACAAATAAATAGGAACACATCACACTTACAACTAAAAAGGCAAGGACCCTGCACCACACAAGCACTGTGTATATCTTCTTGCCCTTAAGAATGAAAGGATGGAAAGTCCACTGCAAAAGCATATACCATGTGAGCAAGAGAGATCCCTTTCCCAATTGCTCGGGACAATAATGAGATGACGGATATTATGTTTCGTAGATAAGAAATGCAATGCAGTGGAACATATACATGAAGTAATGCAGAGGTGAAAGAAATTACCTACCCACCCAACAAGTACTTTTATGAACAGTCATATCATAAATTACTAAAGCACCTTAAAATACTCTCCATACAGCTAACCAGTAGAAAAAGACACTAATACGCAAAGCATGGCACTAAAGTACAACACCCCATTGATCCCACTTCCAACAAGCAAAGCACTAACATCAACCAAGCAACCATGTATTTAATTTCCCAGCAGCAGCCACCACCTGATCAATTTATATAACTTACGACTCCCTGCATATAAAATCCTCAGCTGCTTAAGATATACACTTGAACATTGGTAGATAATTTCATTCACGTGCTTAAGCCAACTGAAAAGGACCCATGACTGACAAGTGACAACTCATTAGCTAAATAACTATCTAAAGATTGGTCATTCAGAATAACAGATTTAGGCTCTCGGGCACTAATGTGTTTCCGGTCACAATTTTCTGCCACCAATTCAATGGCTGAAAATGGACAAGCAGTTGATGAAATAAATGCATGTCTCTGAATGTTTCAATTTTCAGCAAGAATTTAACATTCAAGGTGGTCCTCAATGTCACCACAGAACTAGGTACCAAACAGATAGGCTGGCTACACAAATTATTGATATCTCCAGCAGCATATAATTAATAAAACCTACCAGAACTTCATCACAACAGACAAAGAAGAACAGAAATGACAATAGGCTTACCACGACAAAGGATAAAAAGATGAAGGTGAACACGAATTCACTGATAAAAGCTTTATCTGGCCCAAGTTCCTACAATGTCCAACGCCAGAAAGTTAGAACTGAACAGGTAGGTGAAAATAATAATAATAATAATAATAAAGGAATAAAATCCCACTGGTATTTCAGACATACCGGAAGTAGAAAGAAGCCAGCATCCTGAAGAACTGGTCCTGGCCGATGTATGTAATGAACACCTCGAGCAGCCAATCCATGTATATACTGTAAAATAAAACGAATGAAACAATGACCAAGGAAGCCACATTTCAAGGTATAGAAAGAACCACAATCTCTAAGTTACACTAGAATAAACTGGGGAAAAAAATAAAGATGCAACAACAAAAGCAGGATAATGTAACATCCAGATATTCAAACTTCAGGCCCATAGACGTCTCAGATAAGCCCCAACTATCATTTCATATTTATAGAAACAGAACATCGTCGTTTAGAAATGCAAATTAAGCACCAACTAGCCCCAGCTTCACTGTCAAACAAAAATGATTGATTTTCCAGAGAAAAAAGGACTATTTCTTATGTCGCCTCAGAACCCCATTTGCTCCCATTGAATTTCAAAGACAGGGCATGGGCTCAACCTTCAACCAAAAGTGGCATTTCTCACACTACATGCCGCATAGAAAAATACCTGAAAAATGAGACCCGCAAGTAAATACTTCCAATTCTCGGCAAGAAGTTGGATTTCTGTGGATATTTCTGCACAAACTCTCTTCCATAGCTTCATTTAAAAACAAAGCAATAAAATTAGAACGAGAATCTACATTGAAGAAAGGAGCGAGAATCAATTAGAGACTTGGGAGTAAAGAATGCTAATCTGCAGAGAAAGAGATAAGCAAACAAAAGTGAGATACCTTGGAAGCTTCGCGACGTATGTAAAGCGACATATTAATCTTCTCCTACTACTACTAGTCGTTTGTTGTTGGTGGCGGCAGCGGTGGTGTTGGCAATGAAAAACCAGTGCCATATTACATCACAAAACAACAATTGTCAAGGCCAACATCACGATTCCTCCTCATTCCAATTGCTCAAAAAATTATCCTCCCAAATCGTACACTAGTTAGTTCCCCGAGGAAACAAAACGAAATATCAATTCGCCACTTCGTTCACCGAACCAAATGACAAAAAAAAAATGACGTGAAAAACTCCGCCCCCGCGTCAATTAATTCAATTAATCAATTTCAGATACCCCTCCGATCGACGGAACCAGCAAAAGCGATAATTTGATGTGTACAGATATAAATAATAAAACGGTGAGATCGAATACCCTGGCCGCTTTTAGTCAAAAATCTGCAGAAATAAATATGTACTTTTAACGGATTTCCTAGAGATCGAATCAAAGAGGGAAAAAAGAACTTTCCACGCGGATAACAGATAGATTTTTATTTCGTTTTTTTCTCTTCGGTTCGGGGCTTCTCTTTTAACTTTCCCTCACGATCTCTGGAAAGTTTTTAGATTCGTCGAGTATGGCTGCTTGAACGCGAGTTGAACACGGAGAGACAGTTGAAAAATAGGAAGCGAGAGAATAATCAAAAGAGAGGTGGGCGAGAGAAATTCGACGCCCACTCTCTCCCTGTCTTATATAAGCAACAGATTTTTCGCAATTAGAAACTAGTTGGGAGGGGGGCGGAGTGTGTGGGGACAGCCTCACGATTGCGACTTCGGAATAGTAAGACTCTGAGGAGGAACTTGACCACGGTGTGCAAAAATCTAAATTTTGAATTTTGAATTCTTAGAGGAGGAAGGTTTCTCATTGTTAGACAGTTTATTTTAGTAGTTTATTGGATAAAAAGTGAAAAGAGTAGTAGAGTAACATGCAGTAGCATAAAAAATAAAAGAGAAAGGAGGAATGAAATATTTTCTTTTATTTATATAATGAAAAATAGATAAAAGTATAATTATAAATATACATATTTTGGGTTTATTTTTATAAAAATATAAAATTTTAATTTTTTTCATAAATACATATGCGTTTAGATTTTATTTATATTTAAGCATAACATTTTTAAAGCTTTCCATTTTAGATAATTCTATTCATTTAAAAACATAACATAACATTATTTAATAAGAATAAAACATAAATGTTTAATCCTCAATATTTTTAGAATACTTATACCTTTATATAGAGAAACTCAAATTGTGTATATTTTTAAATATACTTTTGTCATAAAAAAAATAGTTAAGGTGTTGGTCCCATTGTATTTACTCTTAATAGTGTATATTTATTTTTGTATTAAAAATATAATCTAATATGAAATAATAATTTGTATAAAGTAATAATATATCTAAAATTATAATTATGTTTGATAAATATATATTTTTTCTGTCTAAGGTAATAATGATATTTGATAAACATATCTTCGCTTGAGTGCACTAGTACATGAATTGGATTAAACAACATCCGCCATCTATTATATAGCATAGTAAGAAAAAATACGGAGAGTGCATTTTGGTATTTTAAATGGGAAGAGTAAACGACACTTTTATCCTAAAACCGTTGTGTATATTGTTAATGAGAAAGGTAAATATCGGATAAGGGAATACATGGTTGTTTTAACTTATAATCGCCATGTCTACCTTAATAGTGTAGAAGGCTATACATGGTGGGTGGTTATAATTTAAAACTGTCGTGCATACCCTTATCTGATATTTACCATTCTCATTAAAGGTATACAAAACGGTTTTAACTAATAACCGCTGTGTATATCCTCTTACACTATTATGGTATACATGACCGTTATAAGTTAAAATTGTCTTGTATACCCTTACCCCCTCTCATTTTTTTTTAACTTCTTCATTCTTTAACATGAAACCTTATGTAACTTTTCATCATTTTACCTCTTAATATCCATACAATATCATTTGAAGCGACGAAGCTTTACAACCACCATTGTATTCTTTCTTCTCTTCGCTGAAATTCTTGCTCATTTTTCTTCCTCTTTAGTTCACTAGCATATGCCCTCTCTCTCTCTCTCTCTCTCTCTCTCTCTCTCTCTCTCTCCTCATAGTATGCTCATTATTTCTTTGTTCTTATTTTCTTTGAATTTTAAGCTTTTTGAATAAATTTCTCTATTTTCTTAATTTTGCCTTTTGCTTTCATATTCAAACTCCTTCACATATATATCTATACTATATATAATGTTGTGGTATATATATGTATACTTTATGTTTTTAATTTTTGAGTTGAGATGTCTTGTGAAGATATATTACCAAACTATTGTGAAAAACATAGTATATAAATGAAATAAATAGTATTGTGGAACTCGTGGCATTGTACTAGTGTAAATGTTGTTGTGGTGTATATGAATTTCAAGCATGTTGGTGATGTTTGCTTAACTTGGATAATATTGTTACATTCCCCGTTTTAATTTAAAATTTAGGAGCCTAACTTTACTTATTTCTCATTATAGATCGTTAGTAGATACATGCAAGTAGGGTGTCTAGAGAATATATAGACGGTAATCAAGATTTTTTAAAGATAGCTATTTAACATTCAAAAGATCATTTGCAGTTATCCTGCCAATGTATAGTTTTATGGAAATATGATAAGAAGAAGGGTAAATGAGATATGAGATCGTTTCAATATTTGTGAAATTGATAAGAGTTATACTAGGTGGGTGGATATGGCATGGAGAACCAATTTTTAATTAACCTAGTGTGGTTTACCATGGTGATGTTGAAGTTGTAGATGATTTTGCTTACATGGAGGATCTGACCAAACTATCGTGCATACCACATACATCTAGATTAGGCAGCGATTACCCCTTTTTTAACCGTCGTCTATGTGTTTTTTGAGTAACAGTAGTGATATAAGTTGTATTATCCTCATATATTAGAGTGGGATAATATATGATTACTTTCATACCACATTCATTATGTATATGTTGAATCATTAAATGTAACCATATGTATTATCCTCCAGCTTCATAAAGTGCAATCAACTCTTCATGATTTGATAACGTATCAGTCATAGTTTGCTTCTTCTTCTTTTTTATCTCCATGATATTGCAACGTTTTGAAACGTGAACACATAATAAGATTGGGATTTTCCTTAAGTAGATTTGATAAATAGTATGCATCTACATATCTAATAAGAGTAGCATTTGTATCTCTTAGGAAGAATAGTACGAGATCACGTGTTCCTTTAAGGTAGGGAAACAAATGTTTAAATCCCTTCTAATGCCTTCTTGTTAGTTCTAAACTGTTTCTTGATAATAAGATAATGTAAAAGGTATTGTCAGGGTGCATATTGTTGACCAAATACATTAATGCCTCGATAGCACTCAAATATGGTACTTATCAGCCAATGATTCCTTCATTCTCTCCATGAAGACAAAATGTATCATTCTTTACATTCAGCAAGTGCACCACCATCGAAGAGTTGAGCGACTGTGTTTTATCTATGTGAATTCTCTTTATAATCTTCTTGGTTTATGTTGATTGGAGGATAAAAATATCATCATGTAAGTGCTTAATCTATAATCTAAGATAAAACTTTATTTTTTGATATCTTTCATCAAACATCTTTTAGTATTCTTGAGTATGTCATGTGTTTTAATGATATTAAGGTTATCAATATAAACCATGATAATGGCAAATCTAGAATGGGATCGCTTGATGAAACCACATGGGCTAGTTTAATCGTTTTCAAATCATATTTGATAAGATATTCATTGAGATGACTATACCACATCGATCCAAATTATTTTAATTCATAATGTACTTTTCTTAATTTTATGGAAAACATTTCTCAAGGCATCGATTTATGAGATTCATATAGTTTAAGTCCCTCGAAAACTTTTATATAGATGTCAGTATCAAGTGATTCATATAGATATAAGGTCACAACATCCATATGACACATCTCTAATATATGAAAGACAACTACTCTAATTAAGAATTTCAAAGTTGTTGCATCAATAACTAGGGAGCATGTCATATTGTCATCTTTTCTAAACATCTAAAAAAACCTTGGGCTACAAGTTTTACCTTGTATCTTACAAATTTAGTGACTCATTTGCAACCTACTGGCTTTATATCTTTTGGTGTAAAGACCACGTGTCCAACTACATTGCGTTTTTCTAAGGATTTTAGTTATACTTGGATTGCCTTTTTCCACTTTAGCCAATACTGTATTTGTTGACATTCATTTATCATTATTGGCTCAAGATTATTCTTATTTGACATTGTTTTACTTGCAATTAAGTATGCAAATACTTTATTAATTATAATATTATTTCTATAAAAAAATGTTTTTCCAATGAAAACATAATTTATTGATATCTTATGATTTTCGGTCTATAAGCCCATACCATTCTCAAATTAAAAGAATTCCTATCCTACTAAGAATGAGAAGGATATATAAACAAAACAAAAAGAATGGAAACAAGGCATATAGGTATACAGTAAAAAAAAATCCCATCCTTCTGTCGTCTCTATCTCTTTCGCTTGCTTTCATTTATATATATAATATTTTATTTCATTCATTCTTCATCAAATCGATTTATAGTAACAACAACTTCAATCTCAAGCTTCCTTTCATGATCATTGTTCAAAGATTTTTGAATCAAGTCATTTCATGGAGGTCTAATTCGTATACAGAGAGAGAAAATCAAGTTTATAAATCTAAGGTTATGGCTTGAGAAAAACTCGATTGTGGCGAGTAATACTTTTGATTTTGCTATATAATTTTTTGTTCTTTTGGTTTGATCTAATTCGATCTAGCTCGAAACTGTTGGTTTTTCTTGGATCTCGCTTGGTTTGTTGTGATATGGTTGAATTTGTATCACATGCTTTGATTGTTTTCTGATCTAGCGAATATGTATTCTGTTAACATCTACTCATCAGCTTAGATCTATTTTTTTGGGGGGTAAATGATCTTGAGATTGAAAAAAATTAATTTAAAAAAAATAAAAAAATGTTTTGGTTTTCGATATAGAGGATTCAATATTTTTGTTTGGCAACCATAGAAAATACTTTCAAGAATTAAAAAAAAACGTTGATAGAGTAAATGAAGTATGTAATTTGTATTTTTTTCTAAAAAAATTATTTTATGTTTTTAGGTTGAAGGCCGGAATACTCTAGGACTAAAACCTCAGTAGAAATTTTTTTGTTAGACCCTTGTTATGATATATGTAATTCTTTAATATTTTATAAACTCTTAAATCAATAAAAGTAGTAGGAGTTCATTGATTTCAAATTTACATATATCTGATAACTATTTATACAAATTATTTGGTAAATAAGAAAAACTATACAAATTTTAAAAAATAGAAAGAAAAACAAATATTTATATATACATTAAATGCATACTCTTAACAATCACCCAAATATAATTACCTATTTCTTTTTCTCTTAACTTACCCAATAATTTAATAGCTACATAATACTATTTTCTACTCGTCAGATTTTGATTGAATAGATTGCTGTAGCACGCTGCACGCCAAGCCTCACCTTAAGTCAAGGCAAGGGAGCCAAATTGCTAAATTTTGTATGTATATAAAGATAATTTCAAACTTCATTGACTGCAAGCGCTGGCGGGCAGTTGGCAGTTGGTGGTTGGTACACATCGTCGGCTGACTACCTGCTTGACATCGCGCACAAGTGGGGGAGTACTGTTGCACATTGTACTGTAAAAAAGATGCGGCAGGACTTGATTAACGAGTTTTAAACCATGTGTACACCGACGTTTCCATGAAGAATCCAAGGTTCATGGTAGGAAGGTCGATGTTTAACTGATATGATGGCAAAACTACGATCCAAATGGTATAATCGTGCGATTCTGCAATTTAAATCGTAGCATTGTATGATTATCCGGTTCGATGATCTTACAATCGTAAAATGATTCAAATCAGTGTTAGAATTGCTCGGCGCATGAAATCGATGCTATAACAGGTACAATCATATACAGATACAATTATATGGAATCATATAGAATCGCGAGTGTACCGATGATTATACGGATCCTGTACATTCGACCACTATATTCAAAATTTATGGTAAAATGATACAAAATCGGTATAATCGATGGTAAAATGATGTATAATCTTATCCATCAGTTGATTATTTTTATTCTTCAATATTGATGCAGTGATGCTATAATAGAGATGGTAATGACTCACATTTGGGTTCAATATAATAAAACCGAGTCTATTTATGATATCGAAACTTTGACCTGACACAAATTCATTAAAATTTAAAAATTAAATACATATTTAAATTTATCTGAGTTGGTGGATAAAATTATCGTTAATGAATGGAAGAAACTACCATAAGCAGTTCAACAAATTAAGGATAATTATTTATTCTCATCATAAGAATAGTTTCTACTAGATATGTTTCCTATATGAGTGTGTGTGTGACGTCTAGGTTGGATTTATGTCTAAAGAGGTTGGATTTATATCTAAAGTTATTGGACCGAAGCCTAGACTTGTTTACATGTATATATATATATATAGGTCCAAACTTATGCCGGGCCTATCGAATTTTAAAAACTCAAACATAAACCCTCTATATAAATGAGGCCTATTTCGGTTGGGGGAGGACATATTGCCATCCTTATCAGATGTATTGCCAATGTTTTCCACTGATGCACGGGGATGGCGGTTGGGTGCTGTCCCCCGTCCCCAAAACATCCCATCTTTTTTTTAAATTTTTTGGCGTCGGAATTTATATTAAAATTATTTAATTAATTTTTTTATTAAAAAATTATTAATGATTAAAATTAACTAATATAGGCAATAATTTTTTATTTTTTTCTCTTAATTTTAGTAGATTTGATATATTTTAATATATATATATATATAATATTTATATAATTTTTTTTATGTTTCCTACCATTATTGTTTTCTAAATTTTTAAGAAATGACGTTTCTGCGTTTCTCCCCGTCTCTGTTTCTCCGTCTCCGTGCAACCCTGATGTTTTCCCCCCTAGTATATTGATGCTTCTTTTTGATACATTTCTATTAATGATGGATTATATTTTCAATCGTGTTATTATACTCCTTACAAAATAACAGCTCATCTATAAAGCATGATTAATATTGTTGTTACTTTCCGTCACTACAATATGATTTTCACCTATCTTCTAGTATTCTTATTTTTATGTTGTTGATGTGATGATGTAGTTCTCAATTTGTAGAACTATTTCAATAATTTATGATGGATGACGGTTATTACAATTCAATTAGTGGCTCATTAATAGCTTAAGAGTGAATTTTTATTAATATAGTAGTTTCAATCCATAAAGTACATTACCATCACATTTTTTATGGTTTTCATAGAATGCTATGATTCACTGATACATGGCCGCTTCTATGCAGTTGAAAGATATAATGAATAATGACATGATTCAATAGTAGAAATCTTTGAACTTGTATAGCCACTGAATAAATAAAAAATTGTGAAAAATTATTTTCATTAACAAAAGATATCATTCAGAAAAGTTAGCCAAGGCTTTCGAATTAGGGACACAAGAAGAAGAAGAAGAAGTTATTGGAAGACAAAATATTAGAATCAAAATATATAATTTTCAAAGACAATGTTAATCTTCGTAAAAATGTTTTATGTATAAGTGAGCTAATTATATATTATAATAGATGTTTTCAAATGTAAAGTCGACAAAAATTGTGTATCATAATCCTCTAGGCTCAATCTATCAACGACTGTACAAATAGTATACTTAGCAATGCATGTCCAGATGACAAAATGCAATCAAATAAGGAAAATAATAAAGTATAAAACGACAAAGTTTGCATAAACATAATACAAAGTTTTCCATGTGTCCTTCAAACTATGGTTTAATAAACTTT
This sequence comes from Tamarix austromongolica, assembly GCA_039764185.1. NCBI lineage: Eukaryota > Viridiplantae > Streptophyta > Magnoliopsida > Caryophyllales > Tamaricaceae > Tamarix > Tamarix austromongolica. The sequence continues at coordinate 103,092,086 of CM077810.1, read as the reverse complement.
TTGTCCGTTATTGTTATTATTATTATTTTGAATATTGACGGTTCTACATAATTTGTGACGCAAAATTGTTGATTTAATACAAAGAGAATTGCCACACAAAGACAGCCGAAGAAGGCATAGGCCATAGCACGGCTGGGGGGGGGGATTGGTATAGATAGATAAAAAGAGAAAATGAGGAAACAAAGTTCAATTATGACTCAAACTTGGTGATATATATATATTTAAAAAAATATTTCATAATATTCGGATGATTCGGTCATATTTAACAAGTGCCAATAACTTATTTATGTAACTAATATCCACGATGGAAAATAGAGATGACCGAATGGTTTCTTTATTATTATTATTTATTTGGTTTAAAGCCACATGACATGAAGCTATTTCACCAGCAGGTCCCGATTTTTATTGGCTGAAAAGCCACGCGACGATTCCTGCCCCAAGGCATTCCTAGCACTGAGCTATTTTCGCTCACGGAAGTTTGTTACGCTTACACTTGGCTCGATGATCGTCGATTCTATATAAAGAAGAAGTGCCTAATTCTGCACGATTGATTGATTGATTTTGCGGACAAGAAATATGTATAGGAAAGAGTTGGGTTATTTTAGGCAAAGTACTTAAGTACTATTGAGAATGCACATCAACATGTTGGATCCGTGAATGTAGTTTAGAGGAAAAGTCATGAATTTGGACATTCGAATGACCTCCACCGACAGAAATTTATCGGGCATGTTTCATAAATAAATTCGACAAAGACTAAAACCGAATTTATCAAAAGAACATGTATATGGAATGGAAGGGTGCCTCATATTCCCTGATTTGACCCATTGATAGCTTTATTTTATTTTTCTATACGAAGATGTTTGATAATAGTAAATGTGATAGATCTCATCCTTTTCATATTGAGATTTTCTAAAACTACAAATTTCTGTGGCTAATAACTTATAATGAATATAAATTTATCTCCCTTTTCTCTCTTCAATATTAAATCTTCAACACACACGTTATATAACATCAAATTCAATAATCAATAATTAATCCTCATTTATTAATAAAAAAGAAAACAACTTATAGAAAAGTTTAGTGCATCAATATTTTTATTACCTAAATTTTAAATTTTACATACATACATAGTGCTCCGGATTCCCATTAGTAGATTTTAATCGGGTCTAGATTAATACAAGATTGGATTGGATTGGATCATGTGGATTTATGGACCTTAAAATTTGTATATTTATTTATCTTTTAGTTGGTTATTTTTAATATAAATAATTATATATACTAAATCTAATATAACCTGAGCGAATATTTATTAAAATTTTATTTGATGTCTTTTGTAATTAAATTCTTACTTCTAAATAACATATTATGATGGAGTTAGTTTTTATCGGATAGATAATATTTATAAAGTCAATATTTACATTTATAATTATTTTTTTAATATAAAAATAGTTTATACTTGAGATAAATTTGATGTCAATATATTTTTTAATGCTTTAATTGTATTTCAAGGAAAAACAATGAAGTAAAAGTTTTTTCTTGTGATATTATTTGTCTCAACTTTATTATTATTAATATTGTCTAAAATGACTAGTTTTAAAAAAATATTATTTTAAATGTGATTTTTAAATATGAGTAATCAAAATGAAAATATATACTGTCAAATGATAATTACTATGTTTTTATTAATAAGGATATTAATGATAAATTAAAGAATTATTGGATCGATAAAAGTTTATAGATATCCATAAACCTTTTAGAATCCATCCATATTTAATTGAATAAAAAATAAAAAAGGTCAACTTATGTTCATGGACTCTTAGGATTGAATTGTATTGAATTTTTAATAGAGCCTAATTAGATGGGCCTGACGGACCTCGTATTATATACTAATATCTACTCAAGATCCATTTTCCATCTTCTAGTTCAATGACCCAACCAACAAGGTTTCGCTATGGTCCAAGTTTTACCTTCTAGTTTAGTGACAAAAGTTACGGATATATAGAGGATTGGATACCCGGCTAAAACTTTCGAGTATCCAGGCTTCATATACTTAAAATTTTGGACCGATTTAAAAATATTTCAAAGCAAAGGTAGGGCAACCAAGCCGGGCTAGCATCATCTACAACCCTTTTGTTTTGCCAGATTTCACAAGAGCCAATCGTGTAAAGGGCTGAACAAACAAATCTGAAACAACACCGCATGAAGATAAAAGAAGCCCACAATTCTTTTTCTGCTATATATACATAATCACTGTCCCCAAGCACATGTTGGAGTAAAAGATTTGCTCGGAATCGCAGCAGCTTTCGTCAGTAAGTTGCCGCTGCCGTCGTTTCATATACATTCGCGAGCAGAGCATCGTGCGATGCTAACTAACCATAATCAAGGCGCCTTATGTTCGCCCACTTAGATGGTTAGATATAGCAAGTATGATCTCTTTGCAAATCATAAGCTGACGATCGGGGCCGAAAACTGGCCATCGGTAGACATGGTCCAGACCAGAATATTACTGTCAGGTCCATGTCCGTCTCCAAGCAACTTCGGCTAGTACTTTATGGGGAAGAAGGTCCAGACCGAAAACCGGGGCTCGTCACTCACTGACTCACCAATCGAACCAAAAGCTGCTCTGCCGATTTAATCTGGACAGCATCGGTCACCATATATCGAGAAAAATTCTACATCATGGGTGTAATCGGCTATCATATACCGAGAAAAATTAATGTGACGACCTATTTGTAAATAAGTTAAATTATAATTTTTTGTTCAGAATTACATTATCTTTAATGTTATATATTAAGAAAAATGGTATAATTATACCAAAATACTATTAATATTTTACTATATAAATAGACATCTACATGTAGTATAATTGTAGTATAATTTTTTTTATGATAAAATATGAACACAACAGTGGTAATTTTTCTTTTACAATTACTATAAAATAATAATGAAGATAATTATTGTAAATCATAAAAACGACTCAGGTGAAACATACCATCAATAATATTGAAACATTAAGATAAAAATGGTTAAATATGATAAGTTGGTAATTTCAAGAAGGTTACAACTTTTAGTGTTAAAAAGTGAAATATGAAAACGTTATTGGCGAAACACAAGTATAAAAGTGATAAAAACATAAACATAATAATGGTAAAACATAATAATAACAATGATGAAATTAATTCCACTATAAAATATCATGAAACATTAATACAATTATGTTAAAACATATAAGAATATTTTACATATATATATATATATATATATATATTTTTTTTTAAAAAAAAAATTAGAAGTATATTAATACATGTTTTTATTTGTTGAGATAATTCTTAGGAATACAATGATATTTTCAGATGCGACGCTGACTTGAATATAATTGACTCGATTTGACATCAACCTAATTCGGTATCAATCGAATAAGACCAAATTTGATATCAACCAGTTATGATAATTTAAAAAAAAATTATGTTTTATTATTCTTTTAAACCTTTAAAAATGTATTATTTTATAAATTTAACTTATTTTTCTTAATTCTACTTTGGATATCTTTATTCACCAATGACATTATAATTTAACCAATTTTTTGCACACAAATACAACATTAAAAAGTCATAATATTATAACATATTTTAATTACATACTTACATGAAAGAAGTCAAGCTTAATGATTATTTAGTTCACGAGGTTAATAAGTTGGATTAATTTTGGTACTCAATGTTTGGTTTGATCAAAACCAAAGTAATCTAATCAAAGATTAGTTCATCCCAAACCCAATTTGACCCATCAAATTATGAAAATATTTTATCTATCAAGTTAACTCACCACTCCAAACCTGACACGTCAAATTAACATGAACCAAAAATTACCTAAACATAAGCTAGCTTATCCTACACCTAAGCCAACACATTAAGTTTACTCATAACAACCTAAACCTGAACTAATTCAATCCAAACCCGACCCGACTCGACAAATCAACCTGATACAACTTAAAATTGAAATAACCCAACCTCTAACCTAAACCTGACCTTAACAATAAAATGATCAGAACTTGAAATGGGCTCACCTACAATTGATCCACAAGCTACTCGATTCGAGAACAATCCAACCCGACGACACGATCGCCACCTCTAAGCATGAACATGATATAACTGGTTGCATTATATACCAATTGGAAAACATAAATTGACCCTAGTTTTTGAAACCAGATGGGCTTTTTTTTTATTATAGTCTTAAATTGAATTGTATCAGACCAATAATTTTAAATATCTAATAATAGTTAAATGTATAAATTTTATTTAAATACTCCATTTGGTCTAATATTTCTCAAATACCATGTGTTCTATCTTGCTTAACTACTTCTACATTTTAAATCATTATTTCTTAGTTACCTTTTATATTAGAAATGTTATATTAAGATAAGTTTAGTGCAATCAAGATTATTCTTGATAATAAATACTAAAAATCACATAGATTTTTTAAAAGTTATTAACAAATAAAAATAAGAAAATAAAAAGTAGAATTGAAAAAGTTCCTATAATATTTATTTATTTGATATAACTTAAATTGAATTTATCCTTATTTAATTTTTTTAACAAAAACAAAAATTAGAAAACATAATACTTTTCAACAAAAACAAAATAAAATAAGATAAATACAATTCAGGAAGAAATGCAACAATAGTTGCAAATTGCCTCCAAACTCATTTTGAGGAAGACACAATATCGACGGTGCATCACAATTTATTTATTTATTTGATAGGAAGGATGCATCACATTCTATAATCGAATTCTTAAGGTTTTTACAATGTCGGACGTAAGGCGTTGATTGACTAGCCCATTGAAGAATTTAATGAAAGGGCCCAGATGGTCCAAGTTCCTTTGACATCCTTGGATTACTCTTTTTTCTCCGCACCTCCATACTATACTGGACCAATTAATTTACTTCGGCCGGTCGAATTTGCGATTTCCTTTTCATTTCTCACCAGACGAACGACGGTTTCTTCTGTAAATCCTATCAGCTGTTCAAGTGAACACATGGCTCCTTGAATTCTCCTCGCGAGTCGTCGCTTCAACAATCAGCCGTCGTCACAATGTGAGTCTGCTTTCTTCAATGCGTGCCATCTTTCTCATTTGTTGAGTCATTGCTTAAGAAATTTCCCTATTCCTTTTTAGGTACTTATTCTCTTCGTTAATGGTTAATCGTCTGTTCGTTCTTCAATTTGAACTGAATTCATACGGTCGCCTGAATTTCGATGATTGTAGCTCGATAACCAACCAACCTTGTCAAATGGAAGGCTATTCTTCTAACTTTTGCAACTTCCAGTTGTTTCATGAGAGAAATGAAGTTATTGCCGGTTGAAACGATTTTTTTTTATTTATTCATTTCGCATCATCGAGCGTTGTAAACCAATAATGTGGAATCTGGATTCAAATCGCAACTGCTCTGCGGCTGTACTTACTCCTGCTTGCCAGACTGCAACTAGTAATGAGACGGAGGAACACATCACCAGAGGTAGTATTTTGTAAAATTCGGTCTCCATAATATTCTATTTTATACCCCACCCATCCGAGATATTTCACTAGAGAACTGTACTTCTTGGCCTGCTGTACACTATTCTTGAACGCATATTTCACCTTACAAAGAGAGCTAAGTACTGTATATCGCTACGTACAAAAAGTAATTTCGTTATCTCTGTCGCATCCAGAGACAATTTTTCTATAAGGGAGAACGAGCCTCGATGTAGCTTTGCGAGTCAAGGCCATTGCGAAATCATGAAAAACCATCTGTGGATTCATTGTACTCCCTGCTATGTTCTTCTTACACTCCACTGACATTGTTTCTGCAGGCGCAAGTAACATTACTGATTGAATAAATTATAAGTTGGTCCGGGGGCTTACGGAGAGCGTTACGATCCCGCACCAATTAATAACTCCTCCATAGCAAAATACTCACGCGCCATTTAACAACACCTCCATGGCAAATACTGCTAGTGATCAGCCAACAGCAGTAATCTAGCATGATATGACTTTCAGACCCGTTCAACAGTAGAGTGCGGTGGATAAGCAGCATATTTTGCAGGGCCGTCCCCGCACATATCTATAGGTGTCCTTATCCTTTCACGATCTCGCCCTAACTCGTTATGGAGCCTTTGACCCAAGGAACCAGCCACTTTCTGACCATTGACAAAACCAACACAAATGGAGAATGCTTGCAGAGATGAAATAGCAGCATCATACTCGACCGAGAAGACTCCATTTCCATGTGATACTAAGCTGAATATGGGCCTAGTTTGTTTACCTGCTCCCTGCATCAAAGTCGGCGGATCTTAGAAGGGCCAAATGCGAGAAAAACATGTCACGACATATAGGATGACGTAGGAGAAATATATATATATATATGGCACTACCTGGACAAAAAGATCACATCTGTCATGCAAATAGGAAGCTCTAGATGCTCCGCGAGTCTTATCATCCGGATCCACATTTGTGAGAATTCGTAGCCTGCAACCAACATCCCAACCCCCACAGTCACACAATCCTCCCGACCTCCATCGGTTGATCAATGATGAAGGTACACCTTCAGTTGGCAGGGCATGAAAACCGCTCGGAAGTATGACCACAACGCTGCCCAACCTTTCATTTTCATCTGCTCTGTCAGAGAACCCTGAGGATAAGTTGTCACTTTGAATGTCAGCTTTGGTACTCAAATTCTCAACTGGCAAGTTCACAACGACGGCTGCAAGCTCCCTGTTGGCTGTGAACTCAGAAGTAGGCTCCTCTGTCTTGTTCAGATCAACGCCATACAGAGCTGATTCCATTACTTTATGTTTCATAACTTCACCTTGTTCTACGGGCACACGAGCATTGGAAACTTTCATCTGGCCAACAACCGTGTACGAAAATTCAGTGTTTTTGTGTTTGCTAACTTGATTTTTCCAGCCGCCTCTTTTCCTTCTAACTTTATGGACTGAATAGAAAGTGTAGAGCCAGTTGGGATCATCATCCTTCTCTAATGTGCTCAGCTTCTTCACGGTGGATGCAAGGATCTCATTGTCGGTCTCCGCAAGAAATTTGAACAAAGGCAGTCCGCCCTTAAATGTCACTTGCAGAAGGGCTTTAGCAGTTGGCGCGGTGCTTTTGTCACGGAAAAGGGATTCCAAAGCACTTCCTGGTCTAAAGTTGAAGTCATCCAGGTCGTCGGGATATGACTGGGTGCTCTGGGTGCGACTAAACTGCTTTGCTGCAGCTCTGTGCTTCAGCCAAGGGTCCAACAATCTTTTGAAAGTGCTGTTTTTGGTTTTCCCATTACCACTCGTGGAGTTAGTACCAGAGCAGTCAGAAGCAGCAGGAACGTCTGTTTTCACTGGACCGGACATTGCGGAAAAATACTTGGAGCTCATCTCATGAGGCGGAGCTCCACTCTCCCTAAGGCTCAAGCTTCTACCGAGCCTTCCAATGCCGAAACTGAAGCGCCTAGATGACGAAGAATCAACGGATCCTGAATTTAATGAGCCAGCTGCTTCTTGTTCCTCCGATCCCTTGGGAGCCTCAGGTAGAACATATTTGTTCTCTGAGTTATTTTTTGCATCCTTGATATTGGATGCTGCAGCGGTTGTCTTGCTCAACTCAGAAGACAGAAATGGCAAATCAGACTCGAGATCTACGCCCTGAGAATGAACCAGATTGTCAAGCTGGACGTCCAGCTCTGATTCACTCTCAGACGTACAAGTTAGCGGACAAGAGTGTGGAATATTAAGAAACGAATCTTCCGACTCAACCTCCTCGATAGAGAACACATCCGAGAAGCTGCTCCAACTAAGTCCAGAAAACCCTCCGTCATCGAATGATGATGTTCTCCTAGATATCTCCGAAGAACTAGGTGTAGAGAAATCCTTGGGTAAAAGGAGAAAAACTTTGTCCTTCTTACAATGGGAATGCTGCTGTCTGTCTGGGTTCTTGCCCTTTGCAGCTCTATCCTGATCTCGTTGATAATTCGAATCAGCGTTTTTCTCCTTCGAGCTGGAGGACACCTCATCAGTAGCAGGATGATCGGATGACGTTCTCGGCCCCAAGTTACTCTTCTGATATGATCCCTTTTCCGGGACTCTTGGAAACTTCACCCCTGAAGCATCGCCACTGAGCTCCTGCTGCGTACATGTTGGCGCCTGCTTATTTGAATGCTGTGGAGGGTTTGTCTCCTTTCTTCCCTCGTCACGAGGTTTGTCAACTTTATTGGAAGAATCAAATCGGGAACCGGAAGAGGAAGTTGTTAAAGTAGATGTAGACGAGCTGCTTGCGACGGACGAACCGGTCCTCTTGCCATCTCTTCCACATGTCCCATTCTGCTTTTGCTTCCATCGCTCAAGACGCTTCCAGTCAAGAACTCCGAAATTCAAGACGTTATCTTGAACCACATTCCCACCTGACTGGAGATAAGAAGGCAACTTCGACATATATTTGACGAGCTCTTCCTCTTTGCGAGCCCTACTCGTAGCCGCAGGAGCAGCCTTCTTAACATGGGTTCGCTGCTGCTGATTGTGGACAGTAGCTGTAGAGCCGACGTAGATCCCCTTTCCGACATCCTTGAGAAATTCAAAGGGTAGATCAGCGTGGGGGGGACGAACCGGACTCACTGCTCTGGCTTTATCTTTAAACTTGAGACTGTTAGAGGCTTTGGGAGACAGAGCCTTGTCCTGTGGGATTTTAGTTCCATGATGATGATGATGTCTTGAACTCTTCTTGAGGTCCAACTTATAATTGTCAACGGCAGCGAGCTCCGTTCTGAGCTTTGTCTTAGATGGCATGATGTCATGTGGTATACATCAGTCGGAGTTGGTTTAAATGGTTACTCGGCATCAAGCCTCATATTGTGGAAAGTCCCGGTCAGCTGAGAGGGTCGGTACTGTGAATCCAATGACAGAAATCAAGGAATAAGAAGAGCGTTTATAAATTGAATCAGATATGGCAGGAGCGTTTATCTGGTGTTAACCCCACATGCAACCAGCAAATGAGACAAAAAAGGAAGCACAAGGCATGGAGTGAGGACAGCTAGATACAGGGACTCCTTCGCAGCCAGCCACATCTATTCTTACTGTGCAGAAGATAGCATCACTACCTGCCAGAGCTAGTGTACCAAACCTGTTATTTAATATCTTTAGCACGTACTACCTCATGAAGAAGGCATGATGCAGGGGAGGAAAACCGGGGGGGGGGGGGGTGGGCAGGAATAACATAATTCATCCAGCTGGTTTTGGTTGTTCTGTACCCAGCGAGAATAAACAATAATTAACAATCAAGTAATGAAACAGCTCGACTGAATTTGGAATAATTTGGCCAATTGAAACGTGAAAACAGAGTCGGAAGAAATTTGGGATGAGGCTAGGCCATTAATTAATATTGATAGTAGCAGTATTGGATTAACTCTACGGCAATTCGATCGGGTGATTGTAGATGCCGTATTTCCATATGAAATGTAGATAAAAGTAGGCATAATAATTACCCTGAAGAAGAAAAGAAACACTGGAAAAGAAAAAAAACCAAAACCAAGTTCTAGTGGTATTGAAAACATTCCTCCTCGTATCACAGAAACAGACGTAGTAGCAAACGTAGTAGATAAAAGTCAGCCCGACTGATAATTCAGCCTAGAAATCCCCAAACATCTCGGGATCTAAACCAGGAAACAATTAGAATCTCATTATTCTCAAGCACAGCTGGGAGTCACGAAGAAGCATTACATACCTGAACACAAAAAACAGCGAAAAGCAGGAGCTGGTCCGGAAGAAATCAGATTAGCGTTCGAGCAAGATCGCCCCCTTCAACGACAATGGAAACAAATATATATCATCAAATTATTTTTAGCTTCTTTTTTCCTTCTTTCCTGTTTTTGCCCGCGAAATATAGGACCGAACGGTAGAGGAAGAAAAGGTGACGGAAGCCGTATGATTGGAGGCGAAGGCAAAACTAAATAATCGACCAAGTATAAAGCAAAAGTAAGGTATTTTTTCTTTTTGTACCGTTCATGGTGCGCGGATACATAAATCTAGTAAAAGCAAATCCCTTTTCTTTTTCCATACAAATATATGTTTCTTCGTCTTCAACCTCACTACTACCCTGAGAGAGGAGGAACAGAAAAAGGAGGGGGGGGGGGGGAAACTCACCGGCGGGTGCTCCTAAATTAAGCAAGCACCAAACGCATTTCTTGGGATTGCGCCGTTTCTTGGAGTTTGGGACACTCACTCACTCACTCACTCTGCGGCCGATACGGATCACTTATTTGTATCAGTATCGTAGGATAGGAGGAGGTGTGCGTGAGAAGAGAAAATGCACGTTAGTGGTATGAGAGAGAAAGGGAAGGTACTAAATTAGTAATAGGGAGGTCATGAAGAAGGAACCTGCGATAGTTATCAGCATCGCTATCAATCCGACGGTTGAGATGAAAGAAAGAGAACGGTGGAGGTCGCATTATGGGGCCCGAAGGGACCACGAAAGGAGACACAGATCACGGATCCCTAAGCAAAGTTTCGCGCTCCCCGTTGGGCCCACCCAAATTGTGTAGTACTATTAGACCCATTATGCGGACCTCTCTTTCGGTGATTTTTGTTTTTGTAGGCTATAGACCAGCTGTGCAGCTGCAAGTCTTCTCTTCGTACAGAGCGGCGGTTTCCGAATCCATAATATATATCCAACGTCTATTTGTTGTTTCTATTCGCTTCTTTTTTCCCCGGTCCTCTTCTTCTCTTTTTTTTTTTGTCACCTTGCCTTTTCTTTTCTTAATGTCCAGAACTCCCTTTGATATGGAATCATAGATTTTTATAAGTAATCCACACGACTAGTTGTAGGTCACCAAAACATCGAGTCTTATCATGATTCAGTATTCAAGTATGTACAGCTTCAATTACAAGTCCAAGCTATCTATATTAGAATCCTTACTGTGCCAAATAAATTTAGAAATAAACTCAATTCGCATCGATAGATATTTAACTTGATTTATTTATTTAATTAAATAAATCAAAATTTTAAGTCTAAATTTATAGATTCATTTATTAAATGGATCGAACTCAGATCAGTTTTATTCGACTTGTTTGTCTATGAGTCAGTTCATTTATTAGATTGTTAGATGCTCAATTAATATAATTTTAAACGTTCATTCGGCATATGTTTATATACATACATATATATATATATATATATATATATATAAAAGTAAAGATTAAGCATTTAGCTACAATAATTAGTTTCAAACTAAACATCATGTTCTATAAAAGCCGGTCAGCTATACTTGAGATAATAATATGAGACATATTATTATATTATTAGGTTTAACAAAAAAAAAATATATATATATATAAATCGAGTCAATAATCAAATATATAAAGGAATAATAGATTCAATTTATTTTTAGACTATAAATAAATCGTTTGACCACCAATATTTAAAACTCGTCTAAAAATAAGTCATCTCAACCTCATTAAATAAGGCAAGCTTTAATGAGGGGGGAAATAAATCTTATGGTTACACAATACACATGGTTTTAAAAAGCCAGTATCATTAATCGTTGCGATTGGTCATTTTACATTTTTTCAAAAGTAAATTCACTAAAGCCGTATAAATTTTAAAAAGTCACACTTACACAACCATTGCCCAATCTCAAAGAAACCATCCTACGATGCATTATTTCTTCCTCGCTCGTTTTTTTGTTAGAACTATAACTAAAAGCTAATATAGAATATCTTCAAATAAGGGCCACTTTAATGTTTTAACTTTTGTAAAATACGTATTGTTTTAGAATTTTAATGCGAAATATTAATTATGCTTTCTAATTTGCCCCTTCTACTCTTTCAATAATTATATCAACTTATGTTTTTACCTTTCAAAAAAAAAATTATTAACAAATGTTGAATAGTTATTAAGAATATGCTAGATATATCCAAAAAAAAGAGGAAATATACTAGTCATTTGACTTTAGTACTTAGCTTGTGTCTATAAGACTAAAACTAAAACAATACTTATTTTGAATCAAATAGAATATTGGATATTGGTTTGTCTGACGAATGTTTACAAACGCTTTGATTCTTATTTTTTTCACAGAAAAAATAATATAACTAGCGAGTAAATTGTAAATAACTAAATATACATGCGAGTATGATATAATAATTTAAATTTTTAAGTATTTACTTTATAAATTTAATGGTCTAAAAGTATAATATTCAAAATTTTATTTGAGTTGATTAATCTATCAAACAAAGACACACGTATAGTATTTGTAACACAAATAGCCGAAAATTTAATTGGAGGCCGAAAGTTAAAAATAGAACCAAGAGTGTTTTTATTTTTCAAGAACTACTTATTTAAACTTATCTAAAAAGGTTTTTGTCAACAAGACAATTGTATAGATTTTTTTCTCTCTCTAATACAATTGTCATCCAAATTTAGTTAGGTAATTATTATTTTTTTTGTTCAAACGAACTTTAAGGTGTTCAAAAAGGTGAAAGATAGTTTATCCTCATTAAATAAGATAATCTTTATTTAGGTTATTTTTAGTTCTAAAAAAGATTCGAGAAAAGAAGATGAAACTTAAAGTATTTTTTTTTTTTAAAAATTATCTAAATAAAAATAAATAACTAATCTATAGTAATTTTATTCTTTAGTTTTTTTAATATTATTATTTTATGTAAACTAAACATAAATAAAATAAAATAAAAATTGTTTTTATTTTCTTTAAATTTTTTGAGAAACAGATGGAACATTAAAGTACAGTCTTAAGATAAATACTAAATATACAACCTTCGATAAATTCACCAGCCGATGACGTATAAACATTTGAACAGGATATGCTTGCACTGCCGCCGAGTGCCAACAACCCTACCCCAAATATATATATATATATATTATCCACGACTTGTAGCACCGACGCTACTCATGTCGCTCAATCAAAACCAGTACCCTCAAAATTGGCTTTTACTTTAATACAATCGATCTTTGAGTGTTTCGTTTTGGAAAACATCATTAGCCATCATTTCATGATAAAATAAAATAAATCATAAAAAAAAAAACCAAAAACCCCTGTGAGCGTGCGGAAGCTTAAATAAGATATCCTTTGTCCATTATTTGCATTGTGGGGCTCAATGTTTTACCATAAATTACAGCTAGAGCGGCCATAATTAAGGGCGTATATTAGATGGCAAGTTATATTAAGGCCATAATTTATGTAGCTCTAGTTCTGTGTTGTCCGGCCGGGACCGTAGAGGTTGATAATTAACATGCTTGAAATGAAAGATATCATTAATTACTACTACTGAATTTTATATATGAGGATGGACGATACTAATCATGGATATGGCGTACCGTATAATACTACATGCTTTAGTATCAAATCAAATTACTACTATCATACAAGATGTTTATTAACCAAAGTAAAATTAAGAAAAATCAAAATCAATTAGAGAGCGAGCTTATTATACACTCTTCTTCGGTGCCGGTTGGAACCACTGAAAATTTTCATTCGACTACCTATGTCCATTTCATCATTGATAAGATGTGTGCTCGGTAAGATTAAAAGTAACTTAAACTTTATTAAAATAATTTATTTATTTTTGAAGAAAAACTTTATTTGTTAAGCAGCTTTCTACTATTTTACAATTTGATCTATTTTTTTTAGCATGCTTCATAAATTAATCTAAGAAAAACTATTTTAATAGCTTGTAGATTTTAAACTTTCCTCATTTTTAAGCTAATCTTTCCAAACATACTAATGACTAATGAGATACCAATACTTACACATGTGCATGACCGTAACTTTAACCGGCTTGGTACTTCCTTTTCTTGCTACCCACCTCCCTCTTCCCTCTTTTTTTTTGTTACTTTTGACTTTATTCAGCCGAACCCTGTCACCTTAACGTTACCTTATACTGATCACATCCCTGTCATTAATGAGCACGTATATCGAGCGGGACATAGAATCTTTCTTTGCGTAGAAAAAAGAGGACGGAGATGAAGACAAAGGGAAGTAATTAAAGTCTTCCATAGTTTCCCCGGCCTTTTTACTGTTCAATGACAGCATTAGTCGCTAGTTGATTCCCTCTAGCATGTACAGAATAAGGATCGTATAAAAAGTACATGCCTTTTCTTAAATATCTAAATTGACATCCCTATATTCAATTTTTTTTCCCACATTTGCTCTACTTACCTTTCATATATATATATATATATGCACTTTTGGTCTCGTGCATTACTCGTTATTTCAGTTTTTTTCCCTCTTCGACTCTTTCTCTCTCTCTCTATATATAAAATATATTGGACTATTGAATATATATAGAAATTCATCTGCCAATTAATTCATTGATTATCTATAATCATAATTGTATTGAGAAAGAGAGAAATGAAGATTAAGAGAGAAAAGAAATTGATAAAAGGATAAAAAGAACACTTTAAAAAGGATGTTAACTTAATAAATATGGAATGTTTGAATAGCACTCCCCAAAATTATGGCTTAAAATACATATATAGGCTTAAGTACATTCCGGATGCTCAAACTTTTAGTTTTTAAATATTTTAGAATCTCAACTATTTTATAAAAAAGTTTAAGGACTTCTAGTTATTTAAAAAAAAAACATACATGTTGTTGTCAAATTATTAAAATATATATTTAAGAGAAAAAAAAATATGTGGGTCTAATACGTATTTTTAGTGTATATGACAGAAAAAAATTTCAAATATTTCTAGATGTCCTTAAACCTTTAATTATGAAGTAGATGTCCTTGAATATTCAAAAGCTGAAAGTTCAAGTCCTCAAGATATAGTTATAGCATGTTTGGTTGGCGTTTATGTTAATGTAGTTTAAATGATTTATTAACTATGTTTGGCATAAAATTTTTGAAGTTAACCTAGTTTAGGTTAGTTTAAAAATTAACCTTCATTCACATCTAAAATATTACCCTCCAAATTTGTGGTTAAATGATGTTAAGGTTAATTTGCACATAAAACTTGATCATTCACTTCCGTTCACCTCTAAACAAACAAGTTATGACCTATTCACCTAGGTTAACCTAATAAATACTAATATAAATTAATATGCCTAATTTTTTGTATTAATTTAATTTTTTAGGAGAAAATAATGTGGAATCATGATGAGGCTCGGGCAGAGGCGGTGATATAGAGCGAACGCCCTTTCTATTGATTTTTTAGGTTATACTTTATCGTTCAGATAAGGTTTTTCTTAAGAAGGATCACTTTCAGAGAATCACATTTTACAATTTTATTCTACTTGCAAAATAAAATTTTCATCCTAACAATACTTGGTCATGTATGTGAAGTATAATGAGCAAACTAAAAAGAAAGTAGGGATGAATTCACAAAAACTTGTAGGGAGCTGAGCTTCGTCCAAGCTATATGCTCAAATGTGATGTTTCATATACAAAATTCCAAACAAGTCGATCCACGCTAATTTTGAATCCATAGGACCCCTTTTTTTTCCTTTTTAAGCTCTAGCAATGACCTGGATGAAGTAATCCATAGGGGATATATATAACCTACTTTTGGAGTTATTTACTAAAAATAATCAATTATTTAAAACTCTAAAAAAATTTCAAACTAAATAATTATCTTAAATAGTTATTCACTTCGTATAAAAAATGAAGTAATTCTAACAATCTTCACATTATTTTAGGATTTAATAAAAGTATTCATAAAGTTACATTTGCACTATTCATTGAAAAATAACAAAATATTTAATGCATAGATGATAGGAGAAAAAGCGAGGGTAAAAATAAAAAAATAGACTTTGACTTTTCTAAAACAAATTTCTTCATGATATTAAAATTTAGTTATAGACCGACTTCTTTTATTATAGGAAGAGAGTACTTTGGATAAGTAGTTTTAAACAAACCCATGTTAGCTTTTTCATCAACATCCCTTATTTCTTTGATTGTTGCACTTCGATAATAATTAAGTTTAGAGCTTGGATTAATGAAGTATGATATGTAAGAAGCATTTGTCTTGCAATCATATAAGAAAATGCACCTGTTTCACAAGACAGTTGTATGCTTTATTTACACACGCAGGTTCTAGCTCATCCTTTTAACAGATTAATGAATAATGACATGTATATTTATCAACACGTAAGAGTCCAATGACTTTATAAGGATTAGCCTATGTGTGAGTTGTGTAAGTCCTAGTCAAGGTTAATATCATGGCAATTCATTAATGGATCCGAGAGCATTTTTATAGGTTCTACCCGTTATCTTGTGTACAAATTTTGGGCCTTCTTGCCTAGCCTCTGGATCCTATGATATCCAGGTATTATATGCATTTTGCTAATGATTTTTATGTTGCATGTTGCTTATAAATCTCAGAATTTTTTTTGGTGATAAGAGGAAAACAATATAAGATTTACGGGGTCATTGAGAAATTTTAAATTTGAGTCATCCTCGTACAATCTTATATAAATTTGTGATCGGCTGAATGAATAAACACACATTTGAGTGTAGAAAATTTTGGGACTAGCTGAAAAAAATATATACACATCTTATTTAAATGTACATTTATAAAAATATGTATTAATATTTTTGAAGATGTGTATGTTTACCTCTAAAAAGACATATTTTTATCCTACAAGAATGCATATTAATCTTTAAAAAATATGTATTTTTTTATATTAAAAGACTTGAAATATTTGCATTTTTATGTTAGTGCATGTGTGCTGTGGTAATATATTTATAATATGAGTACTTTTTTTTTTCTTCCCTTTGGGTGTATTTGTTTTCTAGAAATATGTTTTTACATCACAAAAGATGTTTATTTGAATCCTAAAATATGCTTTTTTTACATTTTAAAAGATGTGTATTGTAATATTAATAGACGTATATTTGTATTTTAGGAGTTGTGTATTTATATATTGAAAATATGTATGTATATGTTGTAAGATGTGTATTCCCCCCCTTAAAGTTATATGTTATAATTGTAAAATATGTGTATTTGTATTCTAGGAGTTGCATATTTATTTGCTAAAATGTGTTTTATTATTATAAATGATGTGTATTTATATTATAGAGTATGATTATAAGAACTAATAGCATCCACAACATCCATATTAAGTTCAGCATACTATAAGCACTCTTACTCTATCTTCTTCAACAATTGGATGAAGATCTTCACTTATACACAATGGCACTAAATCTAATCGAGCCTTCAAATTATCGTTGGTCTTATATTTGATATCCATCAATGTCTCAATTTTTTCTCATAAATATTTTTTTAATGTGCATCACATCTAGGTTATGACGTAATTCCAGCTTGTGCCAATAAGGCAACTCAAAAAATAGTCTCTTCGTCCTCCAACCATATAAGTTATTTGTGCTTCCTCTTCGTAACTGTATTTCCAAATTATACCTGGGTAAACTGACTACACTACCTCAAAACATCATCACTTGATAATGTGATAACTATATTTCCATCTATGATCTATCGGTAACCAATGTCTATGCTTCATGTAACAAATCTTATATTTTATTGGACACGATCTAGGCTCCCTGTGACAATATGGACAAGTAAACAATCCACCAGTGCTCCAACTAGATAGGTTTACATAAGCTGGAAAATCTCTAATAGTCTATATCACCGATGCACGTATAACAAAGCTTTTTTTAGCATATGCATCAAATGTGTCAGCACTAAATTCCCATAATTCTTTCAACCCGTCTACCAAGGGTTGCAAATAGACATCGATATCCCTTTTCTATGAATTAGGACCATTAGTTAATAAAGATAACATAAGATAAGAAGAATTCATACACATCCATAGAGGTAAATTATATGGAACCAAAAAGACTAGCTAAATGCTATGAGATGATCCCCCAAAATTATTAACTGGTTGGAAACCATTTGTATCTAAGCCAAGTCTCACACTACGATATGTCTCATTGACGCCAACCATAAATATATCTTATGGGAACAAATTAAAATAGTAATACAAAAAGAACAAATAGATCGAATTAATATATCAAAAGTTAGTAAAACCATTAGTGGTTTAAAGCAACATTACATATGCCTAGTTAAACGATCATAATCAATACAAAAATTACACTAAATACACACTAGCTAGAACAAAAACTAGAATTATCACTATAGTCCACTTACTCATTGGTGTCCATATCCAAATCCAAATAACCTAAGCCCTCATATTCTATTTCATCTTTAAGGATCTAATAGTTGTCAAATCAATTAGCGGTCTCAATCACATTCATATCTTCAAGTCCAATGTTTAACATTATACTAGCAGATTTAAACCCGTCAACCGCATCAATCTCATCATCATCATTCATACTTTGAATGTGATAGTGGCTCACTTCCCAAACTACCTCTAATTAGATCCACTAAAAGGATCATTAATATACCATACTTGTTTTATCTAAGATCCCAATATATACTGATCATTCTTATAGCACTCAAACCTCAGAAACACACTTGTAATATTTTTATATTGCTTGGTTATTTTCTTTCATGGATCATTGTCAAACCATTTACACTTAAAAATCACAGCAAAACAATAATTAAAGTAAGATAACTCTATGACCTCTAGTAACTATCCATAGGAAAAAACGATATTGATTCTAGGGATACACAACATTATTTTGCGCTCTTCTATCCATATCTCTATGACATGTTAAATATCTAAATTCATTAATCACATAACTATGATAAGTTCAAAAAATACTTAGTGGTCGATGATACAACACAAATAATTTATCATTACATTCAACCAATCAAAGTTCCTATAATTTGTACATCTGTAAATTAAGTACTTTTATAAAAATGTTATAAATAGTATTATATTAACTAAATGTTCATGGAGCCATAGATTAAAACCAAGATGTAAACTCTTTATTTTGAACATTAGCCACATTACCATCATGTTGGCTAATTTTAGACACATGTTCGCTACAATAATTTAAAAAATAACATTTTACCATAATATATAATATAATTATTAAAATTAGGTGATGGTAAGTTGATACTTTATCTAAATATTCTTGTATCTCAATAATAACCATACATGTTGGAAACCATCATCTACATCCAACTATTCTTCCTTTTATTCAACGGTGAAGGTACATGTCAAAACTTAATACTAAGGTGAAATCCATGGCCCAATACCAAGAACAACAAATGAAAATACCACATAATACTCCTAAGTTACTAGTTAGCTAGTAATAGTTGCATAACCAAACCACAATATTTAGAACTATAGAATCAATTGAGTGGTATGACCAAAGGACTGACCCAACCCAACTTGTATGGTGACTCATAGGGACCACATTTTAAAGAGAAATCTGGGGACATCACATGTGTACCTTATAACTAGTCAATTGGCCAGTAAGAAGAATTGATTGGTATTACGTGTCTTTTCTTAAATCTCTAAATTGACATCCCTATATTCAATTTTTCCCACATTTGCTCTACTTATTTTTTGAGCACTTTCCTTTCATATATATATATATGGGAAAAATAGTGTGGAGTCCTACTGACCGAAACTAATTAGGCACACAAAAATCTACGGTCATTAGTTGATGTTTTAGGACTTTGTATGTTATACAATATTTACACCGTTACCAAACCTAAGGTCAGTAACCAAACCTAACTATATACGTAAATAATGAAAACGTACCTGATCTTCTCCCTCCTTCTCTCATCTATCTTCTTCCTTCTTCGTTCTGACTTGGACGTCTGACTGGTGGTATCTTGACCTTCTCTCATTGTTCACAACAGCGAACGTCCTCCTTTGGTTCTACTTCCCTGGACAAGAAGAACATACGCAATCTGGGCATCAGGTAATGTGGTGGTTCAGATAGGGCAATTTTGTCTTGAATTTTCGATTAGGTTGAAGGACCAGATAATGAACTATTTATGAGAACTAGCTCCTTTGAAGCTTGGCGTGTTGGATGTAATTGCTTAAGTTCGATGTTGTAATTAGATGAGTCCGATCTTCTATAGCTGATTGCTATGCATAATAATTGAGGCTATTTTTGTTGTAGATTGATATCTTCGGTTGAGAAAGCTTGTGTGTTTGGTAAGCCATAGATTTGAAGTGTGTATATCTGTTTGTGTTCGATGGTGTTTTGACTATTCACAGATATACTCACTCCCTTGGCAAGTTTGATTGGTTCATAACGAATGCTCAGGTCTGATTTTGATAATTTGATGAATGAATATGTTTCGACAAGTGGATTGAAATATGGATTCTGCTGAATTACAATTGCCTTATATTAAGTATCCTCAAAATTGGTTCAGTTGACTAAGATTATTTGGTTGTCTTGTTCTCTGATTTCTTAATTTCTTGGGGTTGTCAAATTGTTTCATACCTATAGGTTTGATGTTTATGACTGGCATGTAAATTGGTTTATTGAATTGGATCAATTGATTGTCCTTGATATTGTTCTGGTATCTGTTGTGTCCAAACTTACACATGAGCATATTGATTCGGAGGAGATACAGATACACTTTCTCTGCTTACCCTTTTTACTGCTTATTGGCCTCCCCTATTTTTTATGCATTAATGTCAATGGTTGTTGGGGTACATTTTGTTATACGTGGGATCTGTTGTTTGATATATTTAGATGTTAATCACTTATTTCAACTCTCATGGCTACTCTTGTAATGAAATAATTATGTGTGTGGAGAATATGGATCGTGGTAGGTTTTATGAAATTGGTTGACAGAAAAATTACAACTTTATAAAAATCCCTAACTTGGTTGTAAAGTTTATAGACTATTAAAAGCAGTTTTTTAATAATTATATTTTAGAATTACTATTGAAAATTATAACCAAAGAACAGTGATCATTCAGGAATAACTTATTAAAATTACAATTGCGGAAATGTACTTTGCTTTCAATAAAAACCAAAGAAGATGTTAATTGAAGGTTTTATATTTTGAGGTAAGACCTTGTACTGTAGTTATATTGATTGATGGGCATAGGCTTTAGGGATTGTACTTATCCTAGTTTTTGTTCAGTTTCTTTAGATTTCTGCCTGAATCCACTTTGTTGGACTAAATTATATTATTTAGGGTTATTTTAATTAATTTTCTGTTGTTATGATAATATTTGAAATGCTAACAATGTATTGTAGTTAATTGTTGTAGGTAAGTTATAATGCTGATTTTAAGTCCCTTTGATAAATTAGTTTGTGGTGTTGTGAAGTTATGATATGGTTTTTTATTAGAATTTCTATACATTTTAAATTAGATATATAGTATGGTTAGTTGTGATTTAGTTCATTTTGCTAAGTTGTAGACACTACTAATTGTATTTGATTTGTGAAATGAAGATGATATGGAACCAATTGGCTGTAAGAAGCGCAGGATTGTACGTCGTCCCAGAAGCGATCATATCGGCATCAGGTCCATTGATGAGAAGGTACATATTAGTATGTTTAATAACCCACTTTATCATTTGTTTGTTATAATGAAGTTATTAAATCATATGAGAAAGGATTCAAAATCTTAATATTTGTGGATAGTCTTATTACTTTGAAAATATTTTTATTGACTATTATTTTTAAGTAGTAATGCAGTTGTTAGGAAATTTGTGTTTGAAGTCAGCTAGTATGAATAGTACATAGTTGGAAATGTCATGCTGGAAAATTTAATCTTGTAATTATTTTTTGACCCTAATGAAATAATAAGATGAAGAATCTAGGAAAGCAACATGTAGAGGCAATAGTATGCATGGTATAAATGTGAAAAGCTATTCAGTACCGTCATAATTTATGATTTACCTGCAAATAGCATAACCTAATTTAGTCATTCATAAAAAACACTGCTAAAACCATATGTTTTTGTTAGCAAATATGTAAATTAAAATTATTATTGTAATTGAATTATCCAAACTTCAATTATGATTTCTAACTTGAGGTTAAATGATTTCTTTGATGAACCCTAGATTTCAATGAAGCTATGTTATCTTGTCAATCATGCTTCTATAAAGTAATAGTTAATAAGGACATAAATTAACACAATTTACTAGTTGTGGTGTAGTCATTTAATAATATGTTGAAAATGTAAAGGAAAGTACCACATTGTTCACTCGGGATATATACAGAGTAGAAAGTTGGCCGTCACATAATAGTATTTGAAATAAGAATTTGTTGTACGTTGTTTCATAACAATTAATGTAGGACATACTGACCTCTAGATATTAGTCAATTCTTATGTTCATTAATGCGACTCCTTTAGTGGTAAAAATAAATGCCAGTTGATATGTTCATGTAACTATATTCACGCAACTCCAATTTTTTGTCGGCGCAATTGAATTAATTTTGGGAATCATATTCCATCTATTAACGTTCGAAAGATTTTCCGTAACTGTAATTTTATAAAAGGAGCAAATAATTTTAAAGTTAATTTCATACTTGATCAAAAATATCACACTTTATTCTCATTTTAATTTAGGGATGGTAACGGCCGTTAGAGGTGGCAATCGGGTTGGGCGGGTCGGGTCATTAACGGGTCGGGTCATTTCGAGTCATTTGCCTATTGCGGATCGGGTGCGGGTCAGGTTGGGTCACTAACGGGTCGGGTCATTTCGGGTTAATTTTTTGGGTTGGGTCGGTTGCGGGTCATTTCGGGCCAATTTATCGGGTCGGGTCAGTTTCGGGTTGGGTCATTTTGGTTTCGGGTCATTTCGGATTAATTTGTCGGGTCGGGTTAAGTCCGGCTATTCGAGTTAAGAAAACTCAGATTCAGATAATTTCAGGTTAACTTGACTGGTGGTGGGGTCGGGTTGGTTTCGGGTCATTTTCTAGTTCACGTGAGTAGGTGGCTTCGGCCGATTCAGGTCATTTCATATTTTCATGTAATAATATAATATGACGGGTTAGTTATGTGATATCCGAGTTGTTTCGAGTTAAGTTGATGGGTGGGGTCATTTGACTCATTTCATACAATTTGACGGGTTGAATTCAATTAGTTACGGGTTAACTTAATGGGTCGAGTTTTGACGGGTTTACTCATATTCGAGCCTAAGTAATTATCATTTCATAAATCATAAATATTAGAGACAAACAATCATAAGATTAATATTGCAAATAAAAGAATTAAAAATATTAAATGCACTTTATTTTCATAAATAAATAGTAAAGATATTTATAAATTTTAATAATAAAAAATATTGCGCTTTGAATCAAACAAAGATATTTATCATTGATTATAATTTATTTGATAACTTAAAATATTTAATTACTTAAAAAAAGATAATTTTATAAAATAAAGATGATCAAAACAATACTATACAATGTATAATTAATTATCATTTATTACATTGTATATATTAGATACAATAATAAGATTACTAGTAAAGATAAATGAAATAAGAATATTATATGTGTTTTATTTTTACAAAGGTAAATAATAAAAATATTTATAAGTTTTAATAATATTATATTAAATTGCTTAAAATATTTATAAATTTTAAAAGTAAAAATGTTAGATATTTATAATATATTATATTTACTTAATTAGTTAAAATATTTGATTACTTAAAAAAAGATAAATTTATAAAATAAAGGTGAGTATAACAAGAATAAACAATGTATAATTATCATTTATTACATTGTAAATATTAGATACAATCATAAAATTATTAGTAAAGATAAATGAAAAAATAGTATTATATGTGTTTTATTTTTACAAAGGTAAATAATAAAGATATTTATAAGTTTTAATAGTATTATATTTGATTACTTTAAACATTTATAAATTTTACAAGTAAAAATATTAGATGTTTATCATATATTATATTTAATTGATTACTTAAAAATAAATAATTTTATAAAATAAAGGTGAGTATAACAATAATATATAATGTATAATTATCATTTATAACATTGTAAATATTAGATACAATACAATTATAAGATCACTAGTAAAGATAAATGAAATAAGAATATTATATGTGTTTTATTTTTACAAAGGTAAATAATAAAGATATTCATAAGTTTAATAGTATTATATTTGATTTCTTTAAAAATTTATAAATTTTAAAAGTAAAAATATTAGATGTTTATAATATATTATATTTAATTAATTAGTTAAAATATTTGATTACTTAAAAAAAGATAATTTTATAAAATAAAGCTGAGTATAACAAGAATAAACAATGTATAATTATCATTTATTACATTGTATATATTAGATACAATACAATCATAAGATTATTAGTAAAGATAAATGAAATAAGAGTATTATATGTGTTTTATTTTTACAAAGGTAAATAATAAAGATATTTATAAGTTTTAATAGTATTATATTTGATTACTTTAAACATTTATAAATTTTACATGTAAAAATATTAGATGTTTATTGTATATTATATTTAATTGATTACTTAAAATATTTGATTACTTAAAAAGAGATGATTTTTAGCTCAATTTATACTGTTAGAATATATATATATATATATATATAACACGGTTAATATTAACAGTAAAAAAATTTATCTACAAAAGTATTATTTTTTTATCCAATAATTTTTATATCATTTATTCTATCTTTTTTTTCATATTCATTTCTCTATATAATTTATCTTATTAATTTCTCTAGTTGTATTTATTTTATTAACATTATTATATTTATATTTTTATTGTAATATTTTTATTAATTATTATTATTATAGTAAAAAAAATATAATAAGTTATTTTAAACATAATTTAAATTAAATAATAATTTTATATATTTTCATTAATTATTAATTATATATATATATATATATATATATATATATATATATTCATATAAATTAAAAATTAAATAATGTAAAATATAAATATTAATATTATAATTAACAAAAATAATTAAATATTGTAAATTTAAAATTGATGAACGTAGAACACTAAATTATATTTAAAGTAAATTAATAATATTAAAAGAAAAAATATAACTAAAACTTTAAATTTAGGGTTGTAACGTGAGATACTCTTGATACGGGGTATAGTTATTATTTGTTGGATTTTGTGAGTGATAAGTGATAAATTGATAACTAATAAATGATACTATTATACTCTTCTATTAAGAGTTTCTTCAAATAGGTGGATTAGTAGATGTAATGAACACGTTTTGAAAATCATTTTATAGGATTATAATTGGATGTTTGTCTTTTTTTTATTAATAATATATCTTATTAGGATATCATTAATAAATAAGAATGTCTAGGGTAAAATTATGAAAAATAAGTATAATTTAGAAAATACTATATTTTTAAAAGCTTTAAATGAATAATAAAATATATGTAATTTATTATTATTATTATTATTATAATATATTTTGATGTCTGATCAGGTTAATATTGGGTCAGATCGGGTGATTATCGAGTCGGGTCAATGACGGGTCGGGTCGCTATCGGGTCGGGTCAATAACGGGTCGTGGGTTGGGATCGGGTCGGGTCGGGTTGCTAAATTTTTCGGGTCATGTCGGGTCGGGTTGGGTCAACTTTTGCCAGCTCTAACGGCCGTACTGGGACAAGGATGCTTTAAAATATCCCCAAACCCGTAAAAAAAAAAATTTAAGCTCTCTTATTACATCTTGCTCAACATTTCTTAGCCTATATCCACAAACCAAAACAACGGCAACTTCTCCTACACAAATAAAAATAATGCGAATAATCCATAAAATTTATTAACACACTTTTATGAACCATAACCCATTCCCCATAATACTTCCACAAACCCCAAATCGAGGGTAAATTTCCCAACTAGGAAACAACACTACAGGGGATGATGGTATCCATATTTCGATAGACATGGAAGCTTTGAAAATAAAGCTGAAAAGAAGATGAAGAGACAAAATATAAAACTTGTATCTGGCAAGGGTGCCACACCAATAATTTGCTCACCTTTTTCAGAATATTCAATTATGATGAATTTTTCTATTCCACGTGCCTGGAATCATATGCCATTCATATATACATTAACTTTCAAACTACATACCATATACAATAGATAAACATTGCCAAAAACATCAAGTGGCTACATAACCATACTATTATACAGATGGAAGTAATAATGGAACACGTGGGGTGCATCAACAACTAGCTTCCTGAAATCCATGAGATTTGGGTCTTTAACAATGTCATTTTCAAAAACAACAGTTGCCTGGTGAATAACACACTTCATTTCCATGTGGCGTGGAGCTCAAAGCCTCCAAAGACAATGACACTGTCAAATATTCAAATGGAATTGAAATCCAAAAAGTTAATAAGTTGACAGATGGAAAGAAAGTAACAGCATCCAATAATTAAAATACAATAGGTACAACGAGACAGTTATCATCATAGATGTTGCAAGGATAAGAATAAGAAGGAGTCATTGGACTGAGACTTAATTTGGTATGGAGAGACTCAAACATGTTTTCCAATTTGGTGCCATCACCTAATGATGCTGATGATTCCTTTGTTAAAAACCCACCCCATCTTCATACCATGATTCGGATAAAATTAAAGGAACAAGGAAAAAAATGAAAAGCTGATGAAAACATTGACCTAGAAAACTCGAACACATTGTTGTGCAACACATACGTACGCAATTTGAAACCATAAAATGCATGAAAGAAAACAAGGCCCAAAGAACTATTTTACCTTTTCCAACAACCTCTAAATACCTTCATGACAATTGTTCCCCTTTCAGGTTAAAAGTCATTTACATTTGCCATCAACTTGTCATCCATCTCTATTACTTTTATCAGAAAGAGCTGAAGTGAAAAATAAGAACTTCTTTTTCAACAAAGAATGATCGTAATGAAGCACTCCTATTTCTGGTATACGTTTGATGATCACACATATTTAGTTTTCCATCTTGACAATGCTGAAGTAGTGTCTTATATGTACGTCATCAGAGTGTTGTTTTTTTCTTTTTTATGTAAACTATGAAAAATACCACAGAACCCTCTTATTTCCCCCACATTGCTTTCAATTTAAGTATTTGGTGCATCAATGGAGATTTTGCTTAACTGATCCAAAAGTTTACACATTTTCTAGTAGAAAATGATCTTCTTGGCATTTGTTTATAATATTATTATTTCAACCTTACAGGAATATATATAATATTCCCACATGCAGGTACAAAAAAGGGTGCCAATTGTTTTCAAAATATCAATCATGACTAGAATAAGGTATGCTCGATCCCATAAAACATATATCAAACTCAATCTTCTAAATAACTAAGAAAATCAATTATTATAACTTAATCATTTGTACAGGTTGGTTTTCTAACCTGCATGCATTATTCCACAATTGTACACCTAATAATTATTTACAGAAAGCAAAGCAGTCTTCTGTATTCTATCCACAATGAAAGCTGAAGGCATCATTATTATAATGAAGGTATTACATGGATGCATAACCACAACCCTTGTTGTAGTTGTGCTCGTGAAAAAATAAATGACCATCAGAGTAAGGTATTTCTCATTATATCAGAGCCATATATATAGCATACTATGTCAAGGAAAAAAGACATTCTTCGTATATATGTGTTTACCTAATGATTGAGTAGTAAAGCAATACATAAGTGATCAATCCACTTGCAATTCAGTTATTAATACTACTCCTCATTCATAAAGCTCGCTAAAACCAACGAAATGCTAATAACCATTCATACACTTATAATGTATTTTGTTATGTAAATATGTTGGATTATAAGATCATGTACGTAATAACAACAAGAGGGAAGGGGGAACGGGGTAGGGAATTACTGTCACCATAGCTAAGGGCATTACTCATTAAAGTTCGTATGGGATATGTCATCAGATTTATCATCATCATTACTATTGACATTTTAGTCTTGTATTTTAAGTAACAATAAACTTTTATATTTTAAGATTGAAATTTTAAGGTGGAAGATAAATTATAACTAAACATGATATGATATTTTGATCAATATACACCTTAGTGGAAAAAAAAAATTTACAGCAAGTCTCAAACAGTGGTATACGAAATAGTATGGACGTAACCATAACAATTGTAACAATAAAAATTATATTTGCTACCAAATGTAAACAATTTAACAATAAATGCTCGAGATCTAAAGTTGTACCAAAAGAAGTGCCTCATTGACACTACTAGCTGACATATATCAATAGGTGATCCTTATTCTCTTCTGCCTTCATTTAATTAAGAAGCCTAGTAACACAAAAAACATATGTCTAATATTATGGGTTCCCCTTCACCTGACAGAAAAGAAGAATATATAATGATGTTAGTAGGTTTGTTATTTTTTTATACTTAGTCAATGACTCAACATTATTGTGAACTAATATTACCGTATGTTGTTCAGAGTCCACATTCTCCAACTTTCAAAACTAGGAACCACCAGATTACATATAGGTCAACCTATGCATCAGGGAGTATATCCCTGTTGCAAATTACATGAGTTCTACATGTCAGATGGTTATGTTTAGCTTCTCCACGTCAACTGCAGTGCACAATAGAGATATCCTAAAACTGAGATTCAATCCTTTTGGTTTTTGGCTTACTAGGAGTTTTCTTCACAATAGGGGGTAGAATACACAAGTTGCTGCCTTCATAATCATCACCATCCCTAATTATTAGCTTACCGGTTGTCGGCTCTAAGGAAGGAAGTTCATAAGTCTCTACAGGGTTTATGGAGTTTTGGTATATCAATTCTTATGCTTCCTTATTATAGAAAGAATCAATATAGTCATACAAACTATATTTCAACTGATCAAGCACATAACAAACATGTGGACATGGGATTCTGGTGGCTTTCCACTCTTCACAACTACAAGTCCTCTTATTCAAGTCCACAGTCAGCTATGCAGCCATAATTTCAACCTTGAACATTAAAGGGGAATACCTAATAGACCTCATAACACATGAGCGCTTCATGTAGTTACAGTACAATATTTTCTCAATAGAAGGACCTATAGGGTTCTGACATCTACATATTTCATTTTTTACATTCAGCATCTTCGTCGCAAGTTTATCAAAATAGGCTAACAGTAGTGAAGGTATGCTAAATACTCTCCCATTCCTCATCCACAAATTGAAAGACTCAACAATGTTGGAGTGCATCCAAGTCCATCGTGGTTTGGGAAATTTACTTTGGTCCCAATGTTTTGGCTCAGTATTCTTCACCCATTCTGCTAGCTTCGTATTAAATGCCTCAAGATTTTCCATACACATGTTGAAATCAACATCTGTATTGGCATATGCAATGACATAAAATAAATCTGATGCATTTTCTTTCATTTGTCTCCTGGTAATCCCTAACTTCATCAGTTCCGTGTTAAAGTTCTCCTTTAAATGCCTCAAACAAAAAAAATGGTTTTCTTCACCAAAGATTTCAATAACACTACTTATTATCCCCGGATGCCTGTCTGATAAGACAACTACTTCTAAAGACCAAATAATCAACTTCAGCTCTTTTAAAAACCAATACCAATTATCATAGTTTTCACAACTAACAATGCCGATAGCTAAAGGGAGTGTTCTGTTATCTGCATCAACAGTACAAGTAGACAACAATGTCCCACCAAATGGACCACTAAGATGCCCGACATCCATAAAAATACATGGTCTACAACCGAACAAGAATCCTTGGAGACAAGAAGAAAAAGATATAAAAAGCTATGAAAATTTGCAATCTTCAACGACAACAAAGGCTATAGAACCAGGATTGCTCTTCTTCACATGATCACATATCCAATCCAACATCTTATAGTGATCTTTTGGATCACCATGGATAAAAGATTTAGCACATTCAACTACAAACCAAGCTTGAGAGTAATTAATCTGAATGCTAATATCCCTCTTAATATTCTTGTGGACTTCGTTAGGTCTATATTTAGATGTACTCCTAATCTTACCAAGAATAAGGCCCCCGACTAATTTAGAAGAAAAAGGTGGCTTATGTAATGCACAAATGTCACCGACCTTGTGTTGGTGAGAGTCATTAAATTCCCTAATTTTAACCATTGATGTATTCGGAATAGCATATGCCTTAATGATGAAAGGGCAATCATCTAGTGAACATTTCACAATTAAATGGGTTTTTGTATTCTTAACCCATTTATAACGGAAATTACATGCTATAGAATATTTGTAAACGCAGCTTCGGAATGCATTTGCACTTTTAAATATTTGACCTTCACCACTTATAACATTGGACATCACACTACCAACCCAAGTACGAGTAACACAAGCAACACTTTGAACCCCCATCTCAACACCCCTTGACTTATCAACATGCTCATTTTCATAAATATTGTCATTTACTTTCAATCCATTAGACCCCATATCAGAATTCGAGCAACCTGGGTTATCACTGATTGTGTGGGATGACCTTCAAATGAAATCCAAATAATCATCATTATAAATTACATTAAACTAAAGAACATGGTTGAAAAAATATTAATAATATAAAATAAGCATTGTAAAGAACTTACTGCAAGTTGTCATCTGTCATCACTTCTACATTTTCCGTCGCAGTATAGGCAAAGCCATATTCTTCATTGAATTCGAAAATCTCCACAAAGGAAGCATCATCAACCAGTGGCATAAGGATTGACCTATCAAATTTTAAGCTATACCAAACATTTTTCTATTCGGAAGATATATTAAACCTCTTGCAACAAACAAAAATAACCTCCTCAACACTCATACCATCATCTATTATCACTCCACTTTTACTACCACCATCCTAATCAACGGATTTGTTACCCTTAACAATGAACGACCCTCCATAGTGTAAATACATATACATACACCTAGATCCACAAAACTCCATAAACCTATTCATTATTAGCTAACGTATAAGTTACAAAGGTTTAAAAAGCAATAGGAAACATAATTATCCAATCGCAATCATGTGTATCTATATCAATACTACTATTTTAAGCAAACTATCCTTATTAAATTCCCTCTCTAATACACCAACATTTTATATAAAAGAAATCCTCAAAAAAGACGAAGAAGTTTAATTTATGAGCACAACTACTAACCAAATCTTCAAAAAATATCCAACGCAACAACCACCATTCAAGGAGGTTTTAGCACCATACTCGCACAACCATATTTCTATACCTTTCCCCCACAATCAATAATCAAAACAGAATGGGTGACAATAATCAAACCCCAAACCATCACAACCATACTTCAAATCCACAGAAACAATAAACCACTAGTAATCACATATTTTTAAATTGTAATGTCAGATACAAATTAGCATCAACAAGAACATAATAAAATCAAATTTAAGCAAATCTAACAAAATCTATAAATAATTAAGCCATTGTACACAGAAACTGAAGGAGTTGGACAATAATTTACCAGACAAAGAACATCCAGATCGAAGATGTATTATGTCAAATTGTGAGGTCGAAGGATTAAAGCCGGTTTACTTCTAGCAGAAAGACGAAGACGAAAGGGATGGATTCAGGACGAACAAGATAAGGGATGAAGAAGGAGAATAACGGTTGAGGACTGCACTAACATTCATTGTAAATGGGACAATATTCGAGGGTTTTTCACTGAAGATAAGGGATGAAGAAGACTTCCAACAAAATTACCCTGATAAAGAATTGCAGGAAAAACAAATATTTATACACCATTAATTCCCAGCCACATACCCAAGTGGTTTGGAGTAGAATACGCTGTAGTATTTGGACGTATACCTGCCTACTTACTGGGAGGGAAAAGGGAGCTATGAGCAAGACAATACAACCATATATTGATATGTGCAGGGGCTATTCAACCAAAGCTCTATGCATGTAATGTAAGCCCAACCATAGTTCCTCAAAACAAACTTCAAACCTCATGTAAATACTACAACACCAACACTCCTCTTAGCAATAAAGCCTAAGATACAACAAAACGCTATAAGCATAAGGTAAGGATAAAAAATTGCATAACCTACCCTCCAAAGACGAAACTATCTCAATACTGCAATTACTCCTAGTCGTCCACAAACTAAAAAAATAGCTAGTAGCAACCCATAATTCCTTGGGAACCAGCAAACCAAAGTGAAAAAATAGAACCTTGTCAAACATACTTCATGCTCCATCATCCTATTAAATCCATGTAATAAACTACCTTGCTCTTAGGTGCCCTTCATTTGCCAATGCATTTTCTTGTACAAATAACTAAGGACTGCTGTTGTTTCATCCTATTCTTAATCAGGTTAACATGAAATTTAACTTCCACCAAGCCACAATATTGAATCCTAGCAGCAGCTATTGGCAATTGCTTATAGTCAACAATCCACCATAGAAAAAGCTTAATACAAATTTATTTTATTCAAATAATTTATCGACAAAAGAAAAACACTAATCCACAGTATAATCTTCCATAAGATAAGATTACCATTAATGCAAAAAAATTGACAATTATTGATCAATTCTCAAGAAAGAAAGAGGCCCCAAATAGATCAAAATGAGGACAATGACAATCAAATTGCTAGGTTCGGTTATCATTTGAAATTCACTTTTCCATTAATATTCTCCTATTTTTGTTCGGTTTAAATTGAACCAAATAAACTCCAAACTTTATAATAAAATTAGGCCTTCAAAAATACATTTGTTGCTTACTTCAGATCAATAGAGAACTAACTGCACCTGCTCAAACCGAGCTCGTATAGTCTCAAATCAAGTAGGTCGTCATAAACCAAAACAACACGAAGTAATGTGGAATACCAAATCTAAGTTATTGCCATCAAAGCTTGTTGTAGATACAGATGATATTTCACAACCTTAGCAATTAATGATAAGATATGCGAAAACAATCAACCGCATGACTTACGATTACGTATTCTTTGTCCACAAAAATGGGCTTGATAATTCTTCCTCAAACTACATTACAGAAGAACACATAAACTCAGCTTCCTAACTTGATTCTAGTTTCAACAAGAGTGAAAATTAGCAAATTAGTAAAAAGTTGAGCACCTAGAGACTCTACCGTACAACCCCTAAAGTGTAATGAAGAGTCTGAATTAGATTAAGACATAAGATTAATTTCAATAACAACTCAAAACTCATAGTAGACAAGAGAAGTGAAGTAGATTACCATTTTTAGAGCAAGAAAGGTTGAGTAACAAAAAACGATGGGCAGGAAGAAGGCTACGAACAGAGTCGTCAGCGAGCTTCAGTTGACAACGCAAGCATTGACAAGTTCGATGCTAAGAAGAGAAACACAAATGCCACAAAAAGTTGTCAAATGGTTGCAACATGATGCCCAATGAAGGAGATAGAGCCACCGACAGAGATGAGTTGCAGTAGTTCTTCAACCTAAGTCTACTTTCGAACCAGTTAGACTAGAGACAAGAATGTTCAAAAAATCTTCCAGACCATATAACGTATCAGCAAATTTAGAGTGGCTTGGAAAATACTAACCTATTATATTCTACATATAAAATGATGGTTCAGAACAAACAATAAAGGGACTCAATACTATATGTGGTGGAATGAAACAAATTAGTTTAAGTTGGGTGGACCACAGGTTTTTTTTTCCATATATATGCACTGCTGGTCTCGTGCATTACTCGTTATTTCAGTTTTTTCCTCTTCAACTTTATATATATATAATATTGGACTATTGAATATACATAGAAATTCATCTGCCAATTAATTAATTGATTATCTATAATCATAATTGTATTGAGAAAGAGAGAAATGAAGATTAAAAGAGAAAAGAAATCGGTAAGAGGATAAAACGAACACTTTAAAAAGGATGTTAACTTAATAAATATGGAATGTTTGAATAGCACTCTCCAAAAATTATGGCTTAAAACACATATATAGGCTTAAGTACATTCTGGATGCTCGAACTTTTAGTTTTTAAATATTCTAGAATCTTAACTATTTTATTAAAAAATTTAAGGACTTCTAGTTATTTAAAAAAAAAACATACATGTTGTTGTCAAATTATTAAAAAATATATTTAAGAGAAAAAAAATATGAGGGTCTAATACGTATTTTTAGTGTATATGAAAAGAAAAAATTTCAAATATTTCTAGATGTCCTTAAACCTTTAATTATGAAGTAGATGTCCTTGAATATTCAAAACCCGAAATTTCAAGTCCTCAAGATAGCATGTTTGGTTGGTGTTTATGTTAATGCAGGTTAAGTGATTTATAAACTATGTTTGGCATAAAATTTTTGAAGTTAACCTAGTTTAGGTTAGATTAAAAATTAACCTTCATTCACATCTAAAATATCACCCTCCAAATTTGTGGTCAAAGGATGTTAAGGTTAATTTGTACATAAAACTTGATCATTCACTTATGTTCACCTCTAAACAAACAAGTTATGACCTATTCACCTAGGATTTAATAAAAGTATTCATAAAGTTACATTTACACTATTCATAGAAAAATAACAAAATATTTAATGCATAGATGATAGGGGAAAAAGCGATTGATTGTTCTAAAACAAATTTCTTCATGATATAAAAATTTAGTTATAGAATGACTTCTTTTATTATATGAAGAGAGTAGTTGGATAAGTAGTTTTAAACAAACCTATGTTAGCTTTTTTATCAACATCCCTTATTTCTTTGATTGTTGCACTTTGATAATAATTAAGTTTGGAGCTTGGATTAATAAAGTATGATATGTAAGAAGCATTTGTCTTGCAGTCATATAAGAAAATGCACCTGTTTCACAAGACAGTTGTATGCTTTATTTACACACGGAGGTTCTAGCTCATCCTTTTAACAGATTAATGAATAATGACATGTATATTTATCAACACGTAAGAGTCCAATGACTTTATAAGGATTAGCCTATGTGTGAGTTGTGTAAGTCCTAGTCAAGGTTAATATCATGGCAATTCATTAATGGATCCGAGAGCATTTTTATAGGTTCGAGCCGTTATCTTGTGTACAAATTTTGGGCCTTCTTGCCTAGCCTCTGGATCCTATGATATCCAGGTATTATATGCATTTTGCTAATGACTTTTATGTTGCATGTTGCTTATAAATCTCAGAATTTTTTTTGGTGATAAAAGGAAAACAATATAAGATTTACGGGGTCATTGAGAAATTTTAAATTTGATTCATCCTCGTACAATCTTATATAAATTTGTGATCGGCTGAATGAATAAACACACATTTGAGTGTAGAAAATTTTGGGACTAGCTGAAAAAAATATATACACATCTTATTTAAATGTACATTTATAAAAATACGTATTAATATTTTTGAAGATGTGTATGTTTACCTTTGAAAAGACATATTTTTATCCTACAAGAATGCATATTCATCTTTAAAAAAAATATGTATTTTTTTATATTAAAAGACTTGAAATATTTGCATTTTTATGTTAGTGCATGTGTACTGTGGTAATATATTTATAATATGAGTACTTTTTTTCTTCCCTTTGGGTGTATTTGTTTTCTTGAAATATGTTTTTACATCACAAAAGATGTTTATTTGAATCCTAAAATATGCCTTTTTACATTTTAAAAGATGTGTATTGTAATATTAATAGACGTATATTTTTATTTTAGGAGTTGTGTATTTATATATTGAAAATATGTATGTATATGTTGTAAGATGTGTATTCCCCCCCCCCTTAAAGTTATATACTATAATTGTAAAATATGTGTATTTGTATTCTAGGAGTTGCATATTTATTTGCTAAAATGTGTTTTATTATTACAAATGATGTGTATTTATATTATAGAGTATGATTATAAGAACTAATAGCATCCACAACATCCATATTAAGTTCAGCATGCTATAGGCACTCTTACTCTATCTTCTTCGACAACTGGATGAAGATCTTCACTTATACACAATGGCACTAAATCTAACCGAGCCTTCAAGTTATCGTTGGTCTTATATTTGATATCCATCAATGTCTCAATTTTTTCTCATAAATATTTTTTTAATGTGCATCACATCTAGGTTATGACGTAATTTCAGCTTGTGCCAATAAGGCAACTCAAAAAATAGTCTCTTCATCCTCCAACCATATAAGTTATTTGTGCTTCCTCTTCGTAAGTGTATTTCCAAATTATACCTGGGTAAACTGACTACACTACCTCAAAACATCATCACTTGATAATGTGATATGATTAGTACCCTTTTCCTTTGTTTTGTCAAAGGCTTTAGGTAATTTTCTCCATCTATGATCTATCGGTAACCAATGTCTATGCTTCATGTAACAAATCTTATATTTTATTGGACACGATCTAGGCTGCCTGTGACAATATGGACAAGTAAACAATCCACCAGTGCTCCAACTAGATAGGTTTACATAAGCTGGAAAATCTCTAATAGTCTATATCACCGATGCATGTATAACAAAGTTTTTTTTAGCATATGCATCAAATGTGTCAGCACTAAATTCCCATAATTCTTTCAACCCATCTACCAAGGGTTGCAAATAGACATCGATATCCCTTTTCTATGAATTAGGACCATCAATTAATAAAGATAGCATAAGATAAGAAGATTTCATACACATCCATAGAGGTAAATTATATGGAACCAAAAAGACTAGCCAAATGCTATGAGATGATCCCCCAAAATTATTAACTGGTTGGAAACCATTTGTATCTAAGCCAAGTCTCACACTACGATATGTCTCATTGATGCCGACCATAAATATATCTTATGGGAACAAATTAAAATAGTAATACAAAAAGAACAAATAGATCGAATTAATATATCAAAAGTCGGTAAAACCATTAGTGGTTTAAAACAACATTACATATTCCTAGTTAAACGATCATAATCAATACAAAAATTACACTAAATACACACTAGCTAGAACAAAAACTAGAATGATCACTATAGTCCACTTCCTCATTGGTGTCCATATCTAAATTGAAATAACCTAAGCCCTCATATAATATGCCATCTTTAGGGATCTAATAGTTGTCAAATCAATTATCGGTCTCAATGACATTCATATCTTCAAGTCCAATGTTTAACATTATAGTATCAGATTTAAACCCGTGGACCGCATCATTCTCATCTTCATCATTCATACTTTGAATATGATAGTGGCTCACTTCCCAAACTACCTGTAATTAGATCCACTAAAAGGATCATTAATATATCATACTTTTTTGTCTGAGATCCCAATATATATATTTATCGTTCTTATAGCACTCAAACCTCAGAAACACACTTGTAATATTGTTGTATTGCTTGGTTATTTTATTTCATGGTTCATTGTCAAACCATTTACACTTAAAAATCACAACAAAACAATAATTAAAGTAAGATAACTCTATAACATCTAGTAACTATCCATAGGAAAAAGCGATATCGATTCTAGGGACACACAACATTATTTTGCGCTCTTCTATCCATATCTCTATGACATGTTAAATATCTAAATTCATTAATCACATAACCATGATAAGTTCAAAAAATACTTAGTGGTTGATGATACAACACAAATAATTTATCATTACATTCAACCAATCAAAGTTCCTATAATTTGTACATCTCTAAATTAAGTACTTGTATAAA
The DNA here is from genome assembly GCA_039764185.1 of Tamarix austromongolica. Taxonomy (NCBI): domain Eukaryota; kingdom Viridiplantae; phylum Streptophyta; class Magnoliopsida; order Caryophyllales; family Tamaricaceae; genus Tamarix; species Tamarix austromongolica. Next base: position 103,054,610 of record CM077810.1, on the reverse strand, counting down.
AATGTTATAACTAGTATTATACTAACTAAATGTTCATGGAGCCATAGATTAAAACCAAGATGTAAACTCTTTATTTTGAACATTAACCACATTACCACCATGTTGGCTAATTTTAGACACATGTTCGCTAGAATAATTTAAAAAATAACAATTTACCATCATATATAATATAATTATTAAAATTAGGTGATGGTAAGTTGATACTTTATCTAAAAATTCGTATATCTCAATAATAACCATACATGTTGGAAATCATCATCTACATCTAACTATTCTTCCTTTTATTCAACGGTGAAGGTACATGTTAAAACTTAATACTAAGGTGAAATCCATGGCCTAATACCAAGAACAACGCATGAAAATACCACATAATACTCCTAAGATACTAGTTGGCTAGTAATAGTTGCATAACGAAAACCACAATATTTAGAATAATAGAACCAATTGAGTGGTATAACCAAAGTACTGACCCAACCCAACTTGTACGGTGACTCGTAGGGACCATTTTTTAAAGAGAAATCTAGGGACATCATATGTGTACCCTATAACTAGTCAATTGGCAAGTAAGAAGAATTGATTGGTATCACTAGTTAACTTGTTATTACCCCAACTGGTTGACTAGTTTACTTCGGTACTCCATATGATTTTTTGTTCAAGATTTAACACATGTGTTATCACTTCAACCAAACATCTATCATGCTGTATACATACCATCTTATACTTGGAGAATATTAATTAAAAATTTTATGCTTAAAACATGCTTAGGCCTTCATTAATTTACCAATACTTAAGCATGATATCTCATAATATAACATAAATTAGAAAAATTATAAAATCATGCTTCAACATTTAACACAATTACTTCATGTTTCATACTAATCATGATCACATGCTGAAATCTCAACATACTTGGGCATAGATCATACACGTATAATATCCAAAAAGGAAAAAATTAAAATCATGCTCAATTCATATGCTTATTTACCACACAACAAGGTAAGAATTATTTAATTAACTTAAGCTTGAAAACACCACAATGGAGATAAATAACCCTTAGCTTAAAGCTTCAAATTATTGAAAAAAAGATCAAATATAAGATTAAAACTTAGTAAAACCTCGTAAAATCTCATAAAATCTAAGATAAGGAGGAGAAGTTAGGGAGATAATCAAAATATTCAACCTCATCCAGAAAAGGAAAAACCATGAGGGGAACTTAAACCTTAAACATATCCTAAATCTAAATCTACTTTATTTAGGGAAAAAAGAAGAAGGGAAAAATAGAAGATGGATTGAAAGAAGGAAATAGAAGAATAACAATAACCTTGCCTCAAGAGCTAAAATACTGATGGTTGATGAGTTTTAGGGTGTTGTAAACCAAAAAGGTAGGAACAGAAGAATTGAAATTGGGAAAAAAAAGAATGGAATATAGAAGCTTTAGTGTTAGAAGCATGTTTAGGATGCAAATCATCCATTCTGGTGCACTTATCTGAGAGAGTAAAGAAGAAGATAAGAGTGATAATAATACCCGAAAAAATTGCCTAACCTAATCCCGCATCATTAGATATAATTTGACTCTTATCTCAAAATCCTTGTTGTTAGCCTTAATTAAATTTCTTAATCCCAAAACTTTAACAAAAAAATGAAACCTCATTTCGGATAAACCGAATATTCACAAATTAAAACCGAAATCTGCTACAATTTCCGCTAATCAAAATTATTTGGCTAATCCCAAAATTCTTAATTTGATCCTAATTTCCCTAACCTTTCTCTCTTTTCTTTTTCTTTCTCCTTTTCTTTTCTTCCTTTCTTCTCTTCTCTTCCTTTTTCTTTTCTTTTCTCTTGTTCTCTGCGCCGAAAGATTGGCATGATAAGCTTTGTTACTTCTGCACCACCACCATCCACCTGCCTCCCACATGCTCCTCTCACCATCACCTTCTAGCCCTTCCATCCCTCATGCCTTCCTTCTTCTTATGCGTCTTCTCTTCCCCTGCGCACACCACGATCACCTACAGCTGCCCTATTTTTTGTAGCCATCACCTGCCAGCTTGCCACCCTTCCTCTTCTTTCTTCTCCTTTCTTCTTCTCCCTGCCTTCTCCTCCCTTGCACGTCTCCTTCTCCATCATCACCCCCTTATACCTCTACCTAACTCCCATCCATCTCAACCATCACCATCCTCCGTCCTTATTTTTTCTTCTTTCTTCTTCTCAGTAGATTTCCTTCATCATCGTTGTCATCACTTCTCTGCATCTTTTATCCTCCTTAGCATGCCATCTACTAGTATAAATACCCCCAACCCTCCATTATATCATCATCCATCAACTCCCCTACCTTCTCCTATTCTTCCTTCATCTTTCTCCTTCTTCTTCCTCCTTTTACACTATTTTCAGCATTCGCACCACCAAATCCACCATCGAGCACCGCCCAAGCCACCACCAGCCGCCCTTTGGCCGGTAGACCGACCACCAAGGTTGCCCCAACCTTCTCCCTCGCCGTTACGGCCATTGTGGCTGAACACCGCCTCTTTTCCCTTCTCTTTCCCCTCAATCATTGTAGAGTTTCAGAGTGCACGGCCTGTTGTAAGGCCTTGTGAACACTCAGATACGCTGCTATACAACCATGCAACCCCTGCATAATTTTTTCTCTTGGCCTGATTCTGCACGGCCATGCATATTTTCTTCTTTCAAACTGTTGTGCACTGTTTCTACATATTCGTGTAACTTTTGTACCGCTTGCCAATGCTTTGGTACTACATGATTGTACAACTTTTGCATCGCCTGCCAGTGCAACTTCTTTCTTGACCTCGCAACCCTATTTTCACCCCAAATCTTATCCAAAAACTACCAAAATTTAACCATAGCTCCACCATACATATTTCTACACTTCCATAAAATCCATTTTTCCATTTGACTTCGGTAAATTCCATTTTTCCCTTCTCTACCATAATATCCCCCTTGATTTTTAACCTCCGATCCTAATCATATTTTATCTTGTTTCATAGGTGATTTTTTTGGAGATCTCGGAGGAGGTATAGGATTTACATGCATAGATCCCGGTGTCCTTGTCGGTAAGGATACATGTTTGGGTATAATTTTGGTTACAAAATATCTATGGAAAACTAAGGATATATACTTTAGATAATAAGTAGAAATGTATATGCTTTGGTTTTTATAAATATTTGGGAGAATATGATTGGCTTGATTACCCTGAATGTATTATGGTCATTTGAGGATAATTATGTTATCATAATTATGTGTTTAATTGAGTGTCTTGAGTTTGGCATGATAATATACAATCAAATCGGAATAAGATATTAATCATGTAAAGTGAAAGATCGCTTGGGTCGGGCCGAGGTGTTTATATGGCTCCGTTCTATTGAATAACTATAGTAGCTTGGGTGTATTGTCCCCGAGAAGTGCTCCAGTCAGTTGCATCAGATTAAGAATAGTGGGGCCCCATACTCAATGTGAATGAAAATACAATTAATAGTTAAAGTATAAATGTAAATACACTAATCATTTAAAGTGAAAGACTACGTGAGTTAGGACCGAGATGTTGAGTCCATTTGACCGAATAATAATAGTGGCTCGGGTGTGTTTTTCTCGAGAGGTGCTTCAGACCGTTCCACAAATTTAATAAATAGTGGCTCAAGAGTATTTTTACTCTGAGAGGTGTTGGCTCCCTTCCACCGGATAATCATAGTAGCTCGGGTGTCTTGTCCCCAAGAGGTGTTTCAGACCGTTCCACCAGTTTAAGAATAGTGGGGTCACTGAACTCAACATAAATAAAAGATATAGAATATGGTATATCTAATAAAAGACTTAGAATTAGTAGTTATCTGTCTTTTTTCTATTTGTGCATGTATGATTTGCTTATGAGAATTCTTGTATCATGTGTAATCCTACTTGATTGTACCATTACATTGCTCAATACGTAGCGTATTGATCATCCGTTTTATGGGTGCTGCTCAATCCAACGAGTAGACGACCCATATGTTTATGCGCATGTCAATGAGGACCAAGTTGATGATTTCACAGCTTTTGATGTGATATATGTGGAGGAGTAATTCATTCATATCAGGGTTGAGAGTATAGTCATGTTATCCAGATGATAGTTTTTAACCAGATACCTTTTTGGACTCTTAGTTCCATAGGATCCCTTTTTGGTTATATTTTGATATTATAATCGGAGTTAATCTCCAAACACTTATTTGATGTATAAAAAGTTGTATCATCTCTTTCTAATTATGTTTTAAATTTTCTAATCACTTTGCCTTGTGATTGACGTAAGGATGGTGGGATAAATCAGACTTATGTCAATTACGGCGGTAACACCCAAACATTTAATTATACGCTTTAGCTTAAAACGAAATTTTTCAGTAGTAAAATTGGGGCTGTTACAGTGATGAAGTCATCCCAGCACCATTTTTGATATTTAATCCCATAAATTAGTTATAGATCAAATAAAATTCAAATTAATGGTCACTGTAGCACATCAAATTTTACTATGGAAGCATATTACCAAAATAGCTAGGTATTACGGTCATAATTGATACAAGTCTAGCATACCAAACCATCATTATGTTAACCACAAGGCAAAATAGTTAGAGTGCAAAACATGATAAATAGGAAATGAGAGAAATTTATAATTGCAAATGCCTGTCTGAGATTAACTCCAATTACAATATCCAAAATACAAAAGGGATATCATGGAGCTGAGAGTCCAAAAAGGTATTTGGATAAAAACTATCATTTGAATAATATGACTCTATGCCCAAAAAACCTAATACAGAAAATTACTCCATCCCACATAAAAAATCAAAAGATGTAAAATCATCCAATGAGACCTCATTAACCTATATATAAACATCTAGATCATCTGCTTGTGGTAATGAGTAGCACCCAATGATGATTAACACGCTATGTATTGAGTAATGTAACAGTACAGTTGAGTAAGGGATACAGATAATTACATTCCTTCTTATCGGCAAGTAAGCACACATGCATAATATATAAAACAATACAAGTAATTATTGACCCATAACTCATTATCAGATATGCCACAATCCATTCTTTTATTTATGCTGAGTTCAGATACCCCAATATTCTTAAATAGATGAAACGGTATAAGCACCTTTCGGGGACAACAATCAAGCCACTATTATTGTCCGGTGGAATGGACCCAATACCTCTTAGGGTGAAATGCACCTGAGCCACTATGCTTAAGGGTTTAGATAACATGGTAAAAAACATAATTACAACAAGTAAATCACAATGAAATAGATAACAAGGCCGTTCTCAAGGGTTTAGATCCATATACTTCCTAAGAAACCTTAATTTCATATTTTGGCATAAATTCTTCTTTATTTCTCTTTTATCCACCAAATTTAGTATCTATTCCTAAAATATGATTTTTATTATTATCATACCCAAAATTCAAGGCCGAACTCTAATGTTTTACATATGCAATAATAACGTTGTCTCAAAAGTTATTATTCATGAGACTTACAAAATCTTAATTTTACTAGTAAGGCATAACTTTTTCCGTAAGGTTCATATAGCTAAAAAAATCAACATACATTCCTAAAACACTAATATTAACAACCTATCCAAAATTTGCGGTCTAACTCTAACGTTTCACACATGTGATAACAACATCCCCATCTAAGGGATACTACTTCAAAATGAATCCATTTCTTCATTTTGTGGAACCTATGTCATTTATAATTATTCCAAATATTTCACATGATAATCTTAGCATATTTTAAATCAACTAACATATGAAAATACTAGAATCTTTACATTATCCCTATATTAACCTAAATGCTTTTGAAGAAAACCATTTGCCTTATTTAAAAAAAAACATATATGTTTGTTATTATTATTATTTTTCAAAACCTCCATTTATCACCATACATATTACACATAATAATTTTCCCACTTATCATACTTTATTAATTCCATATCACAAGCATATATCATACCAATCTTATCAGGGTTTTCCATATAGTAATTCTCGTAATGATATCACATGCTTCTCATCTTACTCATTTTCATCATGTAATATCATGTTCTCATATCATAAAACTACCAACAACAACAACAACATGATAATAATAATAATAATAATAATAATAATAATAATAATAATAATAATAATAATAATAATAACAACATGATAATAAAGATATGTATACATAACACTTTGCACAAATATCCTAGACCACAATTTGTATCCATATTGAAAAGGCACAGGTCTCTAAGCACATTTCCTATCCCGCCTCTTCTAGAACCTCCAAAAAAATCACCTAATAAACCATAATAAAATAAAAAAGATTAAATGAAATACTAAGGGAAATGCTAAGGTAATGGAGAGTGAAATATCGGAGGAAAATCAAACCAAACCAAAGGGAGTGCTTTGGGAAAACTTTGCGTAACAAGTGAGGAGGAACGAAAACAAGTGACGAAGCCTAGAGGGTGGTAATGGTACAAGATGCCATTTTTAGGTTGCATAATAGGCAATGGCATTGCGAGCATATTTAATGAAGAAGCATAATAGTTTAGCAATGCCTTAGAGTTTAAGCTTTGTGTCCAAGGTTATAATGAATTTTGAATTCTAGGAACAACCAAAACCTTATGGGTTCAAAGAATATATATCTATACGAACGACATGTTTAGAGCTACTTTTCAATCAAGAATATATTTTTTTTTGACAATTAGAAATGAATATTTTAAAATTCTTAAATTTCCTAAGGAATTTATAAAAATATAATTACAAATGATCTATATGTGACGAAGTTAAAAGTTTTTTGTGATGAACCAAAATAATTTATACAATAAATCTAAATATTTGTATTCGATGAACCCAATTGTTTTATTCGATAGATAAAACATTTTATGCATAAAAATTATATTAATATGCACATCTATTTATAGAGAAAAAAGTGTGGAATATTTTGATATAACTTTTTAAAAAATTTTCTAATATTCCAAGTGAAAGATAATTTATTTTAAAAAATTAAAATAAAGGGAGACCACATAAATTAGAGAGAGAAAAAAAGAATATAAGCTCCGGTGGGGTGGTTGAATATTTACTTTCTAGCTAGATATTTTTTTTTACTATTTCATATCTCTGCCTAGTTATATGCTATATGAGTTGTCTTTTATGGTATACTCGAATGCATGATAAAAATAATAATTTTCTAAGTCCTCAAATTATGTATCTAACATCTTAAATATTTATGTTTTGACAAATGGTATTTTATAGGTTAAGACATCCTTTAATGATAAAACCATGACCTATAAAAATTAGGCTTATTAAAATAAAATATCTCGCTTATGAAATTGTATTTATAGGAATTTTATTTATGGATTTATATAGGCCCATAAAAAGTGAGTACAATGCCAAAAATGTTTTATAATATCGAAAAAAAATGACAAAAATTTACAGTTGGAATATCTGGTATCCAAAGCTGACTTTTAATCATGAGGTGAAACCTTTTAGATGTATTTAGAGGGATATATTTGTACATTTTTGTGGTATCTATATGATTGTACATCATTATAAAAACTGTGGCACCTATAATTTTGAAAGGATTAGAGAGACCTAAAATTGAACTTTTGGACTATTGAGCATTTACTTATGATAAATGTGTTACCTATGCACCAAAGAATGATTCAAATAATCGTTAATATATTAAGGTTCGGTTGCGAACTAAGAATTCCCAAAACAACAATCGAAAAAAAAATGCAGGCGGTTAAGCAACTGCAAGGCCCACAAACCACAACTAGGGCCGAAGGGGCATTAAAAAAATGATCCGGCATAAAAAAAGGAGTTGTTGGATGAAATACGTAGGAAGAGCTGGAGGGAGTTGGTCGGACATTTAAAATGTGATGTGGTAGTATAAATACATCTTAGATGTGGTGCGACCATTTTAGACGATTTGGAGGTTTAAAAGATGTATTTTTGAAGTGGAAATGACTAAAAAAAAAGAAGAGGCATTGAGATGGGCTCAAATGAATAATCTATTCATTTTATTAAAATGTGAAAAAAATATCATTAACACTAATAGTTTTTATTTTGATAGTTTTTTTAATATTTAATGAATAATATAATAAATTAAATCAATATTTTAGTTGATTGGGCTGTGATATAAATTTGATGAGATAATATTGTTATATTGTAAAGCATTATTATAGAGGGGAGATACAAATAATAATAATTAAGGTTAAAACAAATTTTTATTTTAAAATGCTTGTCAAGCACTTGTTTCTTATGCTCTAAGAACATCTGCTATGGTGTAAAAAAAAAGGATCCTAATATCAAATTTAAGGACCTCAAATTTGAGGTTGTCGTTGTAGAAGAAAAAATTTATCCTCAAATTTGGTGGAACCTAAAAAATTTAGGGCTCCCAATTTCTAAAAAATTAGCTCCTCGGCCCACACGCGCAACTAGTTTTTGATACTTTTTGGCACATTTTTAACCTAATTTTTACCGTTAGAATATAATATATATAACTGTTAATATTAACAATAATTTTTTTTTGCCTATAAATGCATTATTTTTTGTTCAATAATTTTCATATCAGCTATTCTACCTGTCTTTCTCATATTTATTTCTCTACATAATTTATCTTATTTATTTCTCTAGTTATATTTATTTTATTAAATTCTCTACTTTTATTGGGTGTTAAATAATATAAAATACAAATGATTGATGATGATGTGAATGATAAAAGTAATTGGGTATTGTAAATTTAAGGTTGGTAAATGTAGATTATTGAATTAAATCTAAGGTAAATTAATAAAAGTAGGAGAGATAAAAAAGAAAATTATTGGATAGTATAATTGAAAACTCAAATTTAAGGTTATGGTTGGAGATGCTCTGAGACTCCAAGTTCCGAACTAACAACTTCACCTCTATGTTAGTGTGTTGCACACTTGCAAATGCATAACAAATTTGGGAAACAACGAAAGGATGTTATGCAAAAGTATACAAACGAGGAACTCAAAATTTTCATCGCTATGATCATAATTTGCTCCAGCACAAGCGGCTACAGTATCATTTGTTGCCCTCCTCGTTCAATCAATACGTAAGTTTTTACTTCCTTCTCCGGGGTTTGCTATTGGACATTTTTCCTGGCATTAGGGAAGATGATTTTTTTTTTCAATATCCTTTAGCAGTCGCTTACTTGTTGATTATCAGATACGTCAGGGTTGCTCGGTGTTGGTATTTCGGTGCATACAAATCTTGTTGGCAGTTCAATTTTTAAAATTTTGAGCATTTCTACTGTTGCCTCTGATTTGATGTTTCATTCATATTAATAGATCAAATGTTCTCGAACCGATATGTAGTACTCTTCAGTTCGAATAAAATCCATCTAGAATATTTTAGATAGAATTTTTGGATACAGATTCAAAGTGAAAGCAAGAAACCAACACGTAAAAACAGGTACGTCGTGTTGTAATTGATCTAATTGATTATTCCCTCGCGTCCTGAGAGTTCCCGAGTTATTAAGATGACAAGCCATAGAACTTAGTTCTGCACTACAAGGTTTGGTACTTAGGAATGCAGTGAAAACGTCTCCCATGGTTAATGAAAGAATCATGCTTGGTAAAAGGATCCCACAATGCTTCTGTTTCACAAGAACTTGCAGCTCAAATTCTAAGCAATTTGATGCCTTTTCCCCTTTTCTATTTCCATGTGCATTTCGAAGAGGGAATTCAAAACTGTTGGATCACCGGGCTTGAGCTTGATCAGCTCTGAATAATCCTTTTGAGCTTTATGCCATTCTCCTAGCTGTTTCAGGCCAGATAACATGTTTTACCGTTCATTAGAAATAGAGGAGGTAATGACCAAGAAAGTAGAACGAGGGAGGAGGTACTTTGAAGCGATCACTAAAGAGTAAATTTATATCAATCATACCCTGGCATGTGCTTGAGCACGTTGCAATAGAGCTTCTTGTAAACCAGGATAGCTTTCCAAAGCAGCATTGCTATCTTTAACAGACTTCTCCCAGTGTCCTAGCTTTGACCTGCAAGCAGCTCGTCGACAAAGCAATGTGCCATTTTCAGGATCATACTGAAGACCTTGGCTGTACATTGCACAAGCTTTTGAGAATTTTCCTTGTTTGTAGTACTCATTTCCAGCTCTATATGCTTCTGTTGTCCCCCAGGCTTTCTTAAGCCACATTAGGGACTCTCTATTGGTTTCTATGCTTGTGGCCTCTTCAGCAGCTTCAACCGCTTCCCCAAACCTGACATTATTATAGGCGCATATGCATGAGACGGGACGACACATACAGTTTAGACCCTTTTCAATGCGGTATGTATTTATTTCTTATCGATGCGGGGAATTAATTTTTGACCTTCCAAGATAAAAATACACTTGAATTGCAACAAGAAGCAAGCGTAAAGCTCCGGCGAGAGTTCTTTTTGATTGAAGCCAGTCTTCTCCGTTCTTAGCTGCCAAGATAGTTTCCAAGGCTTCATCGGCTCTCCGTAGCTTGAGTAGAGCTTCAACTTTAGCAGCAACGACCTAGATTCATCCGAACAAGTTTCAAGGTTTTAAATGCTCGTAAATCTCCGGGCGTGGCGCCAAATTTAATGAACAAATTTGAGAATGAGTGAATAGTGTTGACGGAGCTACCTGGTAAGATACATCAGCACCAGCCTCAAGCGCGTGTGAACTTTGTGCCAAAACAAGGCTCCAATCCTGAACCCTGATGGACCTTTCCAGCTTCTTGATATGTCCTTCAATAACTTGCAGACGGTCGATAGCTTCTGAACCTTTGTCATGACCCGATAACTTCAGATGCTTTCTGGCTTCATCCAGTTGTCCTGACCTAGGGATCCCAGGGTAAAGTTGCAAATCATTAAGAACTATGATCCGTACGGATTATTTGCGCTAGAAATCATATTAATGATCTTCTTCCTTAGTAGCTATTATGGCCACGCAGTGTTTCCTGTAGAACAGAACCAATGGCTGTACTGCCATTAAAGTCGTTTAGGTAGGAGGTGGTACTTCTCTAGTTAAGAAGTGCTTGCAAATTTTGCCCGTCTGACCCTACATTTAACAATTGTAACTTTCGGAGGCAGACCAAAGGCATACCAAAAAGAAATACGATCAATTATATCTTCTTTTGATCTGACTTCATCCACTTCTTATCAAAACTAATAAGTGGAAATTCAAGATATACTCTTGTTGCTTCCAGAGCTGAATCATACACGGCTCTCTATTTGACTTTCCTTAGGCAAAAGGGGAAGCCAAAAACTATTATTATGTTAGATAAAGCTAGCTGAAAATTTATGGTACTTTTTAAATTTTAGCTTTGAAGCTGCCTAGCAAACAGAGTTTTATATTCTGTTTAGAAAAACCAAAAAATATATAATAATTTCAGTAATCTAAAAGTTAAATTATAAGCTACTTTTGTAACCGAAAAATCCTGAGGTTTAAACGGATGATCCAACCTGGTATAGAGAACTCCAAGCTGATAATGAGCTCGAGAATACGTTGAATCGAGACTAATTACTTCAAGATACTCGCACACAGCCTCAGAAACCCTGCCAAGTGCAGCCAGCGCTGCTGCCTTATTGTTATGGCAACCTACATTATTAGGACACAAAGCAAGAGCTTTATCATAGAGAGATATTGCTTTTGAGAACCGCCCCCTCTTATACTCCTCATTTCCAGCAGCCTTGAGATGTCCCACTGTCCCACCCTTGATAACACAAAAAGCAGTACGCTCTACTCCTGTACTCTCACCACTGCAAATGGATTCGGGATTTGTTGCTATAGTTTTAATGGTCTTCATACCATTAATGATGCTTCCGTGACCATAATTACGTCCCCCAAGCCCAAAAACATGTCTGCTTGATTGGTTCGACGATTTGGATGAATCCTCAGTATTATTAGCTCTGCCTTTGCCTCTCTCTGTAGTCAGGTAAAGATTGACTGTATCGATTTTGGAGGATGGTGCATTTTCTCCATCTACAAGTCCGGGATTATTACAGCCCTTGGATGCGCAATATATGGTTCCATAAGAGAGGTTCCTGCTGTGTAGACCTTCAGAAGAAGGAAGCCTGGTCTGGTCTTTGCTAGAGTTGTCGCTTACCGTGGCACTCGAACCGGTTGAAGACGCACGAGTGACAATAATAGCTTTTGCGGGCTCTTCAATACATGTAAAATTGGGTTTGAAATGAAGGTATTTGTGTTTACTGGAAGACATTGAAGATGATGCTGAAGACGGACTTGAGAGACCATGCTGGTTCAAGCCTTTGAACCTTGTTGATGCAACATTAGGTTGCTCGCTTACCTTGGAGGAAGAAGGAAATGCTCTTGCAGCATGAGCAGTACTATTATTGCTGCCAATAGTACTCACATCTTTTGGGTTCTTGAATGCATCATCACGTGGGGGGAGAAATGGTTTTCTACTGCTACTAGTAGTAGTAGTGGCAGTATCTTTTGAGGCTGTTGGCCTGCTTGACGCATTATAGCTAGGCACAACCTTGACATTCCTGTTGCAGCTAACATCAAACCTCACAGATTTTGTTGCTTCTCCATGTCCACAGTTTGATCCACCAGTTAATAGGTAAGTGTTGGTCTTTGTATCCCCTTTTCCGACCGCTTGTGTAGACCTAGGTTTACAACAATCAATGTCTGCGTTGTTTGCCGACCCTTTACGCTTGGAATAAAATGTCGAAATTACCTTCTTCAAACCAAAAGTCATCTCTCAATTATGCTGGAGTCCTCAGGAAACAAAAAGAGGCAGAAGCGGCCAGAAACTACTCCAGTAGAATACAAACACAAAAAACAGCCGAGTTGGGATCGAGGATTATGCAGTGACAGGTCTAGACGACAGAAGGGGGCCGTGAATCTTGTGCGCCATTGTATACAAATGAATAAGGAGTTTGGTCATCCATCTCTAAATTGGGAGGGGGAAAGGGAATGGACGACAGCTGCTTTTGCTTATTGTGATAGTGTGACTGTAGAAAATATCATGGCCACAATAAAGATGGGTGCATACATTCAATCTTGTGTTTTGTTGGTGCGGCGTACTGTACAATGTATCTTATGTGATTAAGAACGTCTACTTACTGATATGGAAAGTCTAATCAATTGCCGAGATAGATAGCTTGGGAGAAGTTATGAACAAAGATGGTATTAAAAGGGAAGTGCGTACCTGAAAGCAAAGAACGCAAAGTGTGCACAGCTGGCCTGGCCACATGGGTTGTTAATAAGCTGGAGCATCGTTACTCTCCATTCATTTAAGAGCTGAGCTTGCACGCTGTTTGCAATTTTATCATTCCAAACGGAGTCACCTCAATGCCTTTAAAGCCCAGTCCTTTACTCCTTTTCCCCTCCTGCCCCCTCTGCTGCATTTGGAAAATGATGTTTTCCAGTTACCTGCCAATTCCATCCACTTAGCTACCGCCGCGGCCAGTGTACCTAGAACTATAGCCCATAGGTCATGGTGATAAATTCTTACTGATTTGGAACAAATTTATTACATTACCGTTTGAATTTCAGTTTTATATACAGGAAATGAATGCTAGAGTTCTATTTTTTACTTTTAAACAGTCTCATTAGTTTTTCTTTTCTTTATTATTATTATTATTATTATTATTATTATTTTATTTGTTTAGATTGAGGTAAATTAAAGTTAGTAAAAATACTAAAAAAATTAGTTAGACGAATAGAATGGAGGTAATATTTTAAAATATTATTAATGTTATTTGAATGAAAGTTATTTTAATTACATTTGAATTAAGTGAATCAAGGTGAATGAATGTTATATTAGTTAAATTTTAATCTTTAACTAGGATATCCATTAATTAAGATAGGTGTTTATAAATAAATTCCCAAACGAAGATAAATGATTTCACCTTGATTTCGCTTCGCTAGCTCGGTTTAGTTTTCCTTTAAGCTTGCTAATAGGCAAGGGGGAGGTAAAAATACATTTTAATGGCATATTTCCTATCTTGAATAAAACGACGGCCGACTACATGATGAGTTGTTGACACGTAATTCTCATGTGGGTATGACCTACATATTATTAAATGCTTGCAAATGATTAAATTATAAAATCAGTATTTTCCTATTAAATATTTTTCTTAAACCCATCTTATCAAATACAACTCACCGTACTCCTTTTTTTTTTTTTTTTTCTGGGTTAGACCCATCGTGAAATAATAAATACTATTCTTGATTTAGAGGATTGCGTTAATATATAGTGGAACTATAACATTGGTTGATTATCATTATATCAATCTTTAAAATACTTAAGATCATATTTTGGCGGAAAGTCTTTATGTGAAGAGGAGACGGAAATTGCATAAATCGGAAGATCCTTTATCAAAGATGTGATAATTATAAGAAATAAAGCATTTTTAGAGTGGGGCGTTCTCTTTGATTTAATGGTCCACATCCCTCAGCCTCATGTCACATGTTGGATGTTCGAGTTCTGCTTGATGTGTAGATACCCCATGCCCAACCTATATATCATGTTAAAAAAAAATCATCTTAAAAATTTTCTAAGTATGAGATCAATACTTGGGGAAATGTTATATGTACATCTATATTATTTATTTTTGAATAATGGAACACCCCTATGACATGCATATGTATAAGATTATCAATAATGCCAGTACTAAAATATCAAAATTTATGACACCATAGCTCAAATGTTTGTAATTTTATTTTGAGATGAGGATCATTCAGTTAAAAAAAATGAATCTTCTATGCCCTTCCTTTATATCTCATAATTTTATATCTTTTCATTTTTGTGTAAGAATTTCAAGTCCCATATAAGCAACTTGTCTTAAAAACATTCACTATTAATACATGTTATCTATAATGTTAGTGTTATTTCTCTTGATATAGAGCCTTCTTTGTAATGAATTATTAGGGTTTATTTTTTTGAAGCACTAAACCCTTTTAGGAAAACTTCTTAAAGCAACCAATTAAGATAAATGTTCCATCATATCAACTATCTGAACTTCCTAGCTCATTAAGTTTAAGGATCATAGGAGTGGAAAAAATATCTTATCTTTTGTATTTTATATAATGTATATAGAAATAAAAAAAATTGTTTTTAATAAAATACCCATTTTAGTCCAAATTAATATATAAAATAGATGTTCACTTGATTTTTTTTATTTTCAAATAAATAGTATAAGAGATATAAAATATGAAGATATTGTTTCCCTTCTATTACCGCGTACCAAATGAGAACTTAGAGGAAGTAGGAAAAGTCTGAAAGGAGGAGAACAGGGAGGTGATGTGGGAGGAGGAGAGAACGCTCACCTTGTTTACCCTTTTGACTCCTTAAGGGGAAGTAGGAAAAGTAAAAAAGGAAATGAATAGGAGGAAGAGAATGGGGAGATAAGGTGGTAGGAACACTGCAAGTTCACCTTTTTTTACTAGTTGGAGAAGGAGGTAAAGGCATTAGCTAGACAATTTTCTTCCTCCAGTACCTCCCATCTCAGATGAGGTTAGTTCTTATCAATTTCATTTATGCAACCAACATTTAATTAGAATATCTTTCTCGATACATCCTTTTGACAATCTCACTAGTGATAGATCTTTTTATCTTGCTATGTCTAATTAGAAGTTTTTAGATATGTACATGTACAATATTTGATTATGAACTATTATCTTTTCTAATCTTTGTAAGATAATGCATGTTTGTGATGGATTGAAACCACTATATTTCAAATGTACATTTTTTTCCCACAATTTTCAAATTTATTTGTAGTAATGATACTTCTCATAAATTCTCTTAATCTCATTGCATAGTAGTTTAATAGCAAATATGTCAAAATATATGAGGGTTACTTGTTAGAGCATCGTTTAATGTTAACAAAAAGATAAATTCTATTATACTATAAAAGTGCTCAATTGTTTGGACCTTAGTGCTTACTAATGCAACCAACATTTTATATGTAGTCTCATTGAAGATAATGTAGGATATATGAATCATTCCTAAATTATAGCAAATTAATGGAAGCGACATTGTGCAATACATATGATATAACATTGAGATTTTCATGAATCAAGTACTAAAAGAGCACCCATATATGTATGGTAGAACAATGATATTTGTATGGTTTATTTGTAAGGCACTTGAGAAGGATGTGGGTCATAATATTATGTAATATCCCAAATTTAACTTAACTCTAATCCTAGATGTTTAATATTTTAATCTTATCATACTAATTTACCAAAAATTTAAATATAATTTTAATTATAATCCTAACCCTAAACTCCTTTTCCTTTTTCCCTTTTCTTTCTCTTTTTCTTTTTCCCTTTTCTTCTTCTCCTTCCCCGAGTATTCTTATTCCCTTTCTTCCCTAAATGATTCCTTCCTTCCTTGATCATTTTCCTTTGGTTGTTCTTCTACCCTCTACCCTACCTATGCTAAATTCATCCCCACCACCATAAAGTCCCTAAAGCTTTATGGTGTGTTTTATAACCTCCTGTAACACCCCAAAATTCACTACTTTTTTTTAAAGCGGAAGCAATTAAAATAGAAACACTTAAAACCTGTGAATTCTGGGAATGTTACCGCCACACTTAGTACCAGACCGGTTCTCTCCGACAGTTCCAGTACCAAGTGCTAAGGCTAAAGAAAAGATTTACATTAAATTCAAACCAACAGTTCATAAAAGAACTCGAAAGATCATACCTTAAAATCAGAGTACGTATAAATGTTTATAAACATAACAAAATAGAAATCAGAGTGTGAAATCAAAGAGGATAAATACTCCAATACAAAGAAATAATAGCAGGAAATAAAATTGCATAAAGAATGAATACGGCCACAACTCTCTCGAACCTCGAGCCAAACATGCTCAACACTCAGCCCCGACTAATGTCTCGCCCACCTGCATAAAGTCAGAAGTGCATACTACTCGTGGGAATGAGCAGCACCCATGAAAGGGGTGATCAGTACGCTACGTACTGAGTAAGGTAACCGAGCACTAAGGCCAACACATAATCACATAAAATAATACAGGATAACAAGAGATCATAATCATGATAACATAACTCATGTGATCATCCAGGTAAAAGTACAAAGGCCCATGAATAATCCAATTCAATTACTTAATTAATTTCTGATCAGGAGTCGATTCACACCCTACTTTATCAAATCCATGCGAGTACGGAAGCCCCCACTATTATAGCTGGTGGATCGGAGGCACATAGGGTATCATACCCTAACCACTATTATAGCCGGTGGATCGGAGACACATAGGACTACGCATCCTAACCACTATTCCTAACCGGTGGATCGGTTGGCTCCGGCTCGCATGGTGTTCCACTGTAAGTAATTAGTATCTTTTAGACATTTCACAAAACTTGGGTTTGTGTTTGTTGAGCTCGGGAACCCCCACTATTATAACCGGTGGATCGGTGACACATAGGACATCATATCCTAACCACTATTATAACCGGTGGATCGGTCGCACATAGGGTAAAAATCCTAACCACTATTCCAAACCGGTGGATCAGTTGGTCCCGTCTCAACGATTTTCCACTTTAGATAATTAATGTTTTAAGTATCTTATTCAAAGACTTTCACCCTAGACATGCATAAATCATCACACATCACAAATAATAAAAATCCACAATCATAATTATACTTTAATTACCAAATACACATGATAACCCAAAACTCTAAGCAGCCTCAACAATCCATAGTTAACCACTCCAAACCCTAATTCAGTCTCCTCTGTACCCTTAATTTGCTCCACGTGCTATTTTCCATCCCAAGTGCTCAAACACCCAAACAACACTTACATTGCCTTCCTTACATCCCAAATCAACTTTCCACACGTAAATTTCATGCCCATGCAGACATTAACCTCCCCATGCAAACCTTCGAACTTTTTCATGCAAACCCTAAAATCCCACATGAAACCCTAAATTCAACCATGCAACCCTATATCCTTCCATACAATTAAAACCCTAGATTCCTCCATACAGAACCTCAAATTCAATTCATACACAACCAAAGATTCATTCTTATCAAACCCTAAATTAGATTCTCCCATACAACACCATAACTTAGATTATCCCATATAAAACCATAAATTAGTTTCTCCCACATAAAATCATAAATTAGAATCTCCCAAGCAAAACCATAAATTTGATCCCCCCCAAACAAATCATAAATTAGATTCTCCCAATCAAATCATAAATTAAATTCTCCCAAATAACATCATAAATTAAATTCTCCCAAACAAACCATAAATTTGATTCTCCCATATAACATCATAAATTAGATTCTCCCAAATAACATCATAAATTAGATTCTCCCAAACACACCATAAATTCGATTCTTCCATATAACATAATAAATTAGATTCTCCTAAATAAAACCATATATTATATTCTTCGCATAAAACCATAAATTATATTCTTCCACATAAAACCATACATTAGATTATTCCTTATAAAACCATAAAATTATTCCCTTAGTCAACTTCTTCCCCCATCCTCCTTTTTCATCCTTTCTCCCACACAAACCACATCGACACCCTCTCATGCATATCTTACAGGGTCACCACATATCGTCACATACACATAGTACACATGCCATACAAAAACATACTTTAACTCCATGTCATACCACATACAAAATAATTAATAATAATAAACACAGGATACACAGCATGCGAAACACATAATGCATATAAGCACACAAACGGCCTTAGCACCCCTTACCTAAAACGACACCGGTCTTGGAGCATGCTCCTATGCCTCCTCAGGGTTTTGACTAGTTTTACCTATTATGAGGGAAAAGCTAAAATTAGACTACCTCCTATCAAAAATAATATTAAAAACTAACTTAATATAAGACTAGGCTTTTGATAAAATAATAATAACAAAAATACCAAAAGTAATATCAATATTAATATTAACAAAAATAATAAAAATAGTAGCAATAATAATAAAAAGGCATTACTCAAAAATAGAGTGAAATAAGGGATTCAGACCCTTTACCAAAATAATACTAAAAAGATTATTTGTAAATTAAATAACCCAATTCTGAAATAATAATAATAATAATAATAATAATAATAATAATAATAATAATAATAATAATAATAATAATAATAATAATAATAATAATAATAATAATATGATGATGATGATGATGATGATGATGATGATAATAATAGTAACATTATTAACAACATTAATGTTAAAATATTTGTATTAAAAATAATGGAAATTCGAAATAGGAAATAATAATAATAATTATACTTATAAAATTTTAATAATAGTAAATATAGAAATAATAAGAAGAATAATAATAAAATCGAATTAAAATACAATAGGCTTTAGCCCTCAACATAAATAATAATAAAAACATTAATACTAATAATTATAATAATAATGCATATTAAAAATATAAATATTAAGAATAATAATAATAGTATTTATATGCAAATAATTGAAATAAAATAATTTAAGGGTTATAAAAATAGGGAAAAAGGCTGAGAGGGTTTAGGGTTCAACCATAGGTTGGTGGGGATAGGCGGCACCGGCGGTGGCGCACGGAGGCGGCGGCGGTGGCCAGAAAAAGAGAAGAAAGAGGGGAAAGTTGCATGCTGGGAATAAGATAGGAAGAATTATGATGGGAACTGGGGTGTTTTGAGTTTCCCAGAAGGAGAGGGACAGAATGAGGGTGGTGGTGTAGCCAAAGGTGGCGGCGCACGGCGGCGGCGGCGGTGGCCAAATGGAGGAGAAGAAGAAAGAGAGAGGAGGAGAGGGAGAAAAAGGAAACTAAAGGTATGGGGAGATAGAGCAGGGTCTGCAGCACAGAATGGGAGGAGAAAGAAGCGGCGGAGGAGGTGGCTAAGGGCGGCGCGAAGGGTGGGGGGCTGGAAGACAGGTTAGTCGAGAAGGGAAGTTCGCACAGTCGGGGAGGATTGTGCAGAAAGAATCGAGGGTGATGAATGGTTTGGTTAGCTATAGGGAGGTGCAAGGAATGCACGGGTGGCTAGAGAAAGCGACGAAGTTGGCCGGAGGCAAAGGACGGAGCGTCTAAAGGAGTGGCGGCGGCAAGGAAGGATTTTCTGGGTTTTGGGATCAAGAGCTTGATACAGAGCTGCTTACGAGGGTATTTATAGGCTTTAGAAGAGAGGGTAGGGTTCTGTGGGTTGGCTAGTAAATAGGGAAGGTAGGTTTCCGATCGCCGGTGGCGAGGTCGGCCGGAGGGAGTCAAAATTCGGGTAGGGGAATGCATAGGAGAGAGAGAGGAAAAATCGCACGAAAAGGGGAGTTGATTGGGTTTATGCAGTCACCGAATCAAGGGGAAGAGAAAGGGAGGAGATTGGCCGGTCAAAACAGGCGAGACCGCCGACGAAAATCTCGGACGGGCGGCGAAGGTTACAGATGCAGGTCGATGGTGGCTCGGGGAGGAAGAAGGAAGAAGATGGGGGTGATGGATCGGGCGGTCCAGGGAAGAAAGAAAATAAAAGGACAGGGAGGCAGACCGGGCGGTCGGCGCGGGTCGAAGGTTACTTAAATTAAACGCGGCGTTTACGGCGTATAAGTCAATAAAACGCAGCGCTAAGAAGGGAGGCAGAAGGGCGACGGCCGCGCGGGCTGGGCCGTGCTGAAGAAAAGGAAAAAGGAGAAGTGGGCCGCGGGAGAGGCAGCCCAAACGGGGAAGAGGGAGGAAAAAGAAAAAGAAGAAAGGAAAGAAAAAGAAAGAAAAGGAAGAAGGAAAAAGGGAAAAGGGAAAAATAATTAGGTTTTGGTATTTAAATTAATTAAAATATTTGGGATATTTAAAAATAATAATATTTAAATAAAATAATATTTAAATCCCTTTTTAGGCTAAATTAGGATTTTTAGAAGATTTTCCATAAATTCCATTTTAATTAGCAAAACACCCTAACTTTCTCTAATTAAATTATTTATAAAATTATTATTAATTTGAAACTATTTTCTCCTTCTTATTTTAAACAAATAATTTATTTAATTAATTTCTAAAATAAAATCCTTAATTAGTTAAAATACCAAAACTTTTCTATTAAAAATTATTTATTTTTTTCTTCTTGAATAGCCCTAATTAATTACACTTTTATTTTAATAAAAATAATTTATTTAAATAATTTTTTCTAATAAAATCTAATTTAAATATAATTTATAAAATTAGAAAATTTCGGGGCATTTCACCCCCCCCCCAAATATTTCCCCAATATGTGCCTCACTCTATACTCCTCACTCTCTACTTGTCTCAACTTTGAACACCCCCACCACCTCAAATATATGTAACCCACTATTTTATCTCTTCACCTTATTTAATGCATCACCAACCTCCTCCCCAAAATCCCTCACTCTTTTCTGTTGACAACTACCATTTTCATCTGGCAAAGCTCGGTGTAACTTACCACACCCATGCAACTCCACCCTACTAGCATTAAAACCCCATGCAGCACACCCCTTAGTTGTTTCAACTTCTCACATAGTATAATCCCCCATACCCTATCTACATGAAAATATCACGCAAGTTGTAACACCCCGAGTCGATACGACCACACGGGGGTGACCTTGGAGTGCTTTCGAATTGATCGGCTGGTCCCACAGATCAACACGAGTCCTTTCAGTGCGCTTTGTCCTCACTCACGCACTTTCTGAGAAATTTTCAAAACTTCCCAAAAGGTCACCCATCCTAAAATTGCTCCATGGCAAGCACGCTTAACTGTGGAGTTCTTAGGATGGAATCACCAAAAGGATGGTATACCATGTTGATATAAGTAGTCAGATCAATCCTTATAACACTCCGCTCAAATTAGGGTATTACAATCACCCCCACTCAAAGAACGCAACGTCCTCGTTGCACCTCAACTACTAACTGTCTCAATACAATTTATCCCAAGAATCATCCCGCTAGGTGGCTGACTGGCTCATCCAAGTCCAGCTCACGGTCGTGGTTTTGCTCTGATACCATTTGTAACACCCCGAGTCGATACGACCACACAGGGGCGACCTTGGAGTGCTTTCGGATTGATCGGCTAGCCCCACAGATCAACACGAGTCCTTTCAGTGCGCTTTGTCCTCACTCACGCACTTTCTGAGAAATTTTTAGAACTTCCCAGAAGGTCACCCATCCTAAAATTGCTCCATGGCCAGCACACTTAACTGTGGAGTTCTTAGGATGGAATCACCAAAAGGATGGTATACCATGTTGATATAAGTAGCCAAATCAATCCTTATAACACTCCGCTCAAATTAGGGTATTACACAAGTCCCCTTTATTTGTGTCACAAAGTCCTATAATAGCACCCCATCCATGCCACAACCTCATTCAAACAACCATCACCTCAGACTAACCTACCCTAGTTGTATCAACAACCCACATATACCCCCTCCTAGATGTGTCATACGTCCACAAAGCCCTATAGTTGCATCATATCCCCCACCAAACAAACCTATAGCTATGTCACCCCTTGATGCAACGCACCCTTAGTTACATCATCTTCCCACACAACAAGCTTAACATTGCACCATATTTTCCCATAGCTTCATTTTATTTAGTTTTGCTCATTTTCCATCCTCTTTTGCCTTATATTTTCCTTGTTTTCCCCCTAATTATCTAACCATGTATTATTATTTATTCTTAGATGATTTTCTCATAGTCTCTAATGAGGTGTCTTAGGGTTTTACTTGCTTAGAGATATGTGTCGATTTGGTATGGATACATATCGTTGTTAAAGTTTGGAAAAACTATGTGTAAATTTGTATGAAATATCATTCTTGGTATTATTATGTTTCATAATCCATGTTGTTAATGACATCTTATGGTATGGTTGTGTTGTATGATAGAAAAGTGAAAAGTACTTGAAAGCATACGATTATGTGCATTATTTAGTTATTTTTTGTAAGCCATGTAGTTTGTCATGAATCACTATTTAAAGTGGGTTATGGTGAATGAATAGAATATATTTGTGGTTGAAAATCAATCATGTTGGGACTTGTAAGGCTTTTTTGAAAATATGGATGCTTTGGATATTTTAAGGATATTTGGTCAATATAGGTTAAATAAGGAATATTTATTATATTTATTGTGATATTTGTTTAAAATATTCTAATTATATTGTGTGGAACTGTAATTCCCCAAAATTTTATAAAACCTATATTCTAATAAATAACTTTATTTGAAATAAAATTAGCTTGTAAAATTATTATTTTAATTATTTTATGGATTTTAGAGTATATAAATTTGGATACGAGTATTTAATAAATTAAAAATAAATATTTTGCTATTTATCATATTATTTTATTTAAATAATTTTCTAAATTAATATTTTACCAACTTTATCCTTTTTAAACTAAAATATTAGATTATAATAAATTAAATTATTAAATTAAATAATTCACCAAGAATATTATGTTTTATGATTTTATAAATTAAATTAAATTACTTTTCCTATTTTTCCATTTCCCTTTTTGCCCTTTCTCCCTTTTTCCTCTTTCTTCTTTTCTTTTTCTCTTTTCTTTTCCTTCTCCTCCCTTGGGTCGTCCGCTGAGCCAGGCCCGTCTCCCTTCTCCCTCGCGCGTTGGGCCAGGCCGTCCCCCAGCCTCTCCTTCTCCCGCGCACAGCCAGTCGCCCAGCCTTCTTTATTTTTCTCCCTGGACCGGCCGGCTCTCTTCTTTTTCTGCGCCGGTCCAGCCGCCTGCCATCCCTTTCTTCTTCTCCTCCCTTCTTCTCCCACGCTCGACCATTTCTTCTGCCATGGTCGAGCATGTTGCCACCTGCAACCTGGCCACCACCTACCTCCCTCTCCCTCTCTCTCCTCCCCCGTCATTTTCTTTCTTTTTTTTGAGCCAAACCGGTCGTGGACCACAGCCCCGCATGCCCCTCTCCCTTTCCTTCTTCTTCCCTCTTTTCCCCTGCCACCCGACCACCACCTGCAACCTGCAGCACCGATCGCCGGCCAGCCCTACCCCTTTTCTTCTCCCTCTTATTTTTCCTCACCTCCCTAGCCATTCATTCCCTATAAATTTGAACCCACATCCCCCTTCCCCGAGCCTCTTCTCTCTTTTCTCCTCCTCCCATTTTCTCCCCCGGTTTTTTATCGCCGTTGCCCGCCGTAGCTCGAACCACCAAGCCCAACCCCTACGCCGCCTTCTGCCACCACCTACTACCACCCTGAACCACCACGCCGCCCCCCTCGAGCCTGCACTCCTCCCTTCTCGACCCCTTTTCTTTTTCTCCCCAGTTTTTCCCCTTACCGCCGAGCCACCTGCAACCGCCTCTACCGCTGCCGTCCGGCAACCTCTGCCGCCACCCAACCCACCGTTCGACACCCTGCAACCCCCTCTACAACCTCCATCCATTATTTGGCCGAAAACAGCCCCTGAACCCCTCCATTTTTCCCTCTCTTTTTCCTTCCTTCTCAGCCCCTCCACCTTGACCCTTTTGAGCAGCCAACTTCGCCGCCTTGCCGCCGCCGTCTCTGCCACCCTATGCCGCCTTTAAACCACCCTTAGCCTCCACCTACACCCCCTCTTCACTTCTGCACCATTCCCCTGCCTTGAAACCTCCCCCAACCACCTTCTTTTCTAGCCTAAATACCCTAACCCGAAAATAATGGATTTTGCTCCCTTCACCCTCTTTGAGCCTTTTTCCCCCATGGTTTCTGCATGAAACTCACGCCGCCCATGCAGCGTGAGCCCCCCCTTATTTTGAAACTCATTTGGTTAAGTTTTGAGGTATATCCATATTTAATTAAAGTGTATTATTATTAAATAAATTTGTTTTATAAAGTTTTATCCTTTTTAACTTCTTCTTTCTAACAAATATGATGGATATTATTTTTAGGTGTTGAGTTGCTAATTATGCTTGGTAAGATTTGATATTTTGCGGGATTAAGGTAACCGTTAATCATCCCTTAAATATATGGAAAAACGTATTCTAGCACATTAGGGGTTTAGTATGATTTTATGCATGTTTTGTGTGCTTAGCATGATATGTATATGGTTTCTTATATTGTTTGATAAAAAGAAAAAGCATGATAACTTTTGTGCCATATGTAGGTATGTTAATTAAGGAAGGAGTTTGATTATGGATGGAAATGTTAAATACTTGTTTATGATGTATCATGTCGCTAATGCATGAATGATGTTATTGTTTAAGGGTATTTTAGTA
This sequence comes from Tamarix austromongolica, assembly GCA_039764185.1. NCBI lineage: Eukaryota > Viridiplantae > Streptophyta > Magnoliopsida > Caryophyllales > Tamaricaceae > Tamarix > Tamarix austromongolica. The sequence continues at coordinate 103,029,444 of CM077810.1, read as the reverse complement.
ATTATGCTTGTGAGGTATGTAAATCAATGTATGTAGTTGCTAATGAGTATTATGTTGAAAAATGACAAGTTGGTGGACTTAGATGATAAAAATGAAGTATTAATATCATTATTTTATGTAGTGTTGGTAAATTCATAAAAATGGTGAATAAAGGAGTTGAATGGAAATTTCATAAGTGAAAAAGGGCATTTTGGTAATTTTGTAAACAAAAAGAGTATTTTGGTAAATTAAAAATAAAGGGGTTAAATGATAATTTATAAGTAAAGGATAAAATTGTAAGTTATGAGAAAGAAGGGTAAAATGGTAATTTTGGAAGTAGGGGTAAAATAGTAATTTTGGATGAAGAAGGGCATTATGGTAATTTTGTAAGTAAAAGGGTTAATATGGTAATTTTGGAGGTAGAGGGGCAAAATAGTCATTTCATAAGTAAATGGTAATATGGTAATTGTATAAGTGAATGGCAAAAAGGTAATTTATAAGTAAGGGGTAATATGGTAATTTGGAAAAGAAGGGCAAAGTGGTAATTATGTAAGGAAAGATAAAGATGGTAATTTTGGATGTGAAAGGGTAAAATAGTAATTTGTAAAGTAAAAGGAGTGTTATGGAAATTTTATAAATGAAAGGGTATTGTGGTAATTTCGTAAATAAAAGGATATTATGGTAATTTGAAAGTAAGGGGTAAAAGGGTAATTTTGAAGTTAAGAGGATATTTATGGTAAACTTGGGAATAGGGGTAACCTGATAATTATGATAACGACAAAGGATAATTTAGCAATTAAATCATGGTTGTAGATGGGCAATTGGATAAGTATGATGCTATAGAAGGGTAATTTGGTAAATTAACCAATTAAAGGGCATTATGGTAATTTTAATAATGGAGAAGGGTAATATAGTAATTTTGATTATGAAAAAGGGTAAATTAATATTTGTAATTATGAAGAAGGGTAATTTGAGATTTATAATGATTAAAAAAAGGGTAAATGACAATTAAAATAATTGAGAGGGGTAAAATGGTAATTATGATAAAGGAGAAGGGCAATTTAGTAAATTATCTAACTAAAGGGGAAAATCGGTAATTTAAGTGGCTAAAGGATAAAGTGATAATTATTTAACCAACTAAAGGGGCAAAATAGTAATCATGATAATGAAGGAGGGTAATTTAATAATTTATCCAACTCAAGGGTAATTTAGTAATTATAACAAAGGAGAAGGGCGATTTGGTAATCTAACCATCCAAATGGGAAATATGATAAGTGTAGCAATTATGAGGAGTGAATGGTGATTTAAAAAGTGTAAGGGATAATTTGGTAACCTAAACCGTATAAGGGGTAATTTGGTAATTATATAACCTAAAGGGTAGTATGGTAATTTGGCAAGTAAGGAATGGATACTTAACAATTATATAAGTAAAGGGCAAATGAGTAATTTGTACCTAACATGTCTTTGAGATTGTGGAACATTATAATATGAATCAAATAATGCTGATTAGCCAAGTAAGAGTATTTGATAATTAGTACGGCCTTAACGTTTTCTCTGTGACATCCTGGATAACCATCTGAATAAGAAATGACTAATGATATCGGAACGATTGAAAGTGAATAAGTATCTGATTATCGTGCTTTTCGCGATCACTTTAATTAAGACACTATTACTTAAAGTGAAAGACCTCGAGATCGGGAATGGTGACTCCTTAGGGGTCGCTACCCTAAGGACGTGGTTTAGTCCACGATTATTCTAGTATTTTCTGGTGTGCCTTTATGCCCCAACCAGGCCCTATATCTTACTCTTTCTAGCTCTACGGACCTAGTTAGGGGGTATTCATACTTATGGATTAGGTGTCCTTGTCGGTAGGGTACTAAGTTAGCTTTATGCACCAGTACGACTAGGGTACCTTTGCGTCCTTGGGTTCGTGGTTGAAGGGTACTGAGTAGCTGATATGCATCGGTACGACCGGTGTACCTTTATGTCCCGGGTTATTGATCTCCCGTTCAAGGCAAATAAATATGATTGATGTGCTGATTAAAGAAAGGAAAGATACTATAATTGAAAGTGGAATATTAATGAGCCGGGCCCAGATGATTATGATATTGAGTACCGGTCCACCGGTTATAATAGTGGTCCAGGAGCGTGTTGCCCTGGTATGAGATATTGAGTACCGGTCCACCGGTTATAATAGTGGTCCAGGAGCGTGTTGCCCTGGTATGAGATATTGAGTACCGGTCCACCAGATATAATAGTGGTCCAGGAGCGTGCTGCCCTGGTATGTGATTATGAGTACCGGTCCACCGGTTATAATAGTGGCCAGGAGCATTGTGCCCTGGATGATGATTTTATATATATTTCGGTCCACCGGCTAAAATAGTGGGGGTCCCGAGCTCAATAAAATCGGTTATGTATGTGAATAAGATTATGGAAAAACACTAATCACTTATAGTGGAACACCATGTGAGTCGGGGCCAGACCGGTCCACCGGCAATAATAGTGGTCAGAGGCGTTCTGCCCTGTGTGTTTACTTCCGGTCCACCGGCTATAATAGTGGGGTTCTCGCACTCACATGGACATAAAATATGATATTGATTGAATGATGATGGAATAATGGCTTAAGGCCCGAATGTATTGATATTACACTATGACGTGGCTTAAGGCCCAAAGTATCGATCGTAACTTATAAAGTATTATGTTTGTTATTGTTATGTATGCATCTCTCATTATTTATATGTGTGTGGCTTGCATTGTGTGCTACGTCATAGATAATTTCTGGTATTAAGTGCTACTCAAGTGGGCTACGGGAAAGAGAGTAAGGAGTTATCCGGTATCGTTAGGGTTTTCTCTTTCTCTTTAAATTTCTGGTTTTAATATTATGTGTTACTGTAACCATCGTTGGTAGCTTTTATTCTTGTAAACAATTTGATGCGCTACTCTGATTTGTGTGTATTGAATTTCTTTCAAGCTGTATTTTATTTTCTTAGCCTTAGCACTTGGTACTGGAACGGTATGAGTGAACCGGTCTGGTACTAAGTGTGGCGGTAATACTCCCAAAGTTCACGTTTTATTTATCTGCTTCCGCAATTATCTTTTAATAAAACGAAATTTTTCAGTAGTGAATTTTGGGGGTGTTACAGGAACACTTGGAGTAATTATAAGTGTCATAAGTCTAATAAAATGAGAAATGGTTTTATAAATTAGGAATAGTAATCCTAAAAGGTAGGTGCACTATCGCATGTATTAGACATTGAATTTTGACCTTGATTTTTAAATATGTTTTCAATAATCATATTTGAGGATGGTTTGCCAAACATGGTTATTAAATGAGCCATATGGGAGAAGTTATTTTTAACTTGTGAAATTAGGGTTTTATAGGAATATTGAGAATCATAACCCTAGAAATAGGCATGTTATCACATTTGTAAGACATTGGAGTTAGAAATTAATTATTAGATATTTCATTAATAATGTTATAATAGGATGGTGTACTAAATTTACTAATTAAATGAGTATTATGGAAAAAGTTATGATTATCTTGTGAAATTATAATTTTGTAAGGGAGTTATGGCTTTTTTCCATAGGGAATGTCCCAATAATCGTGTGGTAGTGTTTGTGTGCCTTAAATATTTATATTTATGTTTTCATGATGATATAGAGAAAAACAACAATTCAAAAAGACATTAATTACTCAAAGTAAAAGACCATGTGAGTTAGGACCAAAGTGTTGATTTTTTAATAAGTTCAAAATCAATAAAAGCAGATTGTTCAGTTTACCTTTTCTCACTAGAAGGATTCCTAAAAAAATTACTCTGCCATAAAAACGGAAATCATTTTCATTGTTCTTTATATTCAAAAATTCAAATAATATCTCCTTAATAAAAAATTTCTCCTTAGAATAGACTGCAGATTTGCAAAAGAAGTCCTACAAAAGGACGCTTACAACAAATATACGAAATGTCCCATCTCCTTTTACGAGCATAATTTCTTCCCTTTTTTTTGCAAATCAAGGAGGGTTCTTCTTACTAAAAAACTACTTCTCAAAATTTTATTTCAAAAACTTCTTCTACAAATCTCACAATTTTACCAAATCCATCTTTGAAACAAATTGTTTGAAAACAAAAGGGTTTTCAAAAGACTTCTGATTATTTAAAAAAAATACATTTTCAAGTTATTACAAACTGGGATGAAGGTTTCTAGTTTCGTGACCCCTTTATCGCCCTTAATTTTTTTTCCCTGGATGGTATTTTAAACCATGAGATTTTCATAAAGCACATACATATTACATGCCAATCCTAGAACACACTGGTTCGATCACTTTCAAATATTTCTCTCACCATGAGGCTCCAAATGAATGGACATATTCCACCTGCAAAATTCATAAAGTTCTCCTACTTATGAATTGGGGACAATCCCTTGAAATCCCAAAATGGCTCCCAGACACCTACAAAAGCTCACAAAACTTTTCCCTCACCTTTAACTACTGGTATTACCAACAAACATGGTATACCATCTTCTTCTCGCAAAATAGTTGAAGAAGCCATTCTTAATTATTATTTTTCCAAAACTTTGCATCAATTGACCTTCCAATCTAGTTTATCATATGGTGGAAAGATTTAGGCTTTTTACCTAAGATTTTACCCCTACAGGTGTCTAAATCCCTTGATTCTTTCAAAACCCTTTTTGGCCCAAACCTAAAGATAAAAAAATTACCTCCTTTATTCCAGGTTCATCTGTCCTTAGGTTTTCTCTTGAATAATTGGTCACTAAAACATTGATGGAACCCCCACTATAATTCGACATTTTAAAGTCAAATGGTGGAAAAAAATTTAGGCTTTTGATAAAATATCATAGCTGTAACACCCCTAAAAATCACAGTTAAAAATTTTCATTTAATTAAAATCATACACAGACAGGGGATGTTACTGCCTTAACCAACACAAGCCTCACCTCCGGCTAGTCTTGCACCAACCACAAGGCTACAAAAATTCATAAGGCATTAAATAAATTAAGATATAAAACCATAGTGATATGAAAGATTCATAAATAAAGGAAAAATCAAAGTGCGTGAATTAAAGAGTCATTATCGAATAGAAAATAGTTACAGCGTCAAGCCCCCGAGGGGAAAGAGAAATACAAATAGAGTTATAGAATAAAAATTAGAAAAAGGAGAGTCAGGTTGACACTAGCTCTTGGACCCCATGCCAAGTCCGTCAGGTCATCACTCAGCCCTACCCAATGTATTGAGTGTGTCATAAGCATCGAACATACCATCTCTCACCTGTACCAACTCATAAGGGACCTCTTCTCGTGGGAATGAGCAGCACCCATGAAATGGGTGATCGGTATGCTACGTACTGAGAAAGGTAACCATATGGATAAGGCCATGCAAGAACAATAGACAAGTAGGGCATACAATGCATAATTTAGGTTGATATCATCATTCCAGACATAGATAATTATTTCTATTGTATACATTTCCCATATAAATTCCATGTGAGTACAATGACCCTACTATTATAGCCGATGAACTGGAAATACTCCACAAGACAAAACACACTTGACCACTATTAAATTCATTGGACCGGATATCACTCCACAAGGTAGAATGCACTAGACCACTATGATAGCCGTTGGACCGGAAATTACTCTCACTAGCCCCAACTCACGCGGTGTTCCACTGTAAGTAGTTAGTATCTTTCCTTGATTCAATTATGTATAAGGTTTGGTTTATCAAGCCTAATACCCCCACTATTATAGCCGTGGACCGAAAATAATCCATAAGGCAGACTGCTCCTGACCACTATTATAGCTGGTGGACCAAAAAATATCCTCACCGAGCCCGGCTAGATAATCTTTCACTTTAAGTGTTTAGTATTTTACTCGTATATTATTTCACATACAACCCAGACTAAACATGCAACCCACTGGACTTTCCATGCTCACCCCTTTATTCCCAATTCTCCCGAAAACCTTATCCCATATCTTGGGACCTTTACACACCCTATGACTCTAAGACTTCTTCCCCACCTTTTGTCCACTCACTATGAGAAACCTAAACTCTTCCGCACATGGTTCAAGGCCCACTCCCCATAACTCCATTTTAACTCATCATCCCCTCTAGGGTTTCCCTTAGAAAACCTAATCTGGCCTATGTGGCCTCATTTCTCCCTATTCTACACAACCCATACTCCTCTTTGCTACCAAAACTACTACTCCACTCAAACCACACCCAACATTCACAACTTCACTACCCATCTTCCACACGTGCCCATAAAAACCCTAGTTCGCTCCCCAAACCCTGGTACTTCTCCTTTCTTTTGTATCATCCCCTCAACACCCACACACCTTTTTCCACTTGGCTCACTTCCCCTCCATGTGACACCCCTTTCATTCCTATTCCCCTTTCTAACCATTTCCATCATTTTTTCCTTCCTTACACACTTTTCCCAGTTAGGGTTTCCTCCCAAACCCTAACCAAATCCCCCATGCACCCTTATACCAACCCACGTACTATTTTTTACATATGGACTCCAATCACCCCAACAACTCTTCCCTTACCTTACTTAACCCTCAAGTCAAATTTTCCCACGTAAAGGTCATCTACATGCAAAGGCTAACCATCCCATGCAACCCTACACTCCCCATGTATATTTTAGTCCATCCCCTTAGTTTCTTCACATTATTCCTTCCTTTGTCCGCCCATAAGTTGTGAGATTTTAGGCCATTCTTACTACCTTCTAGTTAACTCACTTCCTTTACTCCTTTTTTCCTTTCACAACCACATCATACTACTTAAAGCCTCCTATCATGCATGTCACAAAGGGAAATATTACATAAGCACATTTCAAGTACAAGTAACAGTACCATATTACACATGCCATAAAAATACATAAAACTTACCTTAGCTCCATACTTAACAAGCTGCACTACAAGGCATAATCCATTTCCATATAAAGTAAACACATAGAACCAACACACATAAGCCCATGATACACTTATTAGGCCTTAACCATATTCTTACCTAAAATGACACCGAGCTTGGAGTATGCTTCCTATGCCTCCTTAGAGGTCGAACTTGGCTCGCCTATAAGAAGAAAACACTAGGGTTAACTTCCCTCTTATTATTTTCATTATTTCCTACTTTACCTTTAGTAATAACTAGTATTAGTGATTGAAGTGGTAAGAAGAAAACACGTTATTAGGCCTTTTATTTGAGTCTCATGAAATGATAAGTGGGAAAGACTGTAGAGTTTGTCCAAGAGTTTGCACCATTGATTTGTTACTTTACATGATCATATGTTTCTATCCTTATATTATGAATTTTTTCATAAGAATGATGAACTATTTTTTTTGGTAATTAATTAAGATTTTATAACCAAAGGAAATGAAGAACAAACGTTTCAACTACAAAATCAAAGGGGCATACCCCTAAAACCCATACAATCCATCTATCAAGGCTTTTTAAGTACTTTGTAATATGAATATTTCTTGCATCATTGAAACTAACAAAATTTTTAGAGATAATCTGCTTGATAATGGTCGTAGGGCTCCTTTGCATAAGCTGGAACGTCACCTTGTTGCGATTGATCCAAATGTGGTAGAGGAGGCCATTCAATATGGCTCTCCAAACAATTTCTTTCCTGTTACCCTTGGTTTTCCTAATCAGCCAGGTCTTGTAGCTCATCCAATCATTGGTATTTCTCACTAAATGCAACCATCTTAGGATAAAGTTCCAGAGGACTTTAGCTTCATGACAGTATAAGAAGAGATGATCAATATCCACCTCATTACTTCTACAGACTAAAGGTAAAGTAGGAAATAATAGCTTTAGTAGTATTAATAATGGTGTTGTCATTAAAGTGGCTAACAAATATATTAGGGATACTATTAGCTAAAATAGGGTTAGGTAGTTATAATAGCCATGGATGGATATTAATACCAATAATAATAATAATAATAATAATAATAATAATAATAATAATAATGATAATAATAATAATAACAATAGTAGTAGTAGTAGTAGTAGTAGTAGTAGTAGTAGTAGTAGTAAGGCTAAAATAATAATCATACCAAAATAAATTATACTTGAGTGCTAGAAAGGGTTAGGACACAACCTAGGTAAGGGTGGCAGCTAGTCGGCGGCAACGGCGGTGGAACTGGTGGTTTTGGAGAAAGTTGGTATTTTAGGGCTGGAAGAGGGAGAGAGAGATGGTGGTTGTGGGGTGGTAGACTCTCTGGACTGAGAAGGTTGCAGTGGTGGTGGTGACTCAGCAAGGTGGTGGCGTAGGTGGTGGTGGTTGTGGTGGCTGAGAGTGGTGGAGAAGGAGGGAGAAAGGGAAAAGGAAAGGTAGGGAAAGGTGGAGGAGGGTCTGTTAGATCGAATGGGTGGAAAGGGAGGTGGTGATTGTGGCGGAAGGGGCTGTGTACGTCGGTGTGAAGGGTGGCGATGAGGTTCAAAGGGCAGCTCAAGCTGCCAACTTTGCACGATCGGGGTGGGTTGTGTGGGGTAATTCAAGGGCGGTGAGTGGCTTGGTTTGGTGGAGGTTGTTGCAGGGAAGGGATTAGGTGGTGTTTCGAGTAGTAGTGCTACACGGTGGCGGTTAGGGCGGCGAAAACGGTCAAATTTATGGGCAGAGAAAATGAGGGGCAAATGGGGGTTGGTATAGGGTATTTATAGGTTGAGGGGTTGGGAAGAAGAAAAAGGGGAAAGGGGTGGTAGGAGCTCGCTGGCTGGCGGTGGCAGGCCACTACGAGCCTCTGAATTTGTAGGGTGTAGGCGGCAAGTGGGGGGAAAAGGAAGGTAATGGGCATGCAATGGAGGCAGGTGCAAGGGGTTTGGCTTGAATCAGAAAGGAAAAGGGCGAGGGAGAGAGAGGGGAGGAGGTCGGGGAGGTACGGTGGTAGGGGAGGACGACCGAAAGGTCTGCAGGCAAGACCTACAGAGCAAAGGAGGGAGAGGGGAGAAGGAAGAAGAAGGGGGTTGTGAAATACCCCAAAATCCCTAATTTAGAAAATCATGGCCAGATAGGAGATTATTAGGGAATTTAGTAAAATAAACTACTTTTAGTGAAATAAAAAGGAATTAATAGGATAAATCAAGAAGGAAATTATAAGAGTGTAAATAGGGGAGATTATGGTATTTAAGTTAATTAAGGTTTTCATTTTTGAAATTTATTAAATACCTTAAATTATATAAAATGGGGAGGATAAAATAGTTTTAAATTAATATAAAATTCATGAATAATTTAATTAGAGGAAAATTAAGGGGTTTTGTTAATTAAAATGAATTTAGGAAGATTTTTCCATAAATCCCAAAATTTACCTAAAAGTAGAAATTAATTACTGTTTTGATAATTATATTAAATACCCTAAATTATCCAAATGATACTCATTAAGCTAACCCCTAATTTTCCCTCTTTTTCCTTTTTCCCTTTTTCCTTTTTCCTCCCTCCTTTTTCCTTTTTCTTCCTTCCCCTTCTCTCCCTTATTTTCCCCGGCCTGCTGGCCCAAACCCCCTCCCTTCTCCTTCTTCTCGCCGCGGCCCAGTGAGCCCGGCCGTCCGTGACCCAAAACGCGGCGTTTCGACGCTGAAGTCGCTGAAACGCCGCGTCGCGATAAAAAGAAATTATAACCGTTGCCTGTCGACGCGAGCGCTGCGTTTTCCCCGAACCTCGCCCAAAACGCAGCGTTTCATTAAAGAAAGAAGAAACCGCACGGTCCGGCCGGTTCCCTCCCCCTTCTTTCTTTCTCCTGGACCGCCGGTCCAGCCCTTCCCTTCTTCTTCTTCCTCGCGACGCCACCGTTTCTCCTCGCCTGCAACTCGATCTCGCCGGAAAACGCAGCGGCGAGCGTCCCGTCCCTTCCGTCCTTCTCTCCTGTCTTTTCGTCCCTGACTGACCTTCCCTTGCGATGTGACCAATCGGGCAGTCGTTTCCCCGCACGCAAGCTCTGTCTTCCTCTCCGGCGGGTCTCGATCTGCAAATTTGTAGACCTGCTCCGGTCAGCCTCGCCGGACACGCCTCCACCTACCCTCTGACCCTCCCTCGCATCCTTGTCGTTTTCCCGTTCCAATTCCTCTATAAATAGCCCCGGAGATGGCCTGAATCGGGTTCGAGATTTGGAACCCAGAAATCCAAACCGTCGCGCCGCCCCACTTTCAGCCGTCGTTTCCTCTGCCTTTGGCCACCGTTGCCGCCTGGCCTTGCCACCACAAACCTCCCTGCACCGCCCTCTACGCAACCAACCATCTTAGCCACCCTGACTCGCGCCGCACGTGCCGCCCTGGCCGTGCGAAAACCCCTTCCCGAATCGGCCCCTTCCAGCCCTGGCGCCACCTTCGCGCCGCCACCGCCGGCCACGCCGCCGCTTGCAGCGCCACCACCACCCCCCAAAACGACCAACAACTCCTGCCCTACCACCCCGCACCTCCCTTTCCCTCTGGTTTTCCCTCCCCTAACCTCCACCACCATTTTTCCCTCTCCCCCTTCCTCCGCCGCCGCCGCCGCACCGCCGCCACCTCTGTCAGGTTGTCAACACCCTGAACCCTAAGCCCTAAGAAAAGAAGAAAAAAAAATAAATAAATAAAAGTGATTAGTGGGTTAACATTAATAACTAATATTATTAGTATTATTATGATTAATATTAACATTATTATTATTATCACTCATATTATTGTTACTACTAATACTACCACCCATATTATTATTATTATTATTATTATTATTATTATTATTATTATTATTATTATTATTATTATTATTATTATTATTATCATTATTATTATTATTATTATTGATATTATTATTATTATTATCATTATTATTATTATTATTATTATTATTATTATTGATATTATTATTATTATTATTATTATCATTATTATTATCATTATTATTATTATTATTATTATTATTAAGTGTTATTATTACTAACATTACCATTAGTGTTATTATTATTATCGTTATTATTGTTAATATTAATATTAATATTATGATGGTTATTACTATTAATAGTATTACTAGTAGGATTATTATTATTATTACTATTATTATTATTATTATTAGTATTATTATTATTATTATTAGTGTTATTATTATTATTATTATTATTATTGCTATTATTCTTAGGGTTGTGTTATTGTTATTATTATTATCATGGTCATTATTTTACTATTAGTGTAATTATTATTATTAATATTATTATTGTTATTTTTACTATTGTTATTTTTAGTACTATTATTGTATTATTATTATTATTATTATTATTATTGCTATCACTATTACTATTATTATTATTAGTAGTATGGTTGTTGATATCATTATTATTATTGTCCTTACTATTTTTATTATTATCAACGTTATTATGGCTGTTGTTATTATTATTATTATTACTATTATTATCATTACCATTATTACCCATATTATTATTATTATTATTATTATTATTATTATTATTTTCATTATTATCATTAGTATGGTTATTATTATTATCATTATTATTCTTATCATTGCTTTATCGTTATTGTGTTTATCGCATCTATTATTTTATCGATTATTACTATCGTTATCCTCCTTAACGTTATACTTTAATATTATTACTTTAGTATTTTGCTATGCTTAGTATTGCCACAACCATTGTATTATTATTATCGTAATTATTATTATTATTGTTATATTTATTAGTGTTATTTTCACTATTGTATTATTGTTACTAGCATTATTGCTATCATCACTATTATCGTTACTATGATTAACACTAATGTTTTTATGTTTATTTTTCTTAGTATTATCATTATCATCACTATTATTCCTATTAGTATTATTCTAGTACTCTTACTATCCTACGTATTATTACTATTATTCTTATTATCCTTATTAATATTATTTTTATAATTGTGATGTTATTACTAATAATTTCATTGTATTTATTATGATTATTTATATTATTATTGTCTTCATTCCCTATCATTATTATTATTATCACTATTATTATTATTAACATTATTATTGATTTTGTCACCTAAGTGACTATGGTTGTACTAATACTTTATTATTATTATTATTATTATTATTATTATTATTATCGATAATACACTATTACTAATGCTAATGTGATTTCAATTATTACTATTATCATTATTATCATTATAGCTATTATTATTTTTATTAGGAGCACTATTATTATAAATAGTATTCTTATTATGGTAGGTATTATTGGTAATTATTATTAATGATATTAAAACACTCACCTTAGTATTTGGATTTGCTAAAATCTACTTTAAGTAGCGATAATCCGTTTAAGTTATCGTAAGAGTAGTAATAACCTACCCTTTATTTATAAACCCCGTCACTAATAGTAGCCTTGGTATTAGGCCATGATAGGGGTAAGATAGGAATTTGATAATTCTGGAAGAGGGAGATTAACCCTAAGTATTTCCCCTCTTATAGGTAACCGGGTCAAACCCCAGGAGGTGTAGGAGCGTGCTCCAAGCCCGGCGCCGATTTAGGTAAGGACGTAACTAAGGCCACTTGTGTGCTCTGCATGTTTTAAGTGCCTTATATGCTTTGTATGGTTGTACGCTATAACCTGTATGTTATTTGTATATTTGTGAAGCGCAGCATGGATCCGAGGTACGTCCCCGTATCCTAGTCTTCTTGTACTAATCTGTTGTGGTACAAGTGTGATGTGTTGTGATGTGGTGTGATGTGATGCGACCCCTACGTCATGTAGGTTGGGTTATGTGAGGGAGTGTGGTGAAGTGGGGGACTTGAAAAAGAAAAATAAGAGGTTAGAATGACCAAAGGGGAGTATGCTGGCTAAACAAGGTAAGGACGACCTAAGGAATTCACCATTTGTGAAATAATGAGGAGAAGGTGGAATTAAGTAAACAAAAAGGTGGGTATAAATTAAGGTTGCATGGGGAAGTCGGTTTGCTTGGTGATATTATGGGTAGTATTGGAGTTTACATAGTGGTATTAATGATTACTTGGTGGTATTAATGACTTATGGTGGTATTAGGGTTTGTAAGGTGGCATTAGGGTTTATATAGTTGTTTTAATGATTATTTGGTGGTATTAATGACCTATGGTGGTATTAGGGTTTGTAAGGTGGTATTAGGGTTTATATGGTTGTTTTAACGATTACTTGGTGGTATTAATGACCTATAGTGGTATTAGGGTTTGTAAGGTGGTATTAGGGTTCATATAGTTGTTTTAATAATTACTTGGTGGTATTAATGACCTATGGTGGTATTAGGGTTTGTAAGGTGGTATTAGGGTTTATATAGTTGTTTTAATGATTACTTGGTGGTATTAATACTTATGGTGGTGTTAGGGTTTGCAAGGTGTATTAGGGTTTATATAGTGGTATTAATGATTACTTGGTAGTATTAAATACTTATGGTGGTATTAGGGTTTGCAAGGTGGTATTAGGGTTTATATAGTGGTATTAATGAATACTTGGGTGGTGTAAATGGCTTATGATGGTATTAGGGTTTTCGTGATGGTATCATGGTTGTTATAGACAAATGAGGTTAAGAAGGGTTAACCATGGCTTGGTGTGGACAATCATGGTCCGTATGGCTGTTAGAGTTGTTTGGTGTTATTATGTGTATTATTGAGTAAAGTATAGTTATGAATGTGGAATTTTACCGTTTGTGATGTGTAAAGAATGTAGTGAACGATTTATGCATGTCAAGGACATGATGTGATTCAATAAGATACGAATAAGACATTAATTACGTAAAGTGAAAGACTGATGAGCCCGACCCAGTCCGTTCCACCGGTTATGAATAGTGGTCAGAGGCGTTCTGCCCTGTGCGTTTCGTGCCGATCCACCGGCTATAATAGTGGTCAGAGGCGTTTTGCCCTGTGTTTTTATTTCCGGACCACCGGCTATAATAGTGGAGGGATTCGGGCTCGACAGACCCAAATGAATAAGTTAAACCACGGGAAAGATACTAATAACTTACAGTGGAACACCATGTAAGTGTGGGGCCAGTCCGTTCCACCGGTTATGAATAGTGGTCAGAGGCGTTTTGCCCTGTGTTTTATTTCCGGACCACCGGCTATAATAGTGGGGGTCCCCGTGCTTACAGGTTAAATGAAGAATGCGTGAAAAGAGATTATTATCATAATAATGTAAGTGCGGGGCCAGTCCGTTCCACCGGTTATGAATAGTGGTCAGAGGCGTTTTGCCCTGTGATTATATTTCCGGACCACCGGCTATAATAGTGGGGGTCCCCGTGCTCACAGGTTAAATGAAGAATGTGTGAAAAGAGATTATTATCATAATAAGAAATAACGGGCATCGTATGAGCATGATTCAGCTTTCCGCTGACTCATCCTGATGTATGGCTGACGTATGGAGCATGTGTCTTGTGTATTAATGCATGTTGCTTTTATGAATGAGTGTGATTGTATGCTTGGCCTTAGCATCTACGCCTTACTCAGTACTGGACCCGTACTGATACTGCCTTGATTGACCAGGTCCTGTGATGATCCACCGATGGTGGGGAGCAGACCTTTGATGCAGGTCTTGATCAGTTACTAAGTTGAGGTGGAAGGCTGGATATGAGTGAGTAAGTGGTCCGGATAATTACCTTCGAAAATCGCGTGATTTAATCGTATTTGTCTTTAGAGGATACAAATGTCGCATTTAACTTTTCAAGGGTTTTATCGTATCTTGTTGTTCCGCTATTTTAAGTATTCTGATATATGGACCTTTTAAATTGTATTCGGAATGTAACTCCTTACCTTCGCACCCTGATTTGTAGAATTCGTGTTTTATGAATGGTTAGTTCTAGTTTTATTTCTTTCTAGCCTTAGCACTTAGTATCGGGTCGGTAGTTATGGATCGATCTGGTACTAAGTGTGGCGGTAATGCCCCCGAGTTTACGGTTTTAATTCTCTTGCTTCCGCTAAAACTTTTAAGTTAAACGAAATTTTTCAGTAGTAAATTTGGGGGTGTTACAGGTTGGGTCAGGCGGTCAGGGGAAAAGAAAAGAAAGAAAAGAGGGGGAGAACCAGGCGGGCGAGGGAGGAGAAAAAAAAAAGGAGAGGCGGGTTGGGTTGTGTAGGGGAGATAAGAGAGAAGGGAGAGGTTAGGCCACACGGGCGAGGCCCAATCGTGGGAAGAAGAGGAGAAAAAGAAAAAGGAAAAAGGAGAAAAAGAAAGAAAGAAAAAGGAAAAAGGAAGGAAAAGGGGGGAAAAGGAAAAAAGAAAGAAAAATAAAAATAGGGTAGTTGGGGTGTTTAGGGTGTTTTTGGTATTTTTGAATATTTAAAAATAATAAAAATTAGTAAAATAATAATTAAATTCCTTTTTATATTAATTTATAAATTTTGGGTAAATCCTTCTAAATTATATTTTAATTAGCAAATTACCCTAATCTTCCCTAATTAAATTCTTTATTATTTTCCTCCTTTTTTGTCTTAATTACTCCCATTACTTAATTAAAATATTATATTTAACTAATCTCACCAATAAATCTCCATTTTATCATGATTTACTAAATTAGAGTTTTGAGGTATTACAAAAGTAATGTGTCCAAATCTGGGTTAAAACACAAAACCTTGTTAAGCCAATTTCCCAAATCCCACTTGATCCTTCCCAAACAAAATTCCTTGCTCAAAAATCTCATACAATGGCCAAACTTGCCGCTGCAAAAACACATGAAGAATATTTGTTCATCCTTAGCCAAACCCTTTCTCAAAACAAATCCTCATCATCTTCGTCGTCATTTGTGCCCCCCATAGAATATAGCGGTGATAATGAGGACGACTATTACGAGATTCTTTCTTGATCAAGAGATCTACCCAACCAAAAAATCTACAAAAGAATGAAAAAATCTACCCAAAACATATCACCACATGGTATGCAAGTTAATAAAGCATAAAGTGGTTACTATAGCAGTGGATACTGTAGCAGCCAAAAATGCAAAAGGACAAGGCATCTTGCAAACTCTAAGACAAAAGGAAAAGCTTTTGCTTTCATCACGTGGACAAATATTCTTTCGGTTGTTTCCTTCATAAATGATCCCGCCACAAAAGTCAAAAGATGAAATGATGATGTCTCCAATGGGTGTGATGCCTTTTGCCTATAAGATGAAGGCTTAGGATTCATTGTTAGGCATATGTTTTTTGCACAAACAAATTGTAATCATCTTGTATTCCCCTCTCCCAAAAATATATTTTATTGTATTCTAAAATCTTATAGAGCTTATGTGATGATCATCATTTACGAAATCATCTTGTATTCTCTCATGACTTCAAACATTATAATACGATAATTCCTCATCTATGTTCTTTTCACTTTTCACATTCATTTCTAGTCCTAACATCTCTGTTCTTGTTCTTGTTCTCTGTTTTGTATCCCCAGATCTAGTGGCGCTCTTGGTATTAGAGCCAATAACAAGATATATACATATAATAATAAGAATAATAACAACAACAACAATAAATGGTCTTGTGAGACAACACTAATTATATGCATAAAATATAATACAATTAGCATCATACTAATCAAATGTGATCAAATAAATTAAATATATTCATGTATAGTTTCATATGATTTTAAGTGATGTAGCTAAGTCCAAATTGCATAAAATTATACTAAATACTATTATACTTACATAGAAGTAAATTCAAAACTATCCAAATACAGCCTCAATGTGTATAAGAATACAAAAGCGGAGAAAATAAGCTAAGTATGCCATGAGGAATATGACACAACCTAACCATCTACATAAACACATGATTGTGTCTTCTAAAACAAGGAAAAAGGAAAAAAGAGTGCTCAATGCCGTAACTTATTTAAAAAATAATTCAAATAACAATAACAAAAATTAACTAGCACAACTAATTCACAACATCATGGGTGGGCGAATTAGAGGTTGTTGGATAAAATCCTATAAGTCACTCAAATTTTTTTTTATCCTTGTCACGATATGACACGATCGGTTACACAATAAAACAAATGCATTCATGCAAATGTCAGCTAATGCATACAACGTAGATGGTGTGACACTAAAAAATGTTGGGAGAAATGCTGAATCAAATCCTACTATTGATAATTATTTTTCGTCTTCTTCTTTTTAATCAAAAATAATTAACACATATTGTAACAACGATGGAAAATAGTTGTGTTACAATAGTTGACCTTTTCCCTTTCATTACATACAGATTCGAAATTCATAAAACAACAAACAACAATCAACAATCAAGGTAGAGGCATAAACCAAATGTATGAATAATTTATGACATGAACAATGTATTGAATGCTATTAATAACACAAATGCATGCACCTGCATAAAATATGTTATCATGTGAAACCCTAATCACAAACAACTTAAATTTATGCTGATTAAATATTCAATATACCATATTATAAATTATATGATGTATACCTCCAATAATTGATTAAGAACATTTCACTAGAAGACTGCAACTTTGAATTGATAATACGGATCACAAGCGGATGTTGTTATGGCATTTTATCCTATCACCGATGGTGTGTGTTTTCTTTTATATGAGATGGGTATAGGGACCATTTTTTTAGTTCCTCTCATTCTCTAAATTGATTAATTAATGGAGTAGATTATAACCTAATTACCCATTATCATTTCCTTATATGTGCATGCCTTTTTATTTTGTCTTTTTTGGAAGGAATAGCTCAATTTCTTTTCAAAAGAAATCAACAATCAATAAGTGCAAGTCACTTTTGTGCCTCAAATATGCGCACAAGTTAGTTGAAAAACTAACTTTTCTCTTCTTCTTTTTTTTTTTAAAAAAAAACAAAAGAATTAAAATTAATTAAGTAAAATATTTATTAAGAGTTAAATTATTTATTTTCCTTTCCATTATCATGTGTTAAACATGTGACAATATATGTATAGATACTAAATCCTAATTCTACATCAAGAATTAGGAAAAGAGAATAATTAAAGTACTAATAAGAGATTATGCTAAACCAACTTTATGGCCACACTTTATCTAGTTTAATGTGGACCATATTTCTAGGTTAATATATTTATATTTATAAAATAATTTATACATAGAATAATAATTACATAGTATAGAAAATATATTAACAAGATACCAATTGAAGATGAAATCATGGATCTGGCTATAATAGAGCTAAGGTTGTATTGTCCCTACTCGACTTCTTTGGCTACATGCAAATCTATTGGGGAACCTTTTGAAAATCAAGTTGGGAAAAAAAGGGGGGGGACTGGCAACATTTTTAACTTTAGGAAAATGTGGGCCAGCTATGGTAAAGAAACATAATATAAAAATATTTATTATTCATTTTGTATTAAAAAGAAAGTTATGTTATTATTAACTTTTTATATAAAAAAAATTCATTTTAGAAAATTAATTCTTACTTTCTATTTTTACGTTATATATATATATATATGTGTGTGTGTGTGTGTATTATTTTTTATTTTTAATAAATTGTATGAGTATAATTTTAAGACTATTTTTATTACTTTACTAAAAAATGTATAAATGGACATAATGATTTTAATTTTTACATAGAGGAAATAATAAAAGCATTCATTAACTTGTGTATATGTCATACATTCTAAATTAATGTTATTTTAGGAATGAAATCAAAATGTTTGTCAATAGTTCTAAATGTCGTCATTAGCAAAATCCTAATTCCCACAGGCAAGGGGGATATAAGAACGAGTACGGCCAATAGAACTAGATTTCTTTTTAATTTTTGATGAAGTCTGGGCAAATTATTTTCACTAGATTTGTTCCTATCTATAATTGTACACTATACTTCAACACTACGTGTTATTTTGTACGAAAATATTGAACTTGCGCCTTCTTTGATAAGCCAATAATTACAATTTGCTGCTTAATTTGTCCTGTTTCATTCCGATAACAAGATAGTATTTTTCCCAAACGACGAAGAAGGGTCGTTAGAAATAATTTATTTTGATTAGAAGAACAAGGAATAAGTTCTCTCATAAAAATATTAAAATTAGGGGTCGACGTATAGTGTAAAATTATAGATAGGAACAAGTGTAGTGAAAACAATTTGCCCAGACTTCATTAAAAAAGAGAAAGAAAAAAAAAAGAAATCTAGTATACGTAAATTAAAGTATCCTTGATAGGTTAATAAAATCTAAATCTATAGATATAGATAGGATAAAATTAATATCATATAATATAATTAAGAAACTACTAATCATATATATATATATATATATATATATATTTAGTTTCATTAAGAGTCTATAAAAAAAAGTCTAAATTATTATATAAGTGATAATATTATAAAATATGTTATAATATCTAAAGATGGTAAAATTCGAACATAAAATCTCTAATATTTATGAATTTATTATTTTAAGAAAGATCGTATATTATCTATTTTAGGAAGATAATACGGGGTGGACGACTTGGCGCACACACTTTTATTATTATTATTATTAATTTATTTATAGAGGGCCCGACACATCCTTATTCTATTATTGTCATTCATAAATGGCCGACTGGTTGGTTAATAGTCATAGACTCATAGATGCCATGTCCGGGTCAATACAGTTGATACGCACGCACGTACATCGATTGATCAATCTAATCTCTCCGGTAAAAGCGAAACTGAAACGCCTCCACTATGTCCCTCTTCTCCTTGGGTATTATCACAGTCAGCACTCCATTATTCTCCATCTGAGTCCTCATACGCTCGGGTTTAGCATTTTTTGGTAACGTAAACCGACTAGCGAACTCCCCGTGCCTTCTTTCAAAATGATGAAAATTACCCCTGCTCTCTCTATTCTCTGAACTCCTCTGCCCGCATATGTGAAGCACTTTCCCATCCTCGACGCGTACCTTCACCTCTTCTTGTCTTAACCCCGCAAGCTCCACCCTAAAGTGGTGAGCTTCCGGGGTCTCTTTGTACTCGATCTTGGTCCTTGAGAAAGTTGATAACTCACGGGGTAGTGTGGCGGCGACGGCTAGTGGCGGTGGTGGTGGCTGTGGAATGAAATTTGGAGTTGTCGGAGATGGGAATTCAAAAACTGCTACGTTTGTAGGGAAGTGCATGAAGGAGGGATCAAATGGGTCGTAGTGACGACTATTGTATCCATAGCGCCTGTAATTATATGGGGACAGAGCCATTTTTCTTTTTGCGGGGTGGGGTGGGGGAGGGGAGTGTATGTATGCGATCGCGGTAGCTGCGGGTGCGTTAGAACAATACGTACTTACAAACGCCGTAGCAACATTAATTTATAGTTGGTCAATGTGGCATATATTCACTCTTAAGGGATGATGTGATTATAATTTGGTACATAGCCATTCAAATTGGAATATCTTCTTTTCGATGAGAATATTTGTTAAAGAAAATGTGGAAGACAAGTAGCACACATGCGGAGGGAAGAGAGAGAGGGGCAGGGGGGGAATATATAGTATTGTTTTTCTTTGATCCCAAACTTTAAGTGCTTTCCGAGCTCAAGAGGGAAGAAACGGATCAGGGGTGAGTTCGTATGGTAGAAAACATACTCGACCAGTCACTCTCTCTCTCTCTCAAGGCGGCCCTAAGAGCATCTATTTCCATTTTCACCAATAGCAAACATCCAAAAGGCTTTCCTTTTCCGACGGACTTCAGTGGCGTATTAGTTGGGCTTCAGTTTTATTTTATAATTTTATAGTTATAAATTAATGATTATCTATAAGATATACCTATAAAATAATATAGACTTTAAAAAAGTTAACATAAAAGATAATATTATAATATATATATATATATACACACACACACTTTTAAATAAATATTTTTTTATCATTACTACATTTTTATTTTATTTTAAATAAAATAATTATTTAAAACTAAAATATTACATTTTTTTTAAATTAACAAAGAACACACACACACATACATTACACAAGAGAGTAACTAGTTTGTGAATAATAAAGGAACGATTATTCCTAAAATA
This sequence comes from Tamarix austromongolica, assembly GCA_039764185.1. Taxonomy (NCBI): domain Eukaryota; kingdom Viridiplantae; phylum Streptophyta; class Magnoliopsida; order Caryophyllales; family Tamaricaceae; genus Tamarix; species Tamarix austromongolica. The sequence goes on along the minus strand of CM077810.1, from coordinate 103,008,511 downwards.
TCTATAGATATATGTTATGATGATCATGTATTCTATTTTAGATACGGTTCGATCATTTATGCCAAAAATGATTGTCTATTTGTAAATTTGAGGATATATTTGCAAACAAACATACATATCTTACAGAAAATAAATATATATTTTATAATATATAATACACACTTTCTACTTCATAAATGGTTTACGCATCTTTTAAGATTGAAATGCGCAACTTCTCGGATATAAATACACATCGTCTAAGATATTAATATACATCTTATAATTTATAAATATGCATGTCACTACAACAAAATAATTCTTTCGCGATACGTTTCAGTAAGGATCTAAAATTTTCATTATTAAAAAATATTTTTTTTATAACAACTATTAATAATCGTAGAAAAAACTTATTGCCATAAATGTTATTTTTTCTTACAAGCTATACAAGATACTTTTATTGCCACAATGAACTATCATAGTAAAAACATATATAATTTTTAGATACAACAATTTTGTTCTAAAAAAATATTATTTAGCCACAACCCGTAAATTCATGACTAAAATTTTTACAAGACTAGATGACGTGTTGTATACCTTATTTATTGGCATAATACATCATTGTTGGTAAAAAGAATATTTGTTTTTGGCTTTGATAGTTTGTTGCAAAAGCATGTTTTTGTAACAAAATTTCATTGTGCCTAAAATGTTTAATAGTTATTTTTATTTTCACAACTTAAATATATTATTTTGCTAAAAAAATTCAAAAATATAGTATGCTATTTTTTTAATTTAACAAAAAAATAATATAAGAAATGAAGCACTTTTAGAAGAATCATAAAAGATATTACACTATTGTTTATTTGATTAAAGTTAATAAAGAAACAAGTAAAATTCTTTAAACATATTATAAGAAAATTAACTCTCTTATTTAGCAACAAAAATTAATTAATTATTGCAAAAAAAATATTTTCACCAATTTTAATACAACTGTAGCAACATATTTATCAATTGTGGCTGAAAAAAACTTCACAAATTTTAATATAACTTTTGCAACCAATCTATTCAATTCTGGCAAAAAAATCATAAATTTCAATATAATTTTAGCAATGGATTTATTACATTTTGGATAAAAAAAGCTTCGCAAATGTCAATATAAATTTTTCAACGGATCTGTTAAATTTTGGGTGAAAAAAGTTTCACAAATTTCAATATAAATTTAGCAACTAATTTGTCAAATTGTGGCCGAAAAAAAGTTATACAAGTTTCAATATAACTCTAGCAATTGATCTGTTAAATTGTGGCTGAAAAAAGGTTTTACAAATTTTAATATAACTTTAGCAACATATATATTAAGTTATGGTCAAAAATAGTTTCACGATTTTCAAATTCTAATAACTTTCATAATGAATCCCATTAAGTGTGACAAAAAATGATTTGCTAAATTTTAATTTAACCTTTGGAATGGATAAAATGTTATAAGGAATCTAACTTGGGCCAAAAAAATTTAGCGATACTTGTCGACGATAAGGAACGATAAAAAAATAGACCAAATGTTCCTAAACCCAATTAATGCTGACCTACATATCTAATTGTTAAATAGATTGTAATATATATATATATATATATAAGAGGGTTTCATTTGAATTAATTTGAAAAGTCATGTTTGTTGACTTGGTGCCTTTTCATTTGAATTAATTTGAAAAGTCATGATTGTTGACTTGGTGTCTTTTCATTTGAATTAATTTGAAGAGTCATGATTGTTGACTTGGTGTCTTTTCAAAGAGACTTCATTAACTCTATAAATAGCCCCCACCATCAACCGGAAAAAATGAATTCGGAAGTTCAAATTTTTTCGGAAATTCTAATAGTTCTCTTTCTTCTCTCTCTCTACTTTTTCGATTCCTATATTCCTAGTTGAGTACAAGCATAACGTTGCGTTCGCTGGAATCCTATAAGATTAAAGTGCTACATCTGATAGGAACGAAAATCCGTTCTATCCTGGAAGACGATTGTTCACAACCTTGAGCACCGTGTGAGGGAGCAAAATCGTCTTAAGGACACATCCTGAATTCGGTGGGCTCGGATAAATTATTTCTGGTATTTTATTATATTTCTATACTATACACCCAACACTAATAACTCATTATTGACCCAAGCCTTTATTTGCCTCCTACAAACGCATCTCCTTCTTATTATTCTTCCACTGAAGCTACAGACAATAGCTCACAGTGCCTAATGGTGCTTTCGAAGATTAGCTTTGGTTTTTTACTACTAGTGACGAACGATGTTGCCATCAAGCACACCAGGTAAGATTGAGCATTAAAGGGTTTTGTTTGCTACAAAACCAAGGACAATCAACAAGTTTAATCGACATTCAAGGAATGATTCCTTCCTATTTTGAAGTTAGACGCAGCCTACCATTAGGATTCCTTCATTGAGCAGGTTCTTCCACTATGGTCACCATAGCCAGCTCGTCCAATGGTTTTTTCCATAACTAGCAGTGGTTTTTTGGTGAGCAATAGCAAATGGTATTCTAAATATAGGAAAGGTGAACTTCTATCTTCAGGTGAGCCTGCCACTTTTATCCATGGGTGACCTTGTAATCCCCCGAAAATTTTAAAAGCCTATAATTTAATAAATTACTTTTACTAGGGATAATTTAACTCTTAAACTTATTTAATTTAATTACGTTGAGGATTTTGCCTTTTAAATTTATTTAACTTAATTATTTTGTGGGTTTTAAGTATACCAAATTAGATGTGAGTGTTTAATAAATTAAAATAAATAAATTACTATTTTATCATACTCATTTTATTTAAATAAGGTTTAAACCAATATTTTTTTCTATAAGCTACCTTTTTAAACTAATATAATTAGATATATTAAGATATATTACTAAAATTTTAATTATCTACCAAAAATACTATAACTCACCCCATAAGTCATATTAATTATTTTCCTTAATCCCTTTTTCTCCCTTATTTTCCTTTTCTCTTTTCTCTTCCCCCCTCTCCTTCCTCCCTTCTCTCCCCCATTTCCTCGACTGGGCCAGCCCAGCGGCCCAGGTCGGTTCTCTCCCCTTTCCCCCCCGTCTCGCACGCAGGCCTGGCCTACTTCTCCTTCGCCGAACCGCCCGGCCGGTTCTGTTTCTTTTCTCCCCTGGACCGACCGGTCCAGCCCCTTTCCCTTTTCTTCTTCCTCCCGCGCGCCGCTACAAATCGCCCCCCAGCCCCCTCTACGTCGACCGACTGTCTGCGCCGCCTGCACGCTGCCTCTCTCTCTCCCCGACCTTCCAGCCATCTTTCTCCAACAGGCCGACACCCCCAACGCCTCACGCAAGCCTGCTCTTGCCCCCTTTCTTTTTCCCGACCGAACCACAGGTCTGCCATGGCAGACCAGTGTCGCCTGCCCGTGCCTCCCTCTGCCCCCTCTCTCGATTTTCCCTATTTCGAGCCTATAAATACCCCCCAAAGACCCAGCTTCGGGGGTTTTCGAAACCAAAGCCCAGAAATCACCCTTGCGCCGCCCCTACTTCAGATCGCCACACCGTCGCCGCCGCCCATCGCCACCGCTCGATCCACCCCCGAAACCCTTCCTTGCATCACCCTCCACCTACCTAAGCCTCCCTCACCCCTCGGTTTGCTCTGCACGCGCCGCCCCAGGCGTGCAAAGCACCCTTCCCGACCAAGCTAACCCCCAAACCCCGCCACCCTTCGCACCGCCGCCCACCGCCGTGCCGCCACTCCCAGCACTCCCTCTACCTCCTAAAGTTGAAACTTTTCATGGTGTTGTATTAGTATCCAAATAGATCTATTTGATGTGACTAGCTCCATGCTATGCTGATTGAGCTCACACACATTGTTTTGGGCCCTAGTTTCCTATTGACTATATTTTGAACCTTCATTTAAGACCACCTAATAGAAGCTTTGGTCATGTCGATTTTTTGAATGGATCATAAGAAAGTTCAAAAATTATTTAAGAATTCCCTATCAAATGAAAGTTAGTTATGAATCATCACTTCAATTCAATTGAAAACTACTAATTAGGTATATAATTCAAAATTAACCAATATCAAATCTACTATTAAATAATAAAATATACTCAATCAATTGACAAGGATTAAATTAAATAATAAAAATATATAGATAAATTAGGTTACTTTCCCAAACAACTACCGATATTAGACAATATGATAATATTAATAGAAACTTTGAACCAAACACAATGATCACAACAGCTTGAATCAAAGGGTTAAATTGAAAATACATTTATTTGAATGCTAAATCTCTTATATACAACATATTAAGTATTAGCACCACAAAGAGAGAAATTATAAATGGAGTAAACTTAAAAAATCAATTGTTCATGGATTTACAAATAGAAGATTAAACTGAAAACATATTTTCCTACAAATTTGCTCATTCTGGAGCATCTACTTGTCATCATAATCATGACCAGCACCAACAGTAGAATTTAGAGCGTTCTAGCATTCAATAAATCTTTCTTTTCGCTACTCATATGTCAGCTTCTTCAAGTTGTACCATTAAATGAAAAATACAAATTAATGCATGATCCACAACTTTAAAACAATCACAAATCAAATACTAGTGATTAACCAACAACTTTCAGGAAGTGCAATGTAGCATATACAAAAATATATCAAGAAAAACATCTAGAACCTAGAATAAAAATTTAAGTTATTGACAGACTTACCTCTTGTGGTCTTTGGGTTCTAGTTTCTTATATTTCTTTGTATTCGAATCAACACAAATGGTAGCATACACTTTCTTATACAAACCTTCCTCTTCGTCATTTCCAATACCCCTTTTAACGTATTCATTGAAGTGATTTTGAGACTTGTTAGGCTAATCCTCTTGGAGAGACTACAAAACATAAAAGAGTTCAAAATATTTGAATATAAATGAAGCTATCTTGTTTCCTCTAAATAAATCAAGTTTAAGGATTACCCTTATGTAGTTAGCAACATGACGATCATAAATGTATTTGAGGTGAACCTTAGCATCAAGTTGCTTGCCATCCTTTGGAAAACTAACAAACCTCTTCTTGCTAATGAGAATATGATAACAAATTTCCATGAATATTATACAATCCAATCAATAATGGATATTAGGCAATATAATTACGGACAACCAAACTTGCTTCCACTTATAAATTCTATAACATGAACACGATGGGTAATATACTCATTCAAAATTGGCAACAATATAATCTATCAAGTAGATATCAAAATGCCACCACAAACCACAAACATCATATAAAGACAACACAAAACCAGAACGTATAAGCAATATTTATCTATTGAGAAAATCCCTAAACAATCCATTTTCTAAATAGCAGTTGTGTAATACTCCATTCTCTCAAATACTAATTACCATATATTATTGGTCTAATAGCACGTATTTGAAAAAATATATATATATATTATATTATCAAGTCTCATTCCATTTGTGTTAATTTTTTTTAACATTTTATCAATCATTTCTCTCATTTACATAAACACATCTATTACAACTTTTCTAATTCCCGTGTTTTCACTTTTTTCAGCCTATTAAAAATTTGTTAATCCATCAAAAAATATTTTTAATTTATCCATCCATGATATTCATTCAGGTTCCATCCATTCCTTCTAAAATCTTTAAATCTTGGAAAATTTTGTTTACATAATTAGACGATTTTAACCTTTTTATCAATTTTAATCCATTGATCATCAAATTAGTTAAAAAAAACCAAATATTTTTATATTTTTTTTCTAAATATATTCTGCATCAATCCGTGGAACTCCATTTTTTTTTTGTTCATTTGCGGAAAAATGTGTTTATGCAACTAATTCATTTTTGCTTGTTTTCCATCCTTCGAGCTTCAAATCAACTCTAATATCCAATATTTTTATATATTTGAGTTTCTAATATTATTTCGGATATTTTCTTACATTTTTATGATTTTTAGAATTCAATTGACATTTTTTATAATAAGTGCCCATTATTGGACTTTCTTACCAATTAATTAATCAAAATAAATTATAACCAATCCTATAGCGAATATTTCAATCCTAACTAGTATCCATACCAAAAGAAATCAGATTTGTAACTTGGTTATGTTTTACTCAAAAAATAAGAGCACAAAGTACCACAATGATGATTTCATGACATTTCTTTTACACACTCAACCATAGCCTAACATCCCTCTTATACTCCTAATTCGAGCACTCTAGTGAGTTTAAAGTCAAACAAAAAACTCAAACCAAACTCCTTCTATATTTCTAATTAATCTACCTTCCTGTATTTGATTATGTCAAGGGTCGTTGAGGTCATGTGGTGAAAATATTTTCTTTGAATACTTATATATCTTATTCTTAAGTATTCGACTTTAGTTTTTGATTGGTGTGAATTTTGGCATTGTATCTAATATGGGATGGGCAACTAACGTCTATCCTATATTAGGTACATTAGTAGCACCCTATTTTTTTTAAGTGTATTTAGTATTTTTTGACTTCTGATACTTTAAAATGAAAATTTTCAATAGTGAAAAATGGGTGTGTTATAATAATCCAATGGTTGTGATCACAATAAGGAAATGTAATAATCAATTATTCGCGTTCATTCATGGACTTTATATTTTATTATCCTAAGCATGTGGCTCTTTTCTCTTTTTACAATCATGATACCATGTGACACCTATCTTTACTTAGTTATCACATGATCTATTATTTAAACCATATGTGGGCCTTATGTGCAAAATGCTATCTTATAGAGTATTTGTATTACTCAACATGCGTTCATGATTCCTCTTGTGCAATCTTAGACTCAATGTTATTGATGTGTTGAAGACTTGGGCTTTGAGAGAGTATGCAACCCAGATTTTTATCCCTTGGGGGTTTGTATTTATTTATCTATATCTACTTTTGGAAAATTTTCAACTATTGTATTAAAATTTTAATGGTGTTGTAATTGAGTTTTAGTTTTCCATTACTTTGCCATGGTTTTAAAAATCTAAGGTTATTTCATAGGTTTTCCGCAAGTTTGAACGGAGATGATTTTATTCAGTGGAAATGATTGTTTTTCATCTAATATTGGATATACCCTTATATGAATTTATCTTCTCAATATAGATGACATTTGAATTTTAGTTGGACAGATTTTAGCCTTACATCTAGCATGAGATAGATGATGGATATTTTTCTTATGTTAGGTGTGGCGGTAACATTCGCCATTTTCTATCTTAGCTTCCACATATTTTTCTTTTAAAAGAAATTTTTCAGAAGTAAATTTTAAGGGTGTTACACACTCACTATTTTATATATATGCTTCTAATAGAAATAAAAACTTTCAAGTAGTATATTTAAGAGTGTTACAAAGACAACTTGAAAACTAAAAATGAGCTTTTTGTCGAAACTTTTGCTAGGGAAATAGAGAGAGATCACCATGGCCACTTCACCCTTAGCATCGTAGGTAATTGGTCCAACAATCTTAATATCATTATGCTTTTCCCAAAGATATTCCTTGTTGGCACACCATTGCCTGTTAAGAACCGATACTTAGATTGAGTAAAGTTAGCCCAATCCAATTACTTTGAAACTAATTCTAATAAAAAAATTCATACAATATCAACCTTATATAACCTGAAAAGTAACCAAACTATATTAACCCTATAATGACCCACATCCGAATGGACACAAATAGAATTATCTGAGATGAAAGAATCTGACCCATATTTGAGCATAAATTAGAAATTGGCCCAAATTAAAGTCAAATTTGATCCATATAAACATCATTTTACTTCATATAAATTTCTACATAAAAATGAATAAACTATCATTTTGATAAAATTTTGTGTAAAAGAATATGATACTCAACCCATACAGTAAAAAATAAAACTAAAATATTAAGCCTTTATTCTCCTCATATTATTTCATATCAAATTGGCACTGAATAGGTTAGATTAGATTAGATCATATCATACTAATTGCTAGTATTATTATTATTATTATTATAAACATAAAAAAGTATTTATATTTATTATAATACATATTACTATAATAATAATCTTTAGGTTTTTAATAATAATTATTATATTTATAAACATAATAAACGAAAAGAAAGGTGAATGTAATGACAAGATTGCTATTGTTATAAATGAAAAGATGGTGTTATTTACGCCCATGCGACCGCAGCACACAGTGTGATGTGCGCTTTTGTGCGTGGTTTTTATTTTTATTTGTTGGGTAAAGGGGCTTTTGCATTTTTATAGGCTGAGTGCCCTGCTAGTATACCTCGTTTCATTCTTAATCGGACTTGGGCTAAGTCCGTAAAGAAATCTGAAGGCCTACTCACTGACAGCCATCCTTGATAATACGGGCTGGTTGAATTTTGATCGGACTTGTTTCAAACCCAAAGCCGATTAGTTTGCAAAAAGGCTTTCTATGTTTTTAGAATTTGTAGGTCCATTGACCAATATGTATGTGTGTCTGCGCGTGTGTATATCCAACTTTGATTTTTATTATCAGTCGTGGTCATGGTGAACGGTGATAAAATATGTGAACCGCTGGTGTGCTAAAAAAAGAAAAATAATAAATAAATGCTTATGTTTAATAATAACTATGAATCCATGTATTTTTGTAATACAAAATTGCATGCAAAGAGGACACTAAAAAGCACATGCATTGCTTGCAGGAAAAAAATTTATGTAAGTGACCGACCATGTAATTATTTGTTGTTGATTTTATACTGAAAATCAGTTTAGAAAAAAAAAATTGAATTGTAGTATGTTTCTTTCTTAGTAAACAGAAGTATATTTTATACAACAAAGGCACTTAAAAAAAAATAAAAATACAACAAACCAACAATAATAAGAAAAATTAATAATCGGGATATGATAAGTTTTGATTCGTAATTTTCATGGTGGACATGCATGGTTGATCAGAAAACAAAAGAAAAAGGAAAAGATCTTACATCACATTACGGAGGGATAAGACGGAAGGCAATAATTAGTGTATATAAATATATATGTATATGCAACCAATTGTGATAAGATACCAACATGATTAAGAATTTGGAAGAATATTCATGGAGTCGTGCGTGACTTTTCCAGCAGATTCTTCAACGTTGCTATCGACACTGTCGTTGACAAATGACAACGACATGCATGACGTTGGATATTTTATTTTTACCCTGGATTACTTCCTCGTTGATCGGATTTTAGGTTTATGGTTAAACAACCCCTTGAATTTACAACCGCAAACGAAGGACAATTACAATAAATAAATAACGACATCTTTCGGACACAACCAATGAACCAACCCATCGATCGGTCGATCGATCATAACCAGGTTGCATCGATCCCTTGACTACTAAACTCCCTCCTAGTATATATATAGCTATGATAATTATTTAGAGAAAACAACGTTATATTATATGAGTAATCGGATAAGATTTAGTCTAATATTAAAATCAACTTAAGATTTCAGTTCCGACATATATTTCTACCTTTTTGATATAAAAAATAAATAAATTGTAGTATCACTACTTACAAACTAATTTATAATTATCTTTACGAATTTTTATAAATTTAAAAAATATAATAAAAAGAAAGGGGGGGCTAGCTGCATGGCGCCACGCCTACTGAAAAAGTCTAAAGTAAGTAATAATAATGAGATGAAATTGCACGGCTGGAAATGAACGATTTGTTTTTTGTGATACTATTATACTATATATGATAATGGGACAATACACGATAGGGCGGACAATTTTGTGAGTTGAGAGGTCCCAAACTCAATACTATTGCGCAATTGTTTCAACAAAACTGATAGGTAAGCCTAATTATTTTAATAATAATAATAATAATAATAATAGGTGCATAGCATATCATTATTCATTTTTTAGGGGCTCGGTGACTATAAACTAAATAAATAAATAATAATAATAATAATAAAGTGATAGTTCGCGAGCTCATATGTTATAATTAGCTCCCCGCAGGCATAAATGTTATTCCAAAATATAGTAAAATTAGTCTAAATGAATTCCATGGCACCGATTCCTACGTTGTTCCCCAAATGCTCACATGTTCTACTTTTATTGAGGGAAAGAATCCCGATTAATTAGATGATAAGCTGTAGTCAATAAGATTGAATTGTTATCCCCTATAACAGATCCCAGAATATCTCCTAGAATAGTGGATCTGATTGTATATATATTACACATATGCTGTTCTCTGTTTTTATCGAAATATACAGAGAATCATTCAGACTTTTCCATTCTCTCTTTATGGTATCAAAGCGAGGTTCTAAGAACCCAGAAAAACCCCATGCCAGGTGACGAAGATCAAGGGCTTCTTGAACAAAACAGGAGCTCAATGTCTTCCAGGACCTCAGAAACATGGGAGAACTCCAACCATCCTCTCTTCCTCCATCACGCGGATCAACCAGGGGCTGTTCTCGTTTCACAAATGCTGATGGAAGATAATTACACAACATGGGCGCAGTCAATGAGCATGGCACTCACCATCAAAAACAAAAAGGGATTTATAGATGGAACCCTCGGGAGACCAACCCAAAACTCAAATGAACAACAACAATGGGACCGATGTGATATTCTTGTAAGAACATGGCTGCTTGGATCCATGTCGAAAGATATCTCAGGCAGTGTCATCCACTGCAAGGATGCAAGAGGTATATGGCTGGAATTGAAAGAAAGATTTTCACAAACTAACACAGTTTCCTTGTTTCATATAGAAAATGCCATTCATGACTGTGAACAAGGCACAAACACAGTCACGACATTCTTCACAAAACTGAAAAGTCTGTGGGATGAGAAGGATGCACTTAATTCCTTTCCTTCTTGCAACTGTGAGGCAGCCACCACAGTCAAAAAATTTTCTGGAGACACAGAAGACCATGAAATTTCTGATGGGGCTCAACGAAAGCTATGCACAGACCCGAAGCAACATCATCAGCATGGATCCCCTTCCGAATCTGAACAAAGCTTATGCCATGGTTTTACGTCATGAGAAGCAGGCAGAAGCTTTCACTGGAAAATTGAATACACCACCTGAAGCATCTGCCTTCACAATCAAGAAAATGAATCGTGATTCTTCATCAACAAATGGAGAAATTAAATTTTGTGAGAAATGCAACATGAACAATCACAACACCAAGAACTGTAGAGCTCACCTCAAATGCACATATTGCAACGGAAAAGGCCATACATATGATTATTGTCGAAGGAGAAGGAATGCTACTGAGGGTGGACAAGGCAGATCAAAGGCCAATCATGCAGCTCCTCAAAATCACAGCAAAGAAAATTTGCCAGAGTTTCCTTTTTCCCGAGAAGAATGCCATCAACTTCTCAGCCAGCTTCTAACAAACACAAAGAATGCATCAGCCAACCTAGTCGGTAATAGTCCAAAATTTGAGGAACTCTCAGGTAAATCATTCCAGTTTTCTCAAAAAGCCACCGAAATCACATGGATACTAGATAGTGGTGCCAGTGACCACATTGTTTGTAGCCCAACTTTCCTTACCTCACTTAAACCTGTCCATAATCGTTGGGTCCAGCTTCCTAATGGCAGTTCCACACCGGTCACCCATACTGGCACAGTAGCTTTCTCTCAACACTTTGTTCTTCATAAAGTGCTTTGCGTCCCAATTTTCTATCTCAATTTAATTTCTGTGAGCAAGCTGGCATTCGATTCATTTTATATCACCATTTTTCTCAGACAAGTTTGCTTTATACAGGACCTACGATCGGGGAAGACGATTGGGACGGGCACTGAGAAGGAGGGACTTTACTGCCTCAATGTGTCACCGACAGCAATATGCAATGCAGTATGCACCAACTCAGCCAACTTGTGGCATCAAAGACTTGGTCATCCCTCAACCAAAATCTCTTCATTATTTTCATTTCTTACCAATAAAGCATGTAATTCCAGCAATTGCTACATTTGCCCTTTAGCCAAACTCACTAGACAGCCTTTTCCATTGAGCACTACACGCAGTGCATCTTGTTTTGATTTAATTCACATTGACATTTGGGGTGGTTATCATGTTTCAACCTATTCCGGTGCAAAATATTTTTTAACCATTGTTGATGATCATTCACGAAGCACATGGATATATTTGATGAAACACAAATCTGAGGCACGCACATTACTCATTCATTTTCTTCAAATGGTTGAAAATCAGTTTAGCAAAAGTATTAAGGTCATACGAAGTGATAATGGCTCAGAATTTAAAATTCCTGAATTTTATTCTTCTAAAGGCATTATTCACCAAACCAGTTGTGTCAACACTCCACAACAAAACGGTGTGGCAGAACGCAAACATAGACACTTGCTAAATGTTGCTAGAGCCATACTTTTTCAAGCTACTCTTCCAAAACACTTTTGGGGGGATGCCATTCTCACCGCCGCCTACTTGATCAATAGAACACCCACCCCAATTCTTAAAGGCAAAACACCTTTTGAGTGTCTCTTTCACACAAAACCAAGTTACTCTCACTTAAAGGTTTTTGGATGTCAATGTTTTGTGTCCACCCACCCCACTCGTCCCAACAAATTTGAACCTAGGGCTCAGGAATGTGTATTCTTAGGCTATCCCCATGGCCAAAAAGGATATAAGCTTTACAATTTAACAACTAAAACCATTCTTGTTTCCCGAGATGTGATTTTCTTTGAGCATGTGTTTCCTTTTAAACTAAGTCACGTCCCCCACTCTCAATCTCCTTCCCCAAACCCCACTCATCCACTTCCTCATCCACCTGCCCTACCCACTTCCATTCCTACTCTATATCCTCTCCATCTCCAACCTTCCGCTGTTCCTTTTTCTCCTCATCCTCCACCCATAAACACCACTACCCCCATAACTCCTGCCTCCAATAACACACCTGCAACACCTATACCTACCCAATCCTCACCCCCACCAACCCAACCAATGATGCCCCCAAATCCACGTCGATCTTCTCGAGCCACAAAACTTCCCACTACATTGCAGGGCTTTCATATTGATGCAGCCCTCCCATCACGCCCTGATCAATCCGACTCTTCGACAGAGGTCATCTCTCCTGGTCAGGCTCATAGCCTTTCCCATGTCCTTTCTTATGCTAACCTTTCGTCTCCTTATAGAAAATTCACTACTAATATGACAATTCCTCGAGAGCCTCTCTCTTTTTCTCAGGCATTTCAGGATCCCAAATGGAGAGATGCCATGCAGCAAGAAGTCCAAGCACTTCATGCTAATAAGACTTGGAGTTTGGTCCCCCCTCCGGCTCACAAACGTCCCATTGGCTGTAAATGGGTCTTTAAAATCAAGTATCATCCTGACGGCACAGTTGACCGTTACAAAGCCAGGTTGGTAGCCAAGGGATTCAGCCAAGTTGAAGGGATTGATTACCGGGAAACTTTTGCACCGGTTGCTAAGCTCACCACTGTTCGTGTCTTACTCAGCCTTGCTGCCATCCAGAACTGGCACCTTCATCAATTAGACGTAAATAATGTGTTCCTCCATGGCGATCTTGACGAAGATGTTTACATGCAGCTCCCTCCTGGTTTCAGTCGAAAGGGGGAGAATCGGGTTTGTAAACTACATAAATCATTGTATGGTTTGAAGCAAGCTTCACGATAATGGTTTCTTAAACTTTCCTCGGCACTCAAATCAGTCGGTTTCACACAGTCATGGTCTGATTATTCCTTATTCGTCCGAAACCATCAAGGGATCTTCACAGCCTTGTTGATATACGTTGATGATGTTATTCTGGCAGGAAATGATTTAGACGACATCACAAAGACTAAATGCTTCCTCTCCAGCCGGTTTAAACTAAAGGATATGGGACAACTGAATTACTTCCTTGGGATAGAGGTAGCAAGATCTAAGCATGGGATTTCCTTGTGCCAAAGGAAATATGCATTGGAAATATTGGAAGACACAGGTTTTCTTGGTGCTAAGCCTTCACGTTTCCCAGCAGAACAAAACATAACACTTACACAAGAAGATGGGGATTTACTAGAAGACGCTTCTCAATATCGAAGATTGGTTGGACGTCTTATTTACCTAACTATCACACGACCAGATCTTGCATACGCAGTTCATATACTTAGCCAGTTCATGGACAAACCCAGGCAACCTCACTTAGAAGCAGCACATAAGGTATTGAGGTACATCAAACATGCACCTGGTCAGGGGATTCTTTTGCCAGCAAAAGGGGCATTGGAATTAAGAGCATATTGTGATGCAGATTGGGCTCGCTGCAAGGACACTAGAAGATCAACGACTGGCTATTGCATTTTCCTTGGACATGCTCCCATCTCATGGAAGACGAAGAAGCAAAGCACAGTGTCACGTTCAAGTGCCGAAGCTGAATATCGTTCCATGGCCACTACGTGCTGTGAAATAACGTGGTTGCTATACATTTTAAAGGACTTGAACGTTAAACATGAGCAACCAGTTAAATTGTTCTGCGACAATAAAGCAGCAATACATATAGCATCAAATCCTGTCTTCCATGAAAGAACCAAACATATAGAAATAGACTGTCATGTGGTGCGAGACAAAGTGCAAAAAGGATTGGTTAAACCAGAGCACATAGGGACCAAGGAGCAACTAGCAGACATATTCACAAAGCCACTAAGTTCGAACCAGTTTTCCACATTACTAGGCAAGTTGGGAGTGATCAACATACACTCCAACTTGAGGGGGAGTATTGAGGGAAAGAATCCTGATTAATTAGATGATAAGCTGTAGTCAATAAGATTGAATTGTTATCCCCTATAACAGATCCCAGAATATCTCCTAGAATAGTGGATCTGATTGTATATATATTACACATATGCTGTTCTCTGTTTTTATCGAAATATACAGAGAATCATTCAGACTTTTCCATTCTCTCTTTAACTTTCATGGCTGTTATCTTAAAAAGAATAATCACATATCAACCATCCCATATATATAACTTTCCCACATGTTCGCGACTCTAAAATTATTATTTTTTCCTATTCATAAAGGATCTTAAAACTAAATATAAATTATTATATAGGGAGTGACATGATAAAAAGTATTACAATAAGAAGGAAAAACTTTAGTATCCAAAACTTGGTATTTAACACTAGCGATAACATGATCCGGTGATTCTAAAATCATCATTGCGCATGAAGGTTTGTGTCCTTTTTGTAAATCTGTTACAAGGATACCTCAAATCACCCTTTTTTTTTTTTTTTTGCTCTACGTACAGTTCTTCCTGCAGGATATGGAATTAATGGCACTGTAGTTCATTGTGGGAAAGTAGTTGGAGTCATTTTGTTGGGAACGAGATGAGTTTTCTCACTCTTGTTGATGAAGGGTGTGGATGATCTGCGTTGTTTGAGGGAACGAAGAAACGGTTTGCCCCAACTTGGTCCATCGTTTTCGATACGTCAAAGGATAATTGTTGAGGCAGCGCAGAGCATGTGGTTGTGGCTGAAGACAGGGAGAGGATATCCGTGGAGTTTGCGACTCCCGCTTCATATATAGCATTTAGATGTAGCTGAGTTACTTCATAAAATGTGGTCCGGATACACTGCAGGAAGGATCTCGATCGGCAGTGTGTGAGCTCAATTGGTGTTCGGTTTGTGTTTGTCATGCTTTTTATTTGTATGTTCCGCATCAGGTATTACGGCTTTTGTTTCCCTTTGTGTTTGTTTGGCAAAATTGTTGATGTTATCTGCTAGTTTCTGGTGTGTATTTAATATATATATATATATATATATAAATTTCTAAAATTAGGATTTTTTTTCTGAAGAAAAAAAAAAGATTGCAGTTTTGTTTGAAAGCAAAATACTCCTTTACAAACACAAATTCAATCTGCTCAATCCTCTTAACGATTTATATATTGGATAGCTTGGCTTTATTAGAGTAATTAAGGTCGGAATGCTAGCCATTCTGGAAGTATCATTTGTCTTTTAAAGATCTAGGATCTAATCTTAAAAGAGGAAAAAAAGTCATCTTTGATTTGTGTTGTTCATTTGAATAGGAATAACTAAGTAAATGCTCCCCCACCCCCACCCCCTCTATCTCTTGACTCTATCTATCTTCTTCCATGCACTTTCTAATAGTGTTAGTACTATTCAAACTTTTGTTCGCGAAGGAATTGCTGATCTGTAACTCAAGGATTTGGATCACGCACGACGCATGATACCAAAACTGTATAAGCTTTGGCTTTAAAAAAAAAAATCAAAGAAAATGTCCGAGAAAGAAAAATAGTGAGTGGGAAAAAGAATACAACTGGGTCCGTACATATATATTTATATCCCATCATTATTTTTGGATAAATTATAACCAAGTTATCAACTTCTCGGGGTCACTAGTTGGTGTATCCTTCCTTACCCGTGTTTCACAAAAGAAGGGGGAAAAAAAAAGGTATATGCTGCAGGAATACAGACTTGAGTGTTTAAGCATCACTAACATAGCAACATCAACGTACAGGCGTGCACGCAAGGAAGCAGGCAAATTGACTTAAAATATGGTTCACGATTTAGCAATAACGTGCGTAAAGAGGTGCCTGCCGGCGTCCATATAAGAAACTTTGAACGACTGAATAAGGTTCTGTTATTTGTCCCGTCGGCAATCCGACCTTAATTATAACGAGGTAGCGGTTCAGACTTCAGAGTGTGTCTCACTCTCCTAGTAGTGACGTGTGAAATCGTTCATTTCCATCCATCCATCCATCCATCCGTATTGTTTAAACTGGATAAAAAAAACTAAATCGGATTAATAGATTAATATAAAATATTCTATTATACAAATATTTATAGTTATCCATATATATTTGGAAAAAAAATATATTACAATACAATATACTATGCTAGAATATACTAAAAATATAGTATAATATGTATTAATATAGAGCAATATATTTTTAAATATTTAAATATAATATTATATTTTCAAAATACAATTCAGCACACTAAAAAATTAAAAATTATAACAATTTGGATAATTCGGTAAAATAAAAAAATCAAACCAAATATCTATTTCAATTGAAATATAATTTTTAGATCTCGTATTATTTATAAGCCCCTAATGTAATACTAGACTAGTACTTGGCATAGATCAGGATTGTAGACTATTGGACTGGTAATTATGTTCTTCAACCGGTCAAACTTTCGAGGGATTCATTATTGAAATAGGTTAGATTTATAGATCTAATAGCGGCTGAAGTAGCTAACCGGAGGATTCACGGTACAAGTATCTGAAGCAACACCACTGATTAATTCCTAACCCCACCAAAACTAGTGTTTTAAAATCCACTCTATAAATGGACCCGAGATTAACTGATTTAATAGCGATTAGTTCAAATTTTGGTTTAATTTGATAATTTTTTAGTCTTAACCTGATTTGATCCGGATGTGAATTTTTGTACCAAAAATGTAGGTACACATCGTTTTAGTATGGACCGAAGTAATGTCGATTCAACAAGTCCAATCGTAATTTTTTTTTTCCCTAGTTGGTACACAAATTCAATCGGATCTTTTTGCATGGGGAGATCTTTCGGTTCCTAAATTAAATCAGTTAAAGGGATCAATTCGGTTCGATTTTTTATTTTATAACCTAAACAACAATACTTATATGATACACCGAGATGTATCGTGTAGTTAAAAACTCAGTGATAATTTTTTATCAAATAAGTACGTATATGTTATGTGTAGTGTTAGTGATTATCTCATCGGTACAAATGATGTATGTGTAAGTAATTATGCTCTATATTTTGGTTACTTAATTAGGCTCTAAGTTACAAAAGACATATATATTAATTAGAATTCTATGTGGCATTCTTTAGCGATTATTCTGGGAAAATAAATAAATAAATATTAACTACGTGGAGCGCTAGTGATAATAAGTGAAGTACAGAAATGACACTCAAGTATCATTTCCGTCCCATAAGTTTTTCGGTGTTAAAATTGGTATTAAATATTCAGAATCATCCAATAATTTTTTTAAAAAAAATATTAATGATTTATATCAATTAATATAGGTGGTAGTTCTAAGATTTTTTTTACTTTTTTTCTATTAATTTTAGTAGATTTGGTCTACTTTTTAAATATATATACACATAAAAAAAATTTCCGATTTCTTCCATCCTTATTTTTTTAATTTTAAAAAAAATAATGCTTTTATATTTTTCTTCATCTCCGTTTCCGTCTTTATCTCCATGCAACACCGGCTATAATCTCATATGAGCAAATGATTATTGAGATCAAATAAGTAACAATGTGTTTCTTTGTGTTACTCTTCCGAACTCCATATTATAGACTATTTTTTTGTTAATTACACCTCTTTACTGTATTCCCACCAGGGTATATCATATGATTTGCCCCGAAATAATGTCCGACAACTCTTTCGTTTTAATTTTTTCCACTAATATTATTCATTTCTAGAAATAACATATATGACTGACAATTAATATCAAAATTTTGATACATTAAATTTCATGTTCAAATTACATCATCGATTATCAAAATTATAATGTATGATTGAGAGACTGCTAGTTGTTGATTATAGATGTCATTTATTTTAGTATATTTAAAAAGTAAATTTATTAACAAATAGTATAATTTTTTACATTTAAAAAAAAATTATGGTCGAAAAGTAGTTGTTAGAATATAAACGTTCAACCAAACATACTCGTAAATATATTATTATATTTATAGATATTCATAGATCGGATATCTAATGATGAGATAGGATCACAAATGATATGTAGGATATCCGTAACTTTTGAACATATTACAAATAAAAAATATTAAATAAAAAATCGATTAAAAGATAATAAAACAATTTAATTTAAAGCGATATGATCTAATTATTTGATTTGAATCATAAATTGTATTATATTCAATTAGAGATTTTACATTTCTAATAATACTTAAATATTTAATAAAAGTATTAAAATTACTAACAATAATTAATTTTTAGAATATATATGTAAATAATTTATCGGATCAAATATTATTTGTATTTGTCGAATTATATATTCTATTTGTTTATATTTAATTAACTGAATCGATTATTTAATTAGTAAAAAAAATCAAATTAATTATTTAATTACTAGATCAAATTAATTTAACTATTAAATTATTTTGTCACATATCGAGTCACATGAATAATTTTAACTATCTTAGTTACAAAAGAACCCATAGAATAGAAGTATCAAAAAATTATTAAATAGTATGCACCTAACATCAACCATAAAGATAGGCTTTAAAGTTCGATTGTTTTGGGGGGGTGGGAGAGGGGGCTAATTTTCAGAGTTCAAAATTTAAGATCAAGCATAAACAAGTGGAAAGAGTGCAATATTGCCTGCTCAACAGCGTCAACATAAAAGATCAGGGATTTGGAATATATTCCAGAAATTGCCGTAGAAAAATTGAAGGATTAGTTGTTGTCAGAGGTTTGGAAATTCGTAAGCTAGTGGGCGGCACGAAAAGAAGAAGCAAGTGAGGAGGGGCAATAATAATAGAAAAAGCGGAAGAAAATATCAAGGAATCGGGCGAAAAGAACGACAAAGGAATGGAAATGGAATCCCATTCAGTAAAGTATACGGAGAGAGAGAGAGAGAGAGTCCCGGGTGCAAATCGTACCATCAGATAAATAAGCTGACAACGACCTGGTCAAAGTTGCAAGTTGCAACCGAAACATGCAACGCACATCTATGTAATGTACGCGACAAATAATACACCACCCGACCCGTCCCCTACCTCTTCGCCTCTTCCCCAAAGCTTCAACCGACGTTGTGCTTTTTTCGACAACCTCTAATTTCCACTTGCCCTACCAATCCCTCCCTCCGCGCGTACGCCTCACGCTAATCATTGTTAAATAAAGGCTTTAAAGCCGCTATCACCCCTTAACTTTTTAGGGTTAGGCCGACCATTTTTCAGTGTTTGTAAGCACCAAACCAGAAATCTACAGTCTTACCTGGATTTCGGTTCATACCGGTTCGACCGATTTACTTGATTTTCTTAAGATTTTTTTTTCTTTTTGAATTGGTTCAAATACTTTAAAATAGGATAATTATATATTAAAAAATGTATTAATACCTAGTCCATCCGGCTGAAACAATCGGTCAGTCCTATTCAATTTTTTTTTTGTCGCCATTTATCAAAAAATCATTCTCATTTCCTTCCCTCAACTGCTATGATTTTTTTGCCATTTAACCCGACCACGATTAACACGGGCTTGTTTTACTAGTTTTATGACAGAATATTTAGTAAATAAAAATAGAAGTTTGGAAATTAAAATGTCAATGCCCGATGGAAATTAATGATTAGAAGTTAATTTACAGCATTTATTTTTATTTTTATATGTGGTATGTACTGAAAAATATTTTTTATACATCATATGTAGGAATATGATTGAAAATAAAATATATCTTTTTTTAAATTAAATGTTCTTTTAATAACTTAGAAATGGATTTACAAAGTAAGTTTAAAAAGTTATTTTAGTTAATTAAAATTGCTCTCTTCATTTTTAAATATTTGTTCCCAAGCACCTTATGGAAAATAGACTATTATGATTATATAACATTTCATTTGCATTCTCATTGTCCATTATAGTCTATCCCCTCAACGCAAACATAGAAAATCTTAAATTTCATTTGCTATGCTTATTTCCGATTTTCTATTCTCTAAAAAACAAACGGGCATTTTAATTATTTTGGTCTATCTTGCAAATAAATTTATTAAATTTAATACAAATTCAAAACAAACAAAAAAACATAAACATTTGTAGTTTGGGACTTCATAGCCAGAAATTATAAACTTCCCAAAAGGTTATATTAAAAGCTAGTGAAATTATTTGAAAAAACTAACAATTACAACTAATGATAAGCAAAATTTAGGTTGTCTACTAATGCTTGGGGACATGATATATCAGACTTTCGATGCTTAAGCTAATGGAGTATTAGATTATTATTATTTTTGTTTTCTAACCATTAGTAGCACCGTAAGGTACAAAAAGAAAAAAAAAGGATAAGTATTTTTTTAAGCATAAAAGATCATTGCTTGGATGGGGTGGAGGAGAAGAGGAGGGGGCACTACCCAAGCACCGATAGTATGTTTGAAATATTATCATAGGGTTTAGTTAGTATTATTGAAGAGGTAGTATTCATGTGAATAGTTTCATAAATAGTAATTTAGTAATTAGGAGTGTTAATCTTATTTAGATTTAGTTTATCATATGAGTAAGAAGGTCACACGAGGAGGTAGATGTCAGCCTATAAATATTCCATGTAAACTCACATTATTTTCAAATGATGGAATTTGAGTTTTAATAAAAAACATATTTTCTTTGTGAGTTATTCTCTATTGTCAATTATGGGTGAGTGACAATTTAGAAATACTCTACACATTGTATGTGTGAGCTTGTTTAGAGTTATTTAATGAATTTTATTATGAGTTTTTTTCATTAGAGACTCTTTGATAATTATCTTTGTGAGACTTTCAAAGCCGGTTTGAAAAATTATTGTATGTATTTATTAATTAATATAACTTTGTTTACATATCACCCGTACTTACCCTATGCCCTACTATTCATTTGTCATCATTAAATCATATAGAATAGAGTATTTTTGAAACAACTATTCTGCTATGCATCACATAGCTTCTTCCCCTTTTATATGAATCACATCCTCTGTTCTACTTACTATCACCTGTTAGCATCGGTGCCACAACAACCATGGATTTCAACACCAAAATAACCTCTATTTTAAACTTGTACTCTTCTCTTTCTCTCTATATATTTGTCTCTTTGTTTGGATCATTAATATTTTATTACTGATTTCTAGGAGAAGTTAAAATATTATAGAGGATTAATATTGAGAATATAATTACAAAGAATTGATGAAAGCATTTGTAATCACAATGATTGTGATTACTGCTATATTCCAAAATCATAGAGGCGTCAATATTGTGGAGGCAATTTTTCTTTCATTTGTCAAGAAATTAAGATTTGGAAGTTAAGTCATTTATTTCAATGAGGGAAAAAAAGACGAGGAGAGGAAAGTGCACATAGATGATAAATACATATAACTATAGGAAACTCTAGATTAATGTTGAAAATATGGTGAAAGACACTTGGTTGTATGTTGGAAGGTATATGTAGTTGTAGTGAAAGATGTACATGAGACTTATGATATATGCTTAGATTAATGTTGAAAAATTAAATAAAAATAGTGGTATGTGAAAGATACTTATATGTTTACCAAAGTATATGCATAATTGTGGTAAAAATTACATATTAGACTAGTGATATACTTGGAAGAATGTTGATTTTTTTATAGAAAAATAGTGGTAAAATCTATGTAGTAGTGATTAAATAATACTTAGATACATGTTGAAATATATGTATAACAACAATGATTGATGTGTGTTAGTATTAGATAAATTTTAGAAAATTTATAGAAAAATAATGGTGAAATTATGTGTAACAATGGTAAAATAAACTTAGATGTATGGTAAATATATATAGTTATGGTAAAATACACACATAAGACCAGTGATTTGCTTAGATGAATGTTGAATTTGTTTAGAAAAAATATGGTAAACAATTTGTGTAGCAATGGTAAAAATAAATGATTAGATACATGGTGAAATACATCTGTATTTATGGTGAACGATATGCATAAGAGTTAGATTAATAATGAAATTTTTCAAAAAAAAAACTAATGGTGAAAAATATGCTTAACTATGATGAAAGATGCTTTAATATTTGATGAAATATAATTGTAATTTTGATAAAATATTTGATATAATTGGAGTGATGAAATATTGATATATTAATAGCAAATAATATATTCAAATTATTTCTTAAGTAAAAATATAAAAATATTTCTTATATAAAAACATTATAGTATTAATATGGGTACTTTTCAAGCCAAACTCCTCTATCTACCAGTCAGCCTAAAACAAAGTCTTAAACTTCCTCAATCGACCACCAAGCCTAACCTAACAGGCCAACCAATCACGAAGATTTTGTAGGTTACCTCATTCCAATTATAGTAACGGGCCAATCAATTAAAAGAGTCCCTCGTGGCCATGTTCACCCTTCTCCTATCCCCACTTTAATTCCACCCCTATAAATAAAATTTTCAATTGACATTTAAGACTTCTATCATTTTTATAACATGTCTTTCTATAGAAAAAATTTATTAGGATGGATTAAAATCAACAATTAATTCATACAATTCATGTACAATCCAATGACAAATGTGTAAAACCTTAAGGCATAATACAAGCATTCAACATGCGAAATTTAACTATATAATGCTTGTTAAGGATTGTTAGAGACGTACCTTCGGCTATTGAAAGAATTAATTATACCAGAAATACAATGTGTGATCACTAGAATATAATTTCACAGAGAAAATCACCTAAAAGTATGAAGAAGAAGAAGAAGCCTCTCCCTTTTCTCCCTTTCTTTCAAGTATTTGTGTGCATGTGTAGAACTCTTTTATTCTACGGAAGAAAAATGTCAAACACTTTTGGTAGTGCTCCATACATTTTCATACAAGCAAAAGTATAGGGTTGAGTATTGGTTATTATAACCAACCTTTTTGTTTTCCCTCCTCATTTCAAAAGAAAAAAATTGATATAAATTAATTAAATAATTAATTTATTATCTCCTTTATTTTTTTTATCACATGACACACACATGCTTGTCACCATACTTATTTAATTATAATTCTACCATCAAGAATTAAATAAATAGGATTGATGATAGGCTTAATTACTAATATATTATCATATAATATAAATGTTATATCTAATTTAATATGGACCACATCAATAATTATTGTGCGTGTGACTATATATATATATATATATATATATAATATAATAGAAAATCTTTTATTTATAAAATAAAATAACAATAATTCTATAACATTAAAATATATTAACATCTATTTCCTCTTGCCAAAATCTCCAACTTCCTAAACCCATTGGTTATAATTTCTCCCACAACAATAGGTATAATATAGATCTTTCTGATAATTTCACGAAGAAATATTTTAATTTACAGACATATTATATTGATATGAACTAAACCACAGCAAGTTGCCCTTAGGTTCCTCGTGCAACTGGATAACGTATGGACAGCGGACTGGGTTAAGAATGTGCGCCGAGGTAAGTTCGGACCGGATATCTACAAATATTTATATTTGGTAAGAAATTTTATATTTTTATTTAAATAAATATTTATTAAAATATCTATATCTATATTAATTAAATATTATACTTATCTATTAATAAATATTAATCAGTAAATAAATCTATTATTCAAATATAAACAATAATTTTAATTTTAATTTAAACTATATTTACATTAAAATTAAAATAATAATTATATATCATATAAACAGATACAAATATAAATATTTTATACTTATATCTATATTTAAATTTATAATATAATTTTTTATTCTCTATATTTATATCGGTATCTATTTAAATATAAGATAAAATTAGTCTCATTTAATTTTTTACGTTTTTAGCTGGATACATAAGGTCATATCACTAAATAAAAATCACAAAAGAGGAGATGGACAACTGGCCTCTGGGTACCAGCTGGCTGTAACAGAATGTGCAGTTGGCAGTACAATCTACAATCTTGCAACAAACCCACCTGGCACCATCATGCGATAATCGGGCATCAGTATCACCATCACCATTCAAACAAAGCTCCGGATTTGCGTAAAAGAAAAGACGCTGAAAAAAAAAAGATCGTTACGCATTGCAAGTCGTAAAATAGCTGGAAGAATGACGGGCATATATAATAATATTAGTAATAATAATGAAATCAATGCCTAATATATTTATAAACTCCACATGTAAAACTTATAAATATAGACCTACATTTCACAAGAGACTTGTATTGTTTTTTTTTTTTTTTTGCTGAAATTTACAATGGATAATTACTATCTTTTAGTTTAAGATAATAAAAATATTGAAAAAGATATTATTATAAAATTATTTTCAAATACAAATATAATTATTGCTATTTATCTAACAAGTGTCTTTATGTACTTATAAAAGTTTAGTTTTTTGCTTGAAATAGTATGTCATATTAATTACAAAATTACAAGTAAATTGGTAATACTATGTTTCTTTCTATTTTCAAAAACACAGACAAATGTCCACCCATGAACGCTTATTAGGCAATCCTTATTATGACAAAGAGAATATATTTAAATAAATTTTTGGAGATACAAAATATCAAAATAAAAATATTTTTAAACAAATAAAAGTTGGATTAACAAGATTTCTACTCGACATTGACTATCCCACATTAGATCCATTCTACTCACCCAACAATGTGATCCCGACTCCATTTTATTCATCTTA
Organism: Tamarix austromongolica; assembly: GCA_039764185.1. NCBI lineage: Eukaryota > Viridiplantae > Streptophyta > Magnoliopsida > Caryophyllales > Tamaricaceae > Tamarix > Tamarix austromongolica. The sequence continues at coordinate 102,983,155 of CM077810.1, read as the reverse complement.
TAATATTTCCAACAATAGCTCAATAATTATTATTAAGCTTATTAAGGTTCATATTTTTACACAGCAGCAGATCAAATGGGGTAAAAAATAAATAAAACTAGGCTTGTTTCATTTCTTACCCCAACGCAAGAAAAAGCAAGGGATGAGAAAGAAACAAAGAAAAAGGAAAGATGGAGAAAGAAAAAGGAGAGAGGAGGAAAGAATAGAATAAATAAATAATTTTTTTGGCATATTTTAATATTGAATTAAAAAAAAAGGTAGAGATAAATTTAACGTAGATACTTTTTTTTTGGCCTTTTTGGCATTAGAAGGTGTGATAAGCCTAAGTATTTTGTACATGTCGCTGGTGCTTTTATGGAATCAATCAACCCCACCCAAACGTAGCGAATAAAAAATATGACCGTACCGGTCGGCGGTCAGGTACCAAATGATCCAACTATACAAAAGTATTTTATTTTGAAATTTACATATCAATAGTAAAATATTTGAAAATTTGGTTGAATTATGTTCGTCGGTTACACTCTAAAATATAGTTTTTTTAATTAAGAGGGAAATAAATTAAGGAAAGAAAATCCAGTTTCGGATCAAATTATATTAAGATTTTATCTATTAGATTTTTTAATAAAAATATTTTTTATTTAAATTACAATCAGATCAGTCGAACAACATACTAAATACTACTCAGAATTAATTTTCAATATGGTATTTAAAACACTTTCCTAAAGCATTATCAACCCACAATTTCTACTGTGTAAGCAGTAGCAATACGTGCAATTTTTAGAATGCTTGTTGACATCATAATAACAACAATATTTTTTCAATAAAAAATAAAATATTTTTTTAATATGATCAATAGAAAAATAAATAATGTCATAATATTTTTAATATTTTTCTCTACAAATAAAGACTTATATTAATATATTTTTAATATAAAAATATATATAATGAAACACAAACATATCAATAAAAGGAATAATAGTAAAATATAAAGATAATTGTAGTAAAATAGAAGTTAGTTTATTTTGAAAAAATACAACTAAAATAGGTAAAATATAGCAGTAAACACACTAAAATATAGAAAAAAAAAACCATGATAAAACTGAAATATAAAGATAATAGTGATAAAATACAAGCAAAACAGTAATGTAAAATAAAATAGTAATGTTGAAATACAAAGACAATTATAGTGAATCTCAACAATTTATTTTTTCCAAAAAAAATCATAACTAAAGTAAGTGAAATACAGCAACATTTATAATAAAAAATGAAAGTAACTATAGTGAAATTCAAAGATAATAATAGTGAAACACATGTATTACAGTGATAAAATATAAGACAATCGTAGTGAAATATGAAAACAGTTATGAAGAAACATAACGAGTTTATTTTTTTTTTAGGAAAATTATAATTAAATTAGGTGAAATATAAGATGTATGTTGAAACATGAATGTAATTAAATAGAAATACGAAAACAATAATGATGAAATATGAGATTATGATAGTGAAATATAAAGAAAGTTATATTGAAACACGACAAATTGATTTTTTTTCCCAAAAAAAATACAACTAATATTAGTAAAATATAACAACTATGATAAAATATGAATGTAATAATAATGAAACACAAGTATAATAGTTGTAAAATATAACAACGATAAAAATAATGGTACTATAAAATATCACAATAATAGTAAAATATATCTATAATCATGGTAAAATATATAACTATATTTTATATAATAATTTTTTAAGATAAAAGTATATTAATATTAGTTTCTAATTGTAGATTTTTTTAATGAACCTTATTAAAGGTAAATTAAATCAAAAAATTACAACTAATATATCATGAACATGTATACTAGTTGCTCTCAACCTCCGTATCCAACTCCGTTGATGATTTTTAGCAAATACTCAATATGAAATTTTAATAAAAGAAATGGACACAAATTATTTCTCACTACGGCAAAGGTAGTAATTCTACATTCATGATTTACTAATTACAACTTATACTCAATGTGCAAATCATGTTATGCGTCCAAGTGTACCTAAATGATATAGCATTGACACAAACAGTAATTATAATGTGAAAGTCCAATATAATAGATTATATTTTATAAGCCAAGGTATATGAATTCTTATTTGAGTTAATATTTTATTGTTTTTAAAGTTGACAGTATTATTTTTTTTGGCATATATTTATTCCTTTCCACTTCGATCTATATATTATCCTCTTAGTTAATGCTTATATTTATGTAGACTCCCTTAGGTTGATATTTATTTTTCTCCAAATGATAATCCTTCATTGGATCAAAGTAACTGCATATCAATGTGTATTCTCATTTTGATTAATACATATCCTTCTCTTCGTTGATTTTTATCCTTCTTTAAATCGAAACAACTGTCGCTTAATATTATTCTTATTTAGGTTGATGTTTGTTTCTCTACCTTAATATATATTCTCGTCTTAATTGTTATTTATCCTTCTTCGGATCATATACATTTAATTTATTTTTAATAACATTATAATGTAAATATTTTCAATGAGATTTAAACTTACAATTAGATACATAAAATAAATATATTAATTGATATATTATAATATATTTTCAGAATCAATGACCCAACATGAATATGCCGCTTCATCTTAATATCTTATATAAGTGAACTAGGCGCGTGATATCTGTTTCGTAGATATTTGGGAGGGGGGGGGGTAATGAATTAATGAACATACTATACTAGGACACAAGACACAAGTCACACAACAATTAACTAAGTAGAGAAGTACTGTGGACTCGGGAAATGAAAGATATTTTTGACCGGACCATACGGTGGCCATTCCTCCAAGCAAATACCCAAATACCGCAAAGCGAGCCTTGAATACTGAGATTTCCGGCACAATCATCCTCCAATATTTTATTTTATTTTTTATAAATAGAAAAACTCTCAATTTAACTAGTAATTCAAGTAAAAAAGGAATCCTATAACCATTTTCTAAGCAATTTTACTAGGAATACTCAAAAATACTGATGGTCCGACCACAACATAGGGAACCGACGTCAGTCAGGCTCTGCGTCCAAAATCAACTTCATTTACAAATACGAGATGAATATTACTTGTATTGTAGAATAAAATTTAATAATACAAGAACCTAACTTCTTTCGTTTAGCCTGAAAAAATTGCATCCTACTCCATGCCATCGTTCTGTTATGTCGACCCTCAAAACGAGTTCTTCTTACATAAACAAACATAAAATAATAAAACAATACCATAATAATAATTATTATTATAACTAATTTCATTATCTTTATTGAATCGTAACCCCCAGAGCCATATTTGGGTAGAGGGGCCAAGATTACAACAAAAGCATGGTAATTGCTGCTTCCAGAACCAAAAATAATTAAATAAAAGGACACCCCGCTAGCATAAATTACCAATACATCCTTTGCTTATTTCCCAAAGGCAAACTAGGACAAACGAACTTCACAAGACAAATAATATAAAAAAACGACCAAACCCAATTCACCATCATCTCCTGCTGTCAACTGTAGAAAGATCTCCCCGCAGGCAAACAAACCGGTATGGTACCAGGACCACAAACAAATCTTGCCACAACAACTCCTTGCTGCCAAACGGAACCACTCCCCACTTATTTTATTTTCTAACCAGACATTTTCCCGTTTAGTTTACTTTTTTGCCCCAAAATCATCAGTACCACTACTACTAATTTTCTCCATAATCTTCCTAAATATATCTTTCTTTACTATAATAAACTGAATGCTTATAATACCCTAAACCTTTCTCTTCCATCAACTCGATCTCTGGTCTCCTAACCCCCCAAACTTACAACAACAAAAAAAAAAAAAAAAAAAAAAAACTTGCCATCCCCCATCAATACCAACACCCTAGAAAATCCACGGGAGGTTACTGACGGACGAAATAAACGCTCAGCGGGTGGTGGATTCAGTAAGTCCACTCCTGAGGCAACTGGATTTCATAATTTGTTTGCGGTGCAGCAACTTCACCAGCTGCCTGTGCCCTATTACTGTTTTTCCTTTGAGGTCCAATGCCACTGCCATTGATGCCGCCAGTACGAAATCTCATTGGTCCATCTGCAAACATAAACATCAAAGGAGCCAAAGAAAAATGGTTACTACATCAATTCGCAATCTCGGAGAAATACACTAATCACAAACACGAAATTTGACCCAATAATTTTGATTTTGAATCAGTACATAATGTTATTACTAATTGGTTTATTAAATAGGGGCTGGATTCCGCAGTTGGGAAAATTCACCATTAAGGCAAGACTGGTACTGGGATTTTTGGCCATTTATGTTGTTCAAAGCTTGGACCACTTTTGCCGGAACCAATAGTGTAGTAAACTAATAAGCATGCTGCCAAACAAGCATTTTCAGTAAACAAATAAACACTTTTATTTTGTTTGCCCAACTTCTTAGTTACTCTCCAACTACACTAATTCCCAATCTAGCCCTATCCCCATCTCTCCATCTAACATACCAATAAAATCAATAAAGTCTCAGCCACAATTGATGCAAACAAAGTCGAATGGAATGATCAAAGTTGATTACCTGGCTTCTTGCGCAACTCATTAGTGACACCTCCAACGCGCCTTGGCAGGAACACACCTGTCCCAGCACACTCCCTTTTTGACCCAGGTGTACCCAAGAATACGGCCTGCATACCCGACGACCCAGGAACTGGCCGCTGCGGTTGTTGATTCAGCTTATTCATGTTCCGCTGCTGCAGTGGAGGCCAAACAGACGAGGATAAATTCTGAGAGCGGGAATGGATGTTATTATTGCCGTTGCTGACATTCCTCCCTCCCCTTACAAACTCCCTGTTCTGACTCAACTGTGAAGAATGCCCCACGTTTGACTTCGGTTGAGGCTGGTGGTGGCGGTGTTCCCATACACCCAGCCTCTGATGATGAAGCATCTGTTGCTGTCTTAGTTGTTGAATCTACATCACCACCCACGAAATTACAAACACGAATTAGTATTAATTGATAGTAAATATGAGAGATAAAAGAAAACTGAAAAAAACAACTAATAATCGTCAGCAATTTAATTGTACGCTCACCTGAGACGGCTGCAATTGATGCTGATAATACGCCTGACGAGGGTAGAATCCATGGTATTTGGCAGAGGCGTTGGGTTCCTTAACACCTACGGAGAGAGGAGAGACGGGGCTTGGCTTTCTAGAAGCAAAAGCTCCAGAAAGCAGCGCTTCCCTGTTGCTGCTGTCAAAGAAACCAGTTCCTCCTTCCGTCCTCATCTTCCACCTCTTAGCCAGATCATCGGCTGCGGCGCAGAGCAGATTCAGAGCAGCGTCATTTTGACGACTGTTCATAGATAAAGGTGGTGGGGAAACAGGACAGGTTGGACTTCCACGGCTCGAACTCTCGTTGTTGCAACCACAACCGCCAATAACACCGCCTCCTCCAACTGAGCAAAGCGTCGATTGCGGCGATGTAGACAGAGTCGGATTCTAAGATATAGATGTGAGAGAGCAGAAAGGATTCAGAAAAATCATGAGAAAACTCGTACTATCACGAATTTCGGAATAAATATAAATATATATATATTTAACAGGAAAGGCGTGAAGAGAAGATATGGAAAAGGACGGAACAGAAGAATCCAATCGGAACATAATAACCAACCTTGTTGGAAAGAGAGAAAGAATCTTCGAGGGCAGAACGAGCCAACTGATGAGTCAATCCAGAAAGGAAGAACTCAGAGTCCTCGTCGCTCTCCGTCTCAGTAGAACCGTTTACAGACTCAACGGGCGAACTCAGGTCCGAGTTAGGACCAGTGGAGCCAAACCCGAAGGTCCCGAATCCACCAGGCCTGAATGACTCGAGGCCGTCGAACACGTCCTTCTTCTGCTGATGAACCTTGTATCCGTAATCAGTGAAGTCCATGAGGATATCGTCGTCGGTGAGAAAATGAGAAGGGAGCCAAAACTCTCCATCGTCCAAGTTTTCCGCCATCGTTTGAACCAAATTAATAGTCACCTGGAAAAACTCGGACGTAAGTAATAAGAAGAAGATAAATCAGAGGAGTGATTGCTGCTGCTCAAACATTTAACTATAGCGCTCTCGCTATCTCTCTGATAATATCTCTGCTGTAACAGAGGCCCCCACACCACAGCCTTAAATCAGAACAACGAAGGGGAATGAAGGATTACTTACAGCTGCTTGCTCTATTAAAAATTTTGGAGGCGGAAAACGGCAGCAGAGACAGAGGATGAGAAATGGAGGCGAAGTGCTCCGCGGATTTCGGCAACTGGAAAGAGAGAGAAATGGGGGAGTGGCTGAGTGGGGCGTCGTTATTTGTAGGAGAGAGGAGAGAGGGAAACGCTGTGCGGTGGAGGCGATTGGCACGCAGAATGGAGACTGTGGATATTGCACGCGCCCCAACTGGTACTTGTATAGTTGTATTTGTATAGAGTAGTGGAGGAGGGGGGAGGACAAGAAAACCCTAGGAAAAACGTGTACCCGCCTCCCCCTGCACGCCCCCTCCCCCCCCCCCCCCGAAACACACGAAAAAAATTTATTTCCACCTCTTTTCTTTTTTCCTTTCCCCCCATTTTTTATTCACGACTTCGTATTCTGTAAGAAATTAGGGAGAAAGAATCCTCTTGAGTCTTTGTCTAAATGAAGCCGTGCATGTATTTTACTTCATGTTTCGCCTTTTTTTCCTTTTTGAATTTCAAAATTAAAACCAGTACTATGCGGTTAACAGTGTGTTTAGCACGATCATTAACTAATTAGAACTAGATTATTTTATAATATGTAGTTTATAACTCATACATTTTTATTTAACTTTTTAATTAATTTTGTCAAACATACAATAAATTAGTATAATTTGATATTACTACATTTGACACAATACTACATTTAACTCTTATTAAGTATTCCATTCCTAAAAGAATAGAAGATATTATGAATTTTGAGGATAAACTTTGATCATTAAATTCTTTTAATATATATTGATAAAAATTTTATAAAAAATATTCTGAAATAATTTTTTATTATGAATATAGCAATAATAATTTTTTAATTATGATATATTATAATTTGATATATATTAATGGATAAATTTTATCTTTAAAATCTTTGATACCTTCTTTTACGGTTATTATTTCATCTTTATGCAACCAAAGTTTAAACTAAAATTAAATAACTAATATGTCCCTATAGGAATGAATATAATACTACTAATCAAATCAAATCGTAAAATTGATTTAAAATTTTAAAAATTGTATTTTAGCTTATAACTTATTTAGATTGTCCAGTTAATAAACTATAAATTGCATATATATTATATCAATAATATTATCATCATGTGATTATTAATTCGTATAATTCTAGATAATAGTTATGTTATAAGTGTATGCATATATCATAAATTATTTGCTATATCAATATTTTTTTTTTCTTTATCATATCTCTAAAGTATTCATGTTTTTTTTTTATCATTTGCATACTTAATATAAAGAATTGCATAAAAAATATTTTTTATTTGCACATTAATTAAATTGTGTTTATGTTCTATTTTTCTTACACACAAACACACACAAAAACAAACAATACTTTCAAATTACAATTAGTTTTGATTGTTTTCCTAAATTTGAATTTTGCAAGAATAGTGAAGTGATTTCAAGTTGTGTAATTAATTTTTTATATTTAATCTACAAAAACTATAAACTAAAACGAACTGAACCAGGTCATAAATTGCTAATCTAGTTTGGTTTAGATCATTCAAAAAATGATTTATTTGGTTTGAGATTTTTCCAAATCGTAAAATTATAATTTTGTTTTCTTTGATGTCAAAACTAATCAAACTGGTTACCAATTTGATTTTACCTCTATGTCCCTATTAGTTGTTACATGATTAATTAATGAAATGTTTTAGGGAATACAAATTTAGAAACATCCATTTAATGATGATAAAATGGTAAATTAGAAAAATATATTAATATTTTAAATTGAAATTTTAAAATACCACTTATTTTAGATAAAGATAAGTATGCTAAAGTGACATTTATTATGATTCAAGTGTAGTAATATATATTAAATTTTTATTTTGATTTAGTATATTTCTATTGAATTTTATTCATTTTTTTAGTTTGATTTAGTATCATTCCATCAATATTTTTAAAAGTTTTTTTTATTACTAGAATAATAAAATTTACTATTTGACATTGCTGTAAAAACATTCAAAACACATGATGTCTCAATGAAATTAGATTAAATATCATAATATTGAAATAAAATTTATCTTGAATCTTATTAAATGCTAATAAATTTTGTTGTATCTCAACGATCATTATTATTTTACTTCTTCTAAACCGTTACAAGACAGGTTGGTGTACATAACGCACGAAATTAAATAGGTTTATTTTTTCAACGGCTACATATTTAATTACGCTTAGATGTCATTTGCTGTACTAATTTTAAAAATGAAATAAAAAATTATTATGTAATCATAATTTTAAATTTTTTCAACCTTATTTTTTTAAATGTACTTTCCATACTAATTATTCATTTTATTATCTAACAATTTCATTATTGTAAATTATGTCTCAACGTACGTTACCACCTTATTGCTTATGTGATGTCACAAAAACTTTCATAAAATTAAGTAAATTCTTTAGATGATTACATTAAATTTTCCTTAGAAACCATTAAATAAACTAATTATTGATATGAAGATAAATCATTTATTTGGAGATACTTATCAAAAATAGTTATCTAGAATAATTATTTATTTTTAAAAAAATAGTATAATATTTTTTAAAATAAGTAATTGTTTTAGATAACTAGTTTTGATATTTTGATATTTTATGTTATTATCTATCAAATGCAATATTATATACTATAACTCAATAATCATTACTCCTATCGTAGGCCTATAATTTTTTTTAAGTTGTTTCACAATATAAGCCATACTACAAAAAGGGAAATTTTTGAAACTTAAATGTTTTACTATCTATTTTTCTCATTTATTTTTATTCATAATTATAAATAAAGTTAGAGTATAAATTAGAAAAATAAAATTAATGTAAAGACTTATTATTCGATTTAAGTATATGAATTTCTAAAATTTATTATTTTTTAAATATTTACAAAAATATTATAAGCCTTATATTGCAAAACGAATTAAATGTCACCTTTACAACTTTTGTAGCATCACAAAACAATAGTTGGTCAGTGCGCATAACGTGCATGCAAAATTAAATAGCTTCTCTTGATGACTAGCATTTAAATGTCCTTACAAATCATTGATTAAACTGACTGTTGAAATCAAGATAAAATGATTTGATGTATGTTGATATTCCAAATTTATTTTATTTTTTATTATATTATTTAAATATAATTATTTATAAATTGTGCCTTAATGATTGTTACTAGCTTACTAATTCTACAATAACATAAAGTCGATTGGTTTGGTGCACATAACATGCAAAATTAAATAGGTTTTCCAAACGACAACAATTTAATTTCTCTTCTAAATTATTGCTCAAACTATTTGTTGAAATAAAGATAAAACATTTTTATGTATATTGATATTTTAGGACAAAATTTGAATTTTATTTTATTATCTAAATATATAATACTTTATTGTAAAGTTGTGTCTCAATGATCATACTACCTTACTGGAATACTTCACTTTTCAAAAACCTAGTTTCGATAAATTATAGCCTTGGATTCATGGCATTCAAATTTTTTTATAAGATTATATATTTTATTTAAATCATGATTGTCATAATTATTTGATAAGGTTTTTGATCTATTTGACTTTATAAATTTTATTATGATCATTTCATCAAAGCTTTAAAGTTTATTTACATTGTTCCAAATATTTAGAAAAATATGAATATAAGATTTGAAGTGTGATTTTAATAAGATTGCTCTAATTTCCTACGTGAAAGAACCATCATTACAATAAATTTTACCTTTAGCAACAAAAAATAGTGCAAATACCATTTTGCTACAATAGCATGAAATTATCGCTACAAATTTGATTTTGTTGCAATTTTTTGTTCAAGTACAAGGGAAGTTTTCATTTACTAGTAATCAACTTGTACAACTTAGTCTCTAACGAAATCATCCAACATATGAATTTATGGACTATACTAAGCATATTAAGGACCATCTATGCAACAATAAACATTAAACTTTACAATCTTATTATGTATAGCATGGAAAAGCTGACTATCCTTTGAGAAAACTATTTTATTTTTCTAACACCAAACATGAGTCACCATGGTATCATACAAGGAGCAGAGCATGTTCTTTTTTTTTGTTGCTTATATAATATTCTTTGCCAAGATTTGCATTTTATAATCCCATGATTGAATATTTTCCTAACACCCCATGGTCATTTAAAGGGAACTCAAAATATAAAGAGTTGATGAAAATTCACATAAGAGATGGAGTACACTTTCATCAACATTATTGCCCAAAACACACTAGTTAGACATTTACAATAAAAAATTAATCAAACAATCCTCATTATACAAATGATACTATATTGCCAACAAAAATATGTGTTGATGCTTGGGCATGGTCAATTAGCATCAAACAAGCTTCTTCCATCATACCCTGGGTTGTTTAGGCCTAACAACATTATACATTGTATTTTAATGTTATAAGCACCCTCCATTATTGTGCAATCAAAATTAATTTGCAATGCTCCCACAATGCTCCCACATGTTATGACGATGAATAAGTGGGAGTAGGAGTGTACTCCCATCATAGGGTAGTATTCATATACACTGAATGTATCCAGCGAACTCATAGGCTATCCATTTTAGCATGAATGTCCCAAAATAATCTAGAAATCACATATTTATTCCATAGTTTCATATCAATTACACCTAAAACTCCCTTAATATTTTGGACAACACACCTTATCCCAAGATACTAGCGATTTATTACCGTTGTTTACTCTACGTGACCACAAAATTATTCTAAAAATGGAGTTCAATTTATGGATCACTTTATTTAGAAGTAAGAAGACCTAGGATCGGTATATTTGGACGTTGAACATAACTAACTTAAGGAGTTATAACCTCTAGACATAAAAATGGAACTTTTTAAACCGATGACTCAATTTGAAAGTCATCTTCTAATCAAGCATTTTCACTTGAACCATAGTGATCCTAGAGCCCGACAAAGGAAACCTAGGGTAGGAAATGGGTAAGGTGCTTCTATAGAAACCAATAGTGACTATGATTTTGTTTTAATTGATATTTATATTGTGGCAAATTAAAATTTTATCATAGAATATTAATACATATTGCAACAAATAAAAGGTTTGCTACAAAAAAAGTCATTATACTACATCAACTTATTCGATAAAAAATTGTATAGTTTATGTGTTTAAAAGTTATTTTACTAACATGTGGAGATGAAAAATATTAGAATAAAGTTAGCAAAGGTATGAAAGATAGAAAAATTAGCAATATTATGGCAAACAAAAGCCTTGGAATAGCAAAGGAAACTCTAGTTTCCTTCAAGAAACTCTCACCTATAGCACATATGACACTTTAGAAAAGGGCTCAAACACTGGTGAAGAAGACACATTCGTCCTCCATGAAAGTAGTGGAATCATATACTCCCCCTATATCTCTTCATGCAAAGGTTGTGGTTGGTAAAATGAATGGGGATTACGATGCAAATTCAAACCAAATGATTAAAGAGGAATTGATAGGTGATTTTTCAAGTCCCGAGATTAAGGAAATTTAAGATGTGCATCTTGGGGTAGAAAAAAAAAATACCAAACTTGAATGCAAAAAGTTTCAAATTTTTTGGGTAGGATTTCCTATGCTCAAATTCAGGGATCGTAGCATGTGATTGTTATGATTGATTCACCATACCCTATGTCATACGCTGGTGTGTCTTCGAATGACAAACATCTTCATACTCACAAATCTAGTTCCTTGACTAAACTCCATTATGATGCCTATAATGTGGTTGATGACAAGATTATGGCCACTCTATACTTGCATGATATTGAAATGGAAGCAAAACAATGGAAATTATGATTATTGGATTAGTTTTTGGCGTTAAACCTAGTTTCTCCCAAGTCCTATATGAAAAATCATTTTGGTCATATTGCTTCTCCTCGTCTGTTATCAGATGAGGTAGGTTACTTTGTTTCTCGATTCCAAATCAAATATGAATACCAATATATTCTTTAGCAACCATACTAGATAAATCTTGGGATGGCCTTTAATGTTGGTAAATCTTGGGATGTCCTTTAATGTTGAAAAATTGGCATGATGATTTTGTGTTTAACCCTCAAGAATTTCAAGTTATTCATACATGGATCTAATTTTTTGATCTCCCTCTTCATATGTGGTTAGTCTCCATATCAGTAAGATTTCAAGCTACATAGGTAACCTTATAGCTATATATGGAGTGACCACTACAAAATAACATATATATTCTATGTTAGGGTTATGATGGAGATGGAAAAGCATAGAACTCTCCCAGAACTTGTCATGACTAGTGTCCCCAATAGAGACTCGATGAAACAATATGTGATATATGAATGGAATACAGAGTTTTTTTTAGCATGTAATATGTTAGGGCATCTCACTAATCACTACTTTATGAAGGCCCCTATTATTGTAAATACCGGCCAATAAATAAAAAATTGGACCATTGTCTATGATAGAAGAAAGCAAGCACCTATAAACATCATACTCAAGTTTTTTACTTACAACCCTAACATTAAAAAGCCAAATAATCTAGGTTTTGCTTGGGCTTCAACTTCTTCCTGTTTCAATGAGTATGGAATGAAATTACTGGAATCTAGGTAAAACCATTAGATATACACTTATCATGATTACTAGTAGTTGGAATATACGAGGGTTAAACCACCTTAAAAGCATAAATTGAGGTTCGTGATTGGGTGTTTGGTAATAGTTTAAGTATAGTGGACTTGATAGAAACTCATATAAAGGTTTATAAAGTCAAAATACATTTAATCTAAAGAGCTTAAAGATTGGTAATGGGAACATAACTGCCCTCCTAGTTAGAACGGGAGAGTTTGGTTAGGATGGAATCTAAGACAATGGAAGGTATATGTGGTAAGCGGTTATGATCAAGGTATACTATAACACCTCTAAATTTTATTACTGAAATGTTTTGTTTATGTGGAAGAAACATTCAAACATAAGAGGAGTGTTATCGTTGTAATTGATATAAGTCTTGACACAAACCATCCTCATACCCATTACAAGGAAAATGTAATACATAACACAAACCATGATAAATATAAAACATGTACAATCCATATCATAAACAGGAGTTAGGTGTTCATTTCGAAAGTAGAACTGAAATACATAAATAAATGTCCAGATGAAAATAACAAGGAGAAAACCGGTTTAAAACAACAAATGAATGACACAACTTTCTAGTCCCTAGCCTCGATCATAATAGTATCACTATGCCCCGATCAGAGCATCGTATATAGCGAAGTCATCTACTAAGTCCTCATTTATCTGTACAGACTCATAAGGGGTCTCGAATGAGCAACACCCATAATAAGAGTGACAAGTATGCTATGTACTAAATAATGTCATAATACAATCAAGAAGGTCTCATAAATTAATAACACCACTGTAGCAAATGAAAAATGTATAAGGTGATCACAACAACTTATTTAATACTCTTCAAACATAAGGTATTAGTGTAATGATAATTATCTCATGATTTTATTCAAGTTGGATTCAGGGACTCCACTATTCTCAACTGGTGCAACGGTAATCAAGTATAACTTCTAGGATAGGAGGCTCCTAGCCACTATTCTCACTGAAATAGGTCCCTATTCATGCTCCTTGTAAAAACACACTCCATTAGGTTTAAGGGAAAAGAGAGTCGAACAAAAAAATTACATTCCAGTGATCACACATTGCATTTTTGGTATAATTAATTCTATCAATGGCCGGAGGTATATCTCTAACAATTCTTAACAAACATTATATAGTTAAATTTTGCATATTGAATGTTTGTATTGTGCGTTAAGGTTTTATACATTTGTCATTGTATTACGCATGAATTGTATGAATTAATTGTTGATTATAATTCATCCCAATAAATTTTGTCTAATAATAGAGACACATGTTATAAAAATGATAGATGTCTTAAATGTCAATTGAAATTTTTATTTACAGGGGTGGAATTAGAGGGGGGATAGGGGAAGGGTGAAAATGGCCACAAGGGACTCTTTTAATTGATTCGCCAGTTACTATGGCTATAATTAGAGTGAGGTAACCTGCAAAATATCCATGATTGGCTACCCTGTTGGGTTAAGCCTGGCGGTCGACTGAGGAAGTTTAAGACTTTGCTTTAGGCCGATTGATAGATAGAGGAGTTTGGCTTGAAAAATACCCATATTAATACTATACTATTTTTATATCAGAAATATTTTTATATTTTTCACTTAAAAAATATTTTGTATACATTATTTACTATTATTATATCAATCTTTCATCACTCTAATTATATTAAATATTTTACCAAAATTACACTTATATTTCATCATACATTAAAGTATCCGTCATCACAGTTAAGCATATTTTTTACCATTAGTTTTTTGAAAAATTTCATTATTAATCTAACTCTTATGCATATCGTTCACCACAAATACATATGTATTTCACCTCTGATCCTAATAATGATCATAGCAACGCCATTGATCCAAAGAGGGTTAGAAGGTAGTTTTAGATGCTTAATTAATTCTAGTTAGTGTGTGTGTGTGTGTGTGTGTTTTGTATCTATCAATTGAAAACCCAATAAAATATGTATAATTGGTATATAATAGTAGATTAAAAAGTACTAATTGGTATATAAAAACACCATGTTTGACCAGCCACTGCAATGATTTTCATCAGCTTGATCATGGGTTGATAAATGGTATATATAAAAAAAGAAATTGACTTCCAATTAAAATGAATCAATTCTTGTGTCAATCCCTTTTATTTAATTAGATGATATATAATTAATGAAAGTACATACGTAGCTTCATGTTGCCTCCATTAATTAGCAGAATCTTAGCAAACAAACAATCAGCACAAAGGTCACGAGTTAGGAAGCAATGTTGATAATAAAGGCATTAGGAATAATATTAGTAATATTCGAATATTAAGTAATAATAATATTAAGGCTTAAGTATTCTTCTTCTATAATAACAAAGTGATAATATGCCGACTTCGATTTCAATAAAATTAATAATACTAATAACAACAATAACAACAATAATAACAATAATGTTAAGAATAATACTAATAGTAATAATAATCAAAATGGCATAGTAATATAAGGGTCCAAATATTTACCCTAATAATAAAAGTAATAATAATAGGCCAAAGTTAGCATTAATAATAATAGTAGTAATAATAATAAAAATCACCATCATAATAACACTAAAGTTGTAGACCATTAATAATAATAATAATAATAATAATAATAATAATAATAATATTATTATTATTATTATTATTAGTTAGGCAAATTCTGAAGTAAGGTTAAGTGACAATAATAATGATGATGATGATGATGATGATATTATTACTATTATAGATAATACCATTAATATTATTAAAAATAGCTAATACTTGTATAAAATGGGTTTAAGGGTTGAGAATGTTAGAGCACTACCTAGGGACAATGGTGGTACCGAGGTGGTGTACGGCGGCTATGGCGGCGGCGAATGTGGGGATTGGAGGTGGTGGAAGGAGGAGAAAGGAGGGAGAAGGAGAGGGAGGCAGGGAGAAAGGGAGGTGTGGGGAGGTAGAGGAGGCTCCCCTGGTTGTTTTGGAGGGTAGAGGTGGCGTTAGTGGCGGTGGACGGCGGTGCGAAGTGCGGCAGGGGTTGAGGAGGGGTTGATCGGGAGGCAACTTCGCACGACCAGGGTGGCCCGTGCAGGGAAAATTGAGGGACGAGGAATGTTTAGTTAGGTAGAGGGTGATGCAAGGGGCAGTTGTGGGGGTGGTTTGGCTGGCGGTGATGGGTGGCGGCAACAGAGTGCTTGTTTGATGGGGCGGTGGCGAGAAGGGGCAATTTCTGGGTTTTGAAATCAAAAACCAAACTAAGGCAGCCTATGGGGTATTTATAGGCCGATTGGGTGGGCAATGAAAAGGGGAAGAAGACGAGAGGGGTGCATATGCCAGGAATGTCGCCGATGGTGGCAGTCAAGGCGGT
Source organism: Tamarix austromongolica (assembly GCA_039764185.1). NCBI lineage: Eukaryota > Viridiplantae > Streptophyta > Magnoliopsida > Caryophyllales > Tamaricaceae > Tamarix > Tamarix austromongolica. Next base: position 102,966,915 of record CM077810.1, on the reverse strand, counting down.
GTTGCCATGGCAAGGCGACAAGGTCGAGGGAAGAGGGAAAGGAAAGGGGCAGGGTGCTCGAGAAAGGGGAAAAGGGTCGGTTGGGGTCAAATTAGTGAAAGAAAGCGACAGGAGAGGGAGGGGAGGACGGCCAAATGGTGCAGGGTCGCAGTGCAGGCCGCGTGGGAAGGAGAAGAAAAGGGAAAGGGGTGGACTAGCGGTCTAGAGGGAGGAAAAGAAAAAGAAAGGGGTGGCTCGGCCGGGTGGCTGGGCGAAGGGTAAGGGGGCGGTCGCGTAGGCCTGAGCCACATCGAAGGAGGAAGGGAGGGGAAAGGAATTGGGCCGACGGGCTGGCCCATTTTGAGGAAGGAAGAAGAAAGAAAAAGGAGGAAGGAGAGGAAGAAAGAAGAGGAAAAGAAGGGAAAAAGAGAAAAATAGGTTGGTTGGGATGTGTAGGATATTTTGCTATCCTTGAATATTTAAAAATAATAATAACAATAATTAAATTCCTTTTTAGCTTGATTTGGTTATTTTGGGCAAATTTCCTTAACTTCCATATTAATTAGTAAAATGTCCAAAATTTTCCTAAATAATTTATTTATTATTTTCTCCTTTTTTTACCTTAATTAATTCCCCTTTTATTTTAATAAAATAATTTATTTGATTAATTTTCCTAATAAATCCTTGTTTAGTCATAATTTCTAGAATTAGAATTTTGGGGTATTTCACTATCTTACAAACACACAAACCACATAGGGACATTCAAAAGCCACATAGGATTGCCTCTTGTGATTGCTTACAAGTTAACCATATGTTTTAAATAGTTTTATGAATTATGAAATAGACCGCTAAGATCAGATAAGGGTTCTTTTAAGAGCCAAATTAAAAGTAAGCTTTTACACCAACCTATAAGACCCAAAATTTACTACTTATTTTTTTTATTACTTTTACAAAAGCTAAGCATAAAATAATTGGGTGATATCACCATATAAAATACAAGTTTAGTTTCTATACCATACATATTAAGGAAAGACATTAACAAGTTTAAATAAGATAATAAAAGAACAAAAGGGATTTCATAAATATGTATAAGAGTTTGGAGATAAAACTCCAATTAGAGCACAAATCAAAATATAATAAAAGGAAACCATAGATCTAAGACTTTATAGGGTATCCGAACAAAAACTCTAGCTACTGGATAATTGAGACTTCACTCCCAAGGCCCAATCATACAACCACTTATCTTTAGGAAGTACATCAAACTTAGGAAATTCATGATGACAAACATAAAAAAAACCTGCACATTAATAACTGAGTTGTCTTCTTGTGGGAATGAGCACCACCCATAAAATAAATGGTCAATAATTGTGTATTGAGTAAGGTAACAATACATATCACTAGGTAAAGACATGCATAGAACATAGGCTTATAAAAGGGAGATAACACACACTTTATTCAAGATGTGACTTCATCCAAGAGGGATATTGGATTAGTGTTTCCTTATTAGGAAATCAGAAATTTCAATTTCTTAGTCACGTTGAGTTCGGAGACCCTAATATTCTCATAAGGCTGAATGAATAGGTATAACTTTTAAAACGGAATGCTTCTAACCACTATTCTCGTCTCGTGAAATAGATTGATATGACATTCAAGGTATAATGTACCTAATCATTATTCTCATCAGGTCGAATGGGATGGCACAAGTTGGTCCTACCTCATGTGTTATTATACTTTTAATATTAATATCTTACCACATTGAGTATTATTTAACTTGGTTGTACAATGTACCAAATGTTATCAAATTTATTCCAACAATTGATATTATTGAAAGACTTGAAATTCATCATATTTACAATATATTATAATCACATGAAGTAAGGGTAAGACATACGAGTAGATATTAAATACAAAAGGCAACATTTCACAAGGTAGAAGACATTAAGGCCTTTATAAAACCCTAATTCCCAATTACACCATAACTCCATCTACAGGTCCCTCCATTTCACCAAATTAAACACACCCTTCCAATATATTATTATCAATTACATATTCATAAAGCAAAACTTAACTCCAACAATTAACACATAAAATATAGATAATAGAATTTTATTACTATACCCAATTCAAGATGTTTTCTTATAATGTTACACCTATGCTACTCTTATTAATCCCTATTCTTTCATATATCACACTTAATATTTTTATTACCCAAAAATATTTTTACAACCACATATTTTTATATTTCATCCAAAAGACAAAATATCCCTAATTCACCTAATCACCTACAAACTTATTATTTTCATAACTTAGGTCATACTCACCCAAACCTTAACACATTAAATATTAAATTTAATGTAAATACCTCAAAAATACAATGACATACTCCTATTATTTCAAAAATTACAATAAGATACATTTTACCCCTAATTCCAATATATATATATAATCCATAAAATTCTACAAGCCTTCAAAAATTACCAAAATGTACACAACCTCCCTCACATTATTAGTAACTCAAAAATGTAATTAACCTTAATTAAACTAGCCTAAAAAGCCCAAATAACCCTATGGATGAACCCATTACAAGCCCAAAACTACAAATTTAGTAACCTCAACATACAACACCAATTATAATGCTTAAACATAATTAAATCTACTCATTCGTAGACTTAATCAAAATACATAATAGACCATGATGCTTGAGATTTTATGGCAAATCCTAGTAAGGCATAAAATATGGAGATTTTACATAACAATATAAAATCATGTATTTTGCCATTCAATACATGAACATGAATAAAAGTAAATCCTAAGCATGATTTCTAACGTGAAACATGATAACATAGATATTTATAAAATTAACACAGTAACAATTATCCCAAACTAAAGACATGTATCCTTAACAAAAGCTATTCCAATCTTTAAGAAGGAATTACTCCTAAATACCTCCTTCCACGCTTTGATCACATAAAATAAAAATAAAAGAATTATAGTAAGAGTTAAAATAAAAGAGAAGAATTTAAAGAGATGAGATGTAATACTCCAAAATTGAGTAGAGTGTTATAATGATTGATATAATAACTTATATCAACATGGTATACCATCCTTATGGTAATTCCATCCTAAGAAATCTACAGTTAAGTATGCTTGTTGTAGAACAATTTTCATAATGGGTGACCCTCTTGGAAAGTTTCATAAATTTTCTAAAAATATATCGGGAAGCACGTCAATGGGGACAAAACATGTTTTGTGGGGACAACCAATCAATCCAAAAGCTCTCTAGGGGTAGCCCACACATGGTTATATCGACTTAGAGTATTATAAATGGTATCAAAGCAAAACTACGATCGCGATCTGAACTTGGATGAACCAATTAGTCACCTAATAAGACGATTCTTGGAATAAACTATATTGAGTCATTTAGTGGTCGAGGCACAATAAGGATGTTGCATTTTTTGAGTGGTGGTGAATGTAATACCCTAAAATTAAGCAGCGCATTATAAGAATTGATATGACTACTTATATCAATATGGTATACCATCCTTTTGGTGATTCTATCCAAAAAGCTTCACATTTAAGAGTACTTACCATGAAATATTTTTTAGGATGAGTAACCCTCATAGAAAGTTTTAGAAATTTTTTTGATATTATCTCAAGAAGCACATGAGTGAGAACAAAGCACGCCGAAAGTACTCGTGTTGATCTGTGGAGACATCCTGTCAATTCAAAATCACTCTAGGATAGCTCCCACATGGTTGCATTGACTCGAGGTGTTATAAAAGAATAAACTTTGAGGGTTGAAATAAGGGCTTGAACAAGCTTGAATCAAACCTTCATCAATCTATAAACTTAATTATCTTTTACTTATAACAAATACCAAATGGTTAATGTTCAAGATTTTTGAAGTTAAAGGATGAAATAAAATGGAGAAGCGAAGAAGGAAGGGGATTGACAATGAGGGAAGCAACCAAGAACAATGCAACCCACATATAAGAAGAACATAAATAAGGTAGGATAGAGGAGAGAATAAAGAAAAAGTTAAGAATTTGGCTAAGTGTAAAATGACCAACTAAATGGGCATACACCCCCTTATGGCTGTCAACCAAGGCGAGAGAAAAGGGGGGGGGGGAGAGGAGCTAGATAGACAATTGCTTGCAAGCAAGATGAGTTATGGGAGTGATTATCATGTATGATAGAGTACAAGAGAGTTGGTGGAAGGTAAATGAGGTAATTATGGATAGAATTTTTGTTGACTGATCGAGGACAACACATGATTTGATCATGGGGTGTAAGAGAATCTAAATTTTGAAATCATAATAAAGTCAGCAAATATTAAAAATGGTTTAGATAAGGTATAATGTTTAATAAATAGCTACAAATAAAAAAATATTATGAAAAATTAAAAAAAGGTGAGAAATTAATCTAGAAATTCAAATAAATAATAATATTGAACATAAAAATTTATTTAAAGTAAAAAGAAATAAAAAAAATAAGGCTGGTTAAATTCGCATTGCTCTAGTAGATTGGATGATAGTGATAGTCAATCGCCAGATTCCCTAGAATTGGCTGAATATGTTACAACGATGCTGGTTGGTTGATCATTGGTCAACTGATTTGAAGTAGGTACATAAAAATCATGTATCTCTCATATTTTATTTCTTAATTTTCACTCCTGTTTGGATTGATTAGCTTCAAATTTCTTAAGTTTTATTTATACCAAAATCTTAAAGCTAATCCGAAAATCTTAAACTACTATTCCAGTTCTAAGATATTTGTGAAATCATAATGTGTTTTGGCAAGCATTTTGATTATAATATTATGAGTCATAACAATTGTTGTTTTAATTTTCTGCCTGGACTTAGTTTATGTTGAATGTTTCTTTACCGGTGTAAGTTTAATTTACGGGGAGAAGTAATTATCCGTAGATTCAAGCATAACATTGCTTCTTTTTCATTATAACACCACAATATGGGAAAACAGGAATACAGAACTATAGTAAATTAGCAACGCCTAACTTTGCTTACTAAATGGAAAGCGGGGGTTTTGGAGTAAAGAGCACGAGTTTATTATCAATGATGTTATGTCTAACTTAGACGCCGCCGGTAACAATCAGTGAGCTGAGGAAAGCTAGGAGCTAATTTTCACCCTGCCAACATATTTAAACGTGCTATGATGATTGTGCGACCTTGACAGGTGGAATGTATAAGTTCTTTCTTTGTCATGTTATTGTTGAAATGTGTGGAGCGCACATATATTATATATATAGGTCGGCTAACAGATGAAAAGATTACAGATGTTTTTTTTTTCCTTTTCTTTTTACCATGTGTTACAGGTTACGGTTGTTTTGTTCCATATACGGAGAAGGCTGTGAAGCTCAACCTTTACCCATATTGCGCGGCCGTTGACCATCGTGCAATAAAGTCATTCTCAACCGTTGGATAATGTCTCAATGGTTATGTGGATAACTTTCTTTTGATGCAAAAAGTTATAGCAAAAAACCAACGAGAAGCTTTTGTGATAAATTTTACAACTGCAATATATAGTGAATATTGTAATCTCTTTATGTGTGTATTTTAATGTCGTTAGAAGATGCTCTTGAATAGCATATTCACATTTCATTTCATTGTCAAATAAAAATATTTTAACTATTTTATTTATGATTATATTATTTAAGTTTAACCAACCGATTCGATTTTATATTAAAATTATAACTAATCACGTGTCATAACATTTATTTAATATAAATTTACATAATTTTTATTTTTATTTAAAATTATATATTCGATTCCTTCTACGTGTTAGATTTAATATATTTCATATTTTCTATTTTATGTTTTGAGTACATTATGTTTTATATAAATATTTCTTATATATGAGACCATATCTAATTAAAATTTTTATGTTGATGGAAAAGTGGTTTGATTTATTATTTCAAATTCACTTTGATTATGACTTATTTTGTGCCATATATTATTTAATTAATAAATTTTCATTTTAAATTATAACATTTCTTTAAAATGGTATATTTATTTTTTTAAAAATTACTCTATGTATTAATTAATTATGTTTTTGCTTGTTCCAATATTTGATTTCTCTTTATAAGTAGGAGAAATAGTATTTTATATTTTTGTATATTCTTATCACAAAATTATTGTTTTCTAAGGCTCTTCAACTTTCAAAATTTTAGTGTAGAGTTTGCACAATTGTTTCTATTTTTGTATCCAAAATTATTTACAACTATTATTTAAAAATTTCATCAAGATTTATAAAATAAATCTTTAAACTTTTGGTAAATGTCTTATCTATATAATATCAAAATGATATCAATATTTTAAATAAAAAAATTTAGAAATAATTTTCCTATACTTTTTTCTTTTTGGTTTACAAAGGACCTATTTATGTACATCATTAAAATCATCTACGAACACACATGGTTTGATTTAATTATGATTATAATATATCTTAAATCCTAGTTCATTTTACGTTATTATCATAAATAATAATAATTGTCTCAATCATTAATGTATTATCATGAAAACCTTTTCGACATTCTTTGAAAAGCCATTACAATAGATTTAATCCTTATGGAATTTTACAGAAATATTTTTGTTAATTTTATTCTAGTTAATAATATCTAAATAAAATATTTAAGAGATATTTTATGATAAATCAACTTTTAGGATATTTAAAAAGGAAAAAAAATATTGGAACAAGGGCCAATTATCTTGATTGGAGTCTAAGGTTCTATTCTATTCACACCTTCTCCTTTTGATTTCTCTCTCATTTATCCTCTAAATCACTTATTTTTAGCTCATTTTAATCATCTTGCAATTTCCCATCTTTTTCCGATATATCTACCCCAATTATTGAGTTTTCTATGAGCAAATTTTCAAGTGTACCATGATTTTATGCTTGTACCATGATTTTATGCGTGATTGTTGGATGTGTTTGGATTTTGATAAGCAAAATTAGTTGTTAGGAATAATTTTTTTACACTTAATCTCTAGTTTTGTTTTCTTTTCTAAAAGAAACTTCGTTACTCATTTATAGCATAAATGCATTTCTATATCGAATTGAATAGCTTCTAGATATGATATGGACCATAATCCATGTAGCTTTGAGTACACGACTAATCTACAAAGACAACAGACAACTCTATTAACACTACGAGGGAGGAAATATACTCAAAAATTATGATTTTGAGCTAACAAGTTTCTACAAAGCTAAACAATATGATTTATGCTCCAAGGAGGGACAACTTACACATTTGAGATGAAACGTATGAGAGTAGTCAAATTTGATTCAAGGAACACATTAAAGTAGCCATAATTGTATGCACGTTGAAGGCTTCATAATCATACCTTATATTCTATCTGATATCAAAATAGCATTGGTGTGAATGGATTCATACGTGATTTGACATCTCAAAACAACTTTATTTGAATCTTGAAAAATTACACCATACCTTGTGGCATACTCACTACAAGTTCCATTCACATTACATTTGGTAAAGGGCATAATTCCACAAATTTCTTAACCCTAATTTACAAGTGATTAGTCTTGTAATACCTTCCTTAACCCCTTATCATTGTTTGATAATCTTACCAAGACCCAAAATCTACCTTCTTACCAAAATACTCTTGAAAACCCTCATATTAGGATCAATTGAATGTACATATTAGGATCAATACTGACATTATATATATATAGGGAAAGAGATAAGGGGAAAACTACATGTTAAAATATAAACATAAAAAAAAACTAGAAATGGGTTAAGACTTAAGAGGAATAGAAAGAAGAAGATACGCGGTTCAAATATATCATTAATAACACTAATGGCAGATTGCTTTTGTGCCCAAATTGATGGTAGGAACATGTCTTCTTCAAGCGTTAGCTTCCTTATTATCCATGGTCGCTCACCTATACAGTGCCATGCCATTTCTAGTCGTGCTGCCGCGAAGAATTAACCAAGCTATATTTTATTCAACTTCTATAATAAGCTTGAAACTGATTTATACTGCCTAGCCTCTTGAAATCGGTTCTTTATCATCATCTTCCATCCCATGAGTTTGAAATTTCATTCCCTATTCCTGAAGATTAGTATTATTACTATTATTATTTTTGTTGTCGTGATTATTAGAATTTAGATGGCAGTATTATGTCACTTTCAAAATTGATCCATTATGTTAGATTTTGATTAGCTTCCATATTTCACTACCTAAATGAATATGATTTAGATAATTATTTTTTACTATGCAAATATAAATTGATTTGTAAGGAAGGAATTGGAGGATCATAAGGGCTGTATAAATTAGTTTAGTTAAAAGCTTTCATATTTCGGTATTCGGCTCGTTAAAAGTTTGGTTCGGCTCGTTCGTTAAGTTAAATGAGCCAAGTCCGAGCCTCACTTTTAAACTCGTTTATTAAACGAGCCGAGCTCGAGCTTTAAAAAGCTCAGCTCGGTTCATTTTTTGACTTTAGTTCATGATCTTAGCTCGGCTCGACTCGTTAAAAGCTCGGTTCGGCTCGTTCGTTTAGTTAAACGAGCCGAACTCAAATCTTATTTTATGTCCGTTTAGTTAAACGTGTCGAATCCAAACCCAAACCCAAGTCTAAATTCAGAGATATTCGGCTTGATTCGATTCATTTACGGCCCTTTCATAATAATGGAGATCCGACAAAGGGGAGATACAAAGGACGCACGGATTGTTTTCGGACGAAGCAGAGAACGGTTTGGTAAAGGTAAGCCAATACAATGATATTATACGAGTAAAAATTTGAAGATGAGACCTATGGTAAGGTACGTATTCTCGATTCTGGTCGTGTTCGTCTGATCAATGCACGCACCTTTTGATTAAGCATACGGTGGATTGTATTTTATTCGTCATAATATGAATCATTATCCGCCGATAATATATTTTGCTAGAACAAATGTACTTCGACACAGGAAAAGTCATAGACCCGCAGGTAGGACCATAGGATCGGATCATCTATAGTTAGGAATCCCTCACTATAAAAAAAAAAATCATTAACTTTATATATAAAAAAATTATGTTAAAATAAGTAAAATTCACTTCTTATTTTTATCCTAGTTATTTTCCAACTTTTGACAACTTAAAAATTTTCTTATTTTTAATAAATAATATAAGCTTAATTTTTATTTTTTAAAAAATATATTATTTAATAAGAATTAATGAGAAGAGGAATAATTACTTTTTAATACGGATAAAGCAGTAAAATAGATAAAATTTTTAAATAAGAATTAATGAGAAGAGGAATAATTATATTATACAGAGTACATGCAGTAGTACAACTCAATCCTAACACATGTCCTCCGGCGGACATCATCACTAGCTAGCATATGGATGAATTTATTAGGACGATGCATGGAAACCGCACTTCGGTTCGAAAATATTTTGAAAACACTTTGTTTTTAAAAAAAATTTTAGTATTAAAATTAATTAGCATAGATAATAATTTTTTTTATTTAAATAGATTTAATCTATTTTTGAAATATATATATAATTTTTTCTAACGTTTCTTACCATATCTATTTTTTAATTATTTAAAAAAAATACTTTCCTATTTTTTTCTGCAACCGTTTTCCGGTATAATACTGTGGAGCATTAAACAAGCGCCTGAAACTCCTCCATGAATGCTGCTGCTGCAGACTAGAACAGACTATAGTAGTAGTAGTAGTAGTAGTAGTAGAGAGCACTTTTGCCTGGATGAATCAAGGATGTGATGTTCAGAACAAGAAGACTCCATATTATATTATATAATCTCAATCAATCCTTGAATCACGAAGATTGTCGTGGTAAAAAGTAGTGAATATGCAACCAACCAAAATGTCGGATATATATATATATATATATATATATATATACACTCGCAAAATCAATCTATAAAGCCGCAATAAGTGGCGTGGAGAACTACGCTTGCGGGCGGGTGGGTCTACTCTAAGGTGAGTGGAATCCAGCTTTGTGGTGACCCGACCTCATGGCTCATGGCAGTGGCGCTGGCAGTGTGGGTCTGAGACTCTGAGACCCTGAGACGAGCGGTTTTTCTAGTATTTACGCCGGCACCCAGCGGATCATGAGATATCATACCGTCGGTTTAATAATTTGGATCGATCGCTTGAGTGACGCTTAAGCTTCTCCAGGAGTATCATATTCCCCTCGGCCTTGGGGCAGTAAGTCTGTATGACAACTATAAGCTATGGGGCGGATGAAATGATGGGCCAAACTAGTAACATCACTTTGCGTTTGATACAGACCATACGAGAGGCGAGTACGAATCACGTGAACAAAGTATGTAATATCGAGGCTTAACCACCAAGCTATCATCTTGCCCGTTCTTAAGCATTTCGTGTGCGGATTCTACACACGCTATCGCATCCTTATTCTTCAAACAAGAGAGAAGAATATGTGCTCCATGACCTTTGGTCATTGTAAAAAATTATTAATTACTTGAAATAAAATAAAATAAGTAATCCTAACTTAAAGAGTGAGACTAGGGTTTAAAAGTAATGTCAAAAATATATTAGTTCAATAAAAATCAGACGAGGAGAAGAGACCCCAAATATAACGAAAGAAAGGAAGCAAATATTTTTCTTTTTAGAGTTAGATACACCAAAATATATTTTCACGGTCGTTTCTTATAAAAGTTCATTGAAAAAGAAGTTTACTTTAAGAAAGAAAGAAAAAAAAAAACATTTTCAATCCGTTTACACTTTCAATCTTCTTATGGACATAGAGTATTGAAACAAGCAAGCTAGCCATCCTTTACTAGATATTTTCATTTTCAAGGGTAGATGCAGGAGACCTGAATCTCGGTCGACGCATTTAATCTAATGCCTTATATATGATATAATACCCACTTGAAAACTCATCTATGTCAGTCGGATCGGATGCACGCAGCTTTCAGACGGACACACACAAACACACACACCCTTCTCTATTCCTATAGAATGATTGTGGTCCACTCCGTCTCCAATTAATCCAACCACATAGCGTGTGTGGGGTTTATTGCAAGCAGCAACGGTATCGGTTGCTCATGCTATGAGTACCACCGCAAATATATATAAATAAAAAAAAATATATATTTTTTTAATTTTTTTTAAGGCAAAAGGGCCCGCCTGTTTAGTTGTCTTCTAATAATTATGCACTCTACCTAGCTATCTCATAATAATGGAATTTGCTGTTCCATAAATATTTCGTCTTTTGGGGCAAAAAGGTCGCTTTGTAGGGCCGGCCAAACACTTTCACATGCTGTCCATCCATACTATTGAGATCCAATGTTTTATTTTTTTAATAATAATAATAGTAATAAAAAGCTAAAAGCTTGGAAATTAAATTAGGGAAAAAAATAAAACTAATAGTGAGAGGGAGGCTTTACTACTACTACTACTACTAATAATAGTATTAATAGTAAAACAAAGCCAAAAGGTTAATAATAATAGTAATAATAGGAAGGAGGCTTTACTTGGAGGTCTAGCAACGTTAAAAAGGCAAGATCAAGGCTAAAGAAAGTGGGGTGTTAACCTATTGAACGAATTGAGAGCAGCAGAGAGAGAGAGAGAGAGGGAGAGGGAGTATATCTATAGCAGGCAGCAAGTACTCGAAAGATTGGATTGGGCGACGTTTATTCGTTCGACTCCCAGACCCAAAAGGTAAAGCGTCCTTGCTAGCTAGGCAGACAGGTAGTATCGCCGCTGACAACAATGCCTTTGAATTTGAAGGTCAAAGCAAAGCTAAATAACAGACGAACTTACATACTAATACTACTCCTATAAGGAATGTTGACAATTTGGAAAAGGGGTACACCGTAATTATTCAACTCATTGCTTTTTATTGACGAAATTTGACGTGCCGCTGTTCGTCTCGTTAGTCTTCTCACTACATCATGCGATCATGACTTACCATCGTAGACGGGTAACTTTGTGAGAGATTTTACTGGTATAGCTTGATGACAGATGATGGCCGGGGGCAGTGGCGCTAACGTCATGGCGTAATGATAAATTTATACCGAACTGCAGTTTAAAATTATACGATAGCACGTACCGTTTTCTGCTGGCGCACCGAAAATAGGAATACGTGCGCGATCGAAATTGAGAGTAGCACAAACTTGCAATTCGTATTTTGTTTAACGCACGTAGGTCCTCCTATCTCGACAGTTGCCAGAGAAGCAGCCGTGGACGGATAGCGGAATTAATAATTAAACAATAGTAATAGATAACTTATATTACCTCTTCTTTGATCGACGACTCATAGAATAAGCGACGTCAATTTGTGTAAGCATCTATAATAATATTAACTATTACTATTAGCGAGAAGAGTTTCTGACTTTTACAAATACAATGCCTTCGTGTAGCTAAATTTGAAGAATCAACTAATCTAAAATATTCATATTTTAACTTTTTTCTATCATATGTATATATATATATATATATATATTTCTTCCAATGACAATTAATGTAAAAAAAGTCATTACTAAATTTGTATGTTTCTTATTTTGTCCTAGTAGTTGATTGAATACCGTTCCAAATCTTTTCTAGAAGATGAGGGAATTAACCTGCAATGATGCTTGTGGTATTAGAACCTTTATGGCTTGAAAAACATTGCTTACGTACTTATATCTCAAAAGAATTAAAAAATTACACGACATAGTCCCGATCTTTTAGAAACGCGTAAAATAATCCTATATTTAAAAAAAAAATAGACAAATTAAGCTAAAAAATATTATTTGATAATTTGGACTTTTCCCTAAAATTTAGTGTGACCACTATGTTGTCGCTAAATTTATTTTCGAATAAAAAACTACACAAGGGGAATTTTTACCGCTATACTATTTCCTGTGATACAATTGTCGCCTGCAGTCTTTACGGATACTATTTTTTCCTCTTTTTCTCTAGTCACCGATAAGAAGTTAAGTTACAAATTATGGTTGATAATTATATTATTTAGGGACAACATCGTGTCATCTTTATGCATATCATTGCAATATGCTCATTTTTCTTATAGTGTTTATTTAATTTGTCTATTAAGCACATAACACTGTCTATATCTTGAGTTCATATTCAACCTTTAACCTTTAATAGCTAGGGAGTGCACAAAGAGGGTCTCGATCAAAACAATATGAATGTGTTCAATTGGTGTAGCACTTTGTTTCATCAAGACACTCTTGCTTTTTTTTTTGTCCTCCTCAATCCTTCGTTACTCTCTCTTGTTTTCACCTTTCAGATTTGGAAGAGTCTTCTCAAGATTGAACCCTAGATTGAAAACACTATAAATCCCTAGATCTGGATCTTCAAGTGAATGGAATTTTGGATGTCGATCGTGTTGATTGTTCTTCTAAAGACCCACTTCAAGTCACAAATACGAAGAAATAACATTCAATTGCTTTGAATTCTCAAGGTGGCCTCCCAAATTTGAATTTGAACCAACTCTCGGTATTGTCGTTGGGTAGCTCTTATTGCTTTGAGGATGTTATAGTGGTGTAAGGATGGATATGTCATTCCATAAGGCTACCAATTGAGAAATAGGATTGAGAGAAGGGAATGTGGAGTCTTTAAAAGGTCTAATATAATGAAAATTTTGAGTTCTAAGAAGGCTGAAGGAAGATCGAAGGTGAGTACTAGGTGCAGCAACAACACTAACAGTAGTAAAGTTGTTGCTTCGTGAGTGGCAGAGAAGAAGATAACGAGGCCACCTACACATTCTCTAAGTATCTTCTTTGAAGAGGTACCTAAAACTTTGGAGATGATGGGGAAGCTTTTGTGGGAGTAAGGGGAGAGAGAGACAGATAGAGGTAGGGAGATGATGTAGGAGTTTTGATTTATCATTAATCAGTGTACATTAATTATTTTACAATTAATCAGTCTATTATATACTTATAAATAAGTATATATTTTTGGGAAAAAGAATCCAAAATTTTCTAATATTTTTTTAGCATATTTAGTTTAGTTTATTTAATTGTTAGTTCTGGTTCTATATTAAAATTAGTTTGTATTCTTATTTATATTTTCACATTTTTGTTTACATTTATCACAAAATATAAGTAAATTGAATGGAAATAAAATAAAATAGAATCAAGAATGTGTGTGTATATATAAAAGAAAACAATAGCTAATTGATTTGAGAAAAAAAGAGAGGGAAAGGGTAAGAAAAATGAGGTTTATTAGTGGTTAAGGGTAAAAGGGTTATTGTGTTTGGAATTTTTGATCTATAACTTTTTTTCAAAAAAAAAATTTGACACAAATTCAATAAGTCACATGGCATGAATCTTCTTAAACTTAAGGTTATCTGTTATGTTTTTAAAAATTCTAAAGTATATTGTATATTTCAAATTAGTTTAGAATTATATTGTGTGATTTTTCTAAAAAAAAAAGTCATTACCAAGTATTGATTTGAATTCTACCATCGTCATGCTCTCAAGAAGTTGAATGTACATAATCTTAATTATTTCCTATCATCTTGTGTGAGTTAGTAGCCGATTCATATTTCATGGAAATCACATGATACAAACTGTGTAGAGTTCACAAGAAATACAATGAGAACATACCGTACGATTGCCTGGAGGCCACAGGGAAAGGCACTTCAAACAAGCTTCAATTGGAAGGGAAAAAAATAAAAAAAATGAAAAAGGCATATCAAATCGTTACTTTTGTGAAATCGTAGGAATTTGAAGCTACATAGTACTGGTCCGTGGTCGGTTGCTATGAACAATTGAACATCGACATTTTTAATCAAAGCTGTACCATGGCGAGACCTCGTTCAGCAAAAGCAAAGAATTCCACCAGGGACTCAAATCATTATGCTCTATCCCTTGGGCGTTGTCGTGACACTTTGGTTACCCTAATTTAGTGTGTAAGGAGCCCTATATAGATATAGATCCTCACATCCTTCATCATATAATGGTAGACGCATCTAGAGAGGCTTGCTCATATTAATATCGCATGCCTTTATTATTAGTTTTGTATTATACTCCTATATTAAGGAATAATCTAGGAAATACTTATTAATTACCAAGTACGAAGAGTAAACTTTATGATAAAATTATATTATATTAACAAGAATAGAATTAATCATTATTAAAATTATATAAAAACAAATATTATTGTTGTATTTCATAAACACTAATACCAATAGATGTAAAAATGGGTATTAGTTCTGTTGGTATAATGGTACTAATAACCACAGATATAAGAGAGGGCAAAAGATCTGTTGGCATAACATATTAATACCAACAGATAAAAAATTTCTGTTGGAAAAACTACATTATTGCCCACAGAAAATTATCTGTTGGTATTAGTTGCTTTTACCAACAGAAAAAGTATTTGTGTCTACGTTTCTTTTGGCAAAAGTTAATTACTTTGTAGTGTTGATTGTACTGTCAATATAAGCCATCAAGAGAAAATGTCCCTTGTATTAAGGTATGTGGATATTTATTCTCTTCCCATAAAAATAGAAGAATACTTCATAGAATTTTTAAATGTTAATGATGCATCAGGTAAAGGACTCTTGATGAACTCATTTGTGCTTTAAGTAACCTTGGCCTTGATGTTGATGATATAAGAGGACAAGGGTATGATAATGGATCCAATATGAAAGGAAAGCATCAAGGTATGTAAAAACGACTATTAGATACAAATCTTATAGCATTTTATACACCATGTGGTTACCATAGTATTAACTTATTGCTTTGTGATATGGCTAATTGTAGTTCTAAAGACATTACATTTTTTGGAGTATTACAATGAATTTATTCAATATTTTCTTCTTCTACTAAAAGATGGAAAAATTTGAAAGATTACGTTTCTTCTATAACTGTGAAACTGTTATCTCAAACTCAATGGGAAAGTCCCATTGAAAGTGTTAAGGTAATTAAATTTTAAGTTTATCAAATAAGCGATGATCTACTTGACTTAGCGGAAACTAGTGATGATCCTAAAAGAAAGAGTGAGGCTTTTTGTTTAGCGACATATGAATTTGAAATCTTTAAATTTTTAGTGTGCATGATAATTTGGTATGATTTATTATTTGTTGTGAACACAGTTAGTTAGGCTTTACAAGCTAGAGAGATACATATCAATATTGCTATAAATCATTTGAAAGGTTTTATTGCTTTTTGGAAAGCTATAGAGAAAATGGATTTATGTCTGCATTAATTTTAGCTAAAGAAATAGTTTTTGATATGAACGTGGAACATGTAGTCTGTGAGGGAAGAGAGATACGGATAAAGAAATAATTTGATGAAAGTAATACTAATAACACATCACATTCTCCCGAAGAATAATTAAGAATTTATAATTTATATTATGTGGTTGATCAAGCTATTTTTTCTTTTGAAAGTAGGTTCAAACAATTTAAAATACATGAAGATTTTTTTTTATATGATCTAAATAAGTTAAAATCATTGGATGATGAGTGTTTGAAAATATGTTATCTTAATCTTAAAAGTTTTTTGTTTTGTTTAAACATGATACAATTTTTGATATTGATGGTTTGGATTTTTTTTTAACTAAAAGCTTTTAAAGAAGTTTTTCTTGATGAAGCAAAAATCTTATTAGAAAATTTTAATTTCATGCAGAAGTTAAACTCATTTCCAAATATCTTGATTGTGTATCGAACATTGCTAACCATTCCAATCACAGTTATATCTATTGAAAGAGGTTTTTTAAAATTAAAATTAATAAATTATTGTTATGGTCTATTATAGCTCAAGAAAGTTTAAATGGATTAGCCATTATATTGATTAAAAAATAACTATTATCATTTACAATATTTAATAAATGAATCTGAATCTCAGAAGACAAAAAGAAAAAAAATAAGTTTTATTTTTTAAAGATATATATTGTATGATTATACAAAAGATTCCATTTGCCTAGGGCTTTAAAATCCGCAAGGCCTGCCCTGTCTCCGAGCTAGCCTAAACTGGCCCCGCCCCGCCCTTGATCCGGCCCAAGCACGGCAAAAATTTAGATAAACTCTTTTGGTGTCGCAGACAGCATGTCGTCCTGCAATCACCGGGTCGCATGTAGATGTAGCCGGCCGCCGCACTCTTTCTAATGTAGCCATACATATATAGCACTGAACCCTTAATTACTTGAGTATGTTTTTGTCTCATAAAATTATATGCTGGAGGACAAGATGAAGGCGAATTCGAGGGGGCAAAAAAGGGACAAAAAATAAGATTAGGCGAAAAGGAAGAAAGAAGCAATAGATGAAGTAATTACTTTTGTGTAGCTGCTTACCACAGCAAAAAGTTCCCACGTATTCCTGCTTCCTGTTCCTGTCTTTCAGAATCAGAATCCCGTCCCCCATTCCATTCATAGTTACCAGTAGTATTTTAATTAGCGAGATACATTAAAAAAAAAAAAACCCTTAAGAGTGCTAGCAGTGGCTAAAGCTAATTATCCTCGGGTATTAATTATTCAGTTGGCCAAACAGTGCTTGTATATTCAAGAAGAATCGTGATTATTAATTATTTAGTAGTACGTGTGATGTGAGTGATGTCGATAATATTAATCGGTGCACGTACTTCGATTCGAGTATAATGGCAGTAAGTAATTAATAATTCAAGGTTCCATTCCATGCACCGTCTCTGTCTATCCGAGAGTTTTTATTTTTTTTTAAATAAAAAAATAAAACAAAAACTAGCACTAAAACAGAAGTTGGTGGGGATGTAATGCGAATGCAGCTATAGCTAAGCTAAGTGTGGTTGCCCGGGAGGGATTGCACCTAGGTCGAGAAACAAACATGTCGCCTGGATTAGCGGAGGTAGTAAACTAGTAATTGCATTAATGAAGTGGGTTAGAGTTTCAATTTTTAGGGTTTTTTTGGATGGTGCTTTTATTTTATTTTATTATTTATTTAGCTGCAGTGCTTTTAGAAGCTGCGTCAGGACAGGATGTTGTGAGCCTCCTTTTTGTCCCCTTCATTAACTGGAAGAGTGAGTTATTCGAGGAGATTCTTCTCGCCTTTTGCAGGAACACTTGACCAACTGCTTTCCACTAACACCAATCTCGCGCGCGCTCTCTCTCTCTTCTCCCTGTAGGCGCGCACTTCTTTGACCTCTTTTCTGATAAATATCTTAAATTTATAATTTTTTTAAATATTTTTATAATACCATCACTCATATAATATTACATACGTATCTTCATAATGCAGAGTAGATTTCATTCCCTCGGTTAGACTATACTCTCTTACCTTATTTTCAAGAGTTATAACAAGAGATTAGTTTCAGAAGTTAATATATATACATAATAACAAGAATCATCATAATAATTATGAAAATACAGTATTATTCTTATTGTTATTATTATTTTGATAGAATAAGATCATAAAAAAAATTAAATGATGAAAACAAAAGCATTAATCTTCAAGAAATCTAAATGTTATAGACATGTTTGGGGATAGGGATGACAACGGCTATTTTTTTTTCTTTTTTCATATCCATATCCATTTATATATCTATCGGGTAAAACCCATCAAGTTTAAAGTAAAAATTGTTTAATGTTGAAATTATATACTTAAGATTTTATAAAGGTAAACAGAGGTGGGTACGTGTACGAATTTAAGAATTCCTTCTCTATATCCATATCTAAATCCGAAGGGTATTTCTCCTTTTCCTCCATATCTGTATCCATATTCGTTTATTTATATCCATTTATACATCTAACGGATAAAATCCATCTAATTGCGGTATCTATTTAGGGGAGGGGTCGCTCCACTTGTAGACACCTGGTTAAGTATAGACACATTCCCTATGACCTAGAATATATTCACTCCTTTTTCTATGTTTGGGTTTGGACCGGATGCAAGGGAGGGCTAGGAGGAGCCCATATATATATATATATATATCTTCGGATCCCAAATGTTCTAATGGACAGGTACGAGTGGTAAAACTTGGTCCGTGAAGACACGCTGATAGGCGGTGGCGCCGTAGTTTAGGCCCATTTGTTCAAATGGATCCGTCTCCTTTGTTCAAATGAGAGGCCATACGCCGAGATATTTTCCATCCCCCCCCCCCCCCCCAGTTCGCAGCAACATGGGCTAGGATACTTTAGGATCGTTGCCATTCCCGTATGCCCAAAAAACTAAACCCGTGTTTCATTATCTTCGTCTAATAATAAAAATAAAAATAAAAATAAAAAACCTAAAACCAGTACTTTCGGTTTGTCTCGTTATGATTCTCTAATGTGTAACAAATACAGCTACATAGCCTACAGTATTGTTAAGCAATTATTATATTATGGGAACAACGCAAAAAAGTAATTAGTGTTTAAATTATAAAAAATGTAACAATTAATTATACACAAACACAGATGCATACTTCATTAGACTATCACAGCTTATGTTGTTCATATACAATACTAATGAAACCTAAGTTAGCCTCAATTTCCACATTTCGACGCTAAAAAACACACACACAGAGCCCAACAAAATAGACGACATAAAACGTCGCCACTGTATTTAAAAACATACAATCTTGTTGGTAGACATAATAATAAATCTTCAATTCATGTTTCACGTTTTATGGTATCTCTAATATTCTCGTTAAATTGTACCCCACTTAATGAATTGATCTTTAACAATTTACTTACAAATTTTTAAATGGGGAAACTGTAAAAAAAAGGTATTTACACGAATTATTTTATTTTATTTTATTTTATTTTATTTTATTTTGTGGTAATTGATACAAAATATATACCATATTGAGCCCAAACTTATCTAACTATAAACTAGATCAAGACTTAACGAAAAATGAGGCAATTATTTCTTTTGTGTAAGAAACTACAGACAAAGATTTAATTTTATGGTTCCAATGAATAAATAATGTTTTTTCTTTCTCGGTAAGGGGCCCAAAATAGTCGAAACAACGTAATGTGCGCGGCGGGTCCAGACGAACCCTGCGCCTTAAAAAACAACAAGGTAATCCGTCGTACGCCTTCTTCCACCATAAGCCTTAATAATGAAGGCTGGGCCGAAGAGCTAGCCCAAAGCTGCTTGAGTAATGACTAGCTTGGCACGACTCAGGTGGCGATCGAGCTGTTGGTTGGGTCGGCATCATGGAAGTCCATTGATAGCGGCCCATCTGATTGGACTTACAAGGATCGGTTGCGTGAACAAACTGAACAAGAGGAAGCTTCTAGGAAGCAAGAGGCGTCATTATTCGTTATCAGAGAGAGGTAGGACCCTTGAGAGGATAGAAGATGCAAGAACGCATGAAATCCTATTCCCTGTTATCGAGAGACCAAGCTTTCTTCAAAGTTTTGTTCTTTGTGAAATTAATGCTCACGACACGAGGGTACCAACTAGGCAACTACTACCAACTGTCACGTGTCCAGCGCATAGATGTGAATGTAGGAGGAGCATCCGATAACTACGAAAGCACTTTCGGGGCATGCACCGACAGATAATTAGCAAGGAGAAGTGATTGTCAATTTCTTCTCCCTGTAACATATTAGGATCGGATGACCGTCGCCGGGCGTACGGCAGCAAAAAATAAAAAATAGATGGCGTTTGTTTTGAGGGAATATGGTATTGGGAATGAAGATGAAAATTAGGTAGGAGGTTCAATATATTTTATTACTCTATTTATATTAAAAAATACTAAAATATTTAATGTATATATAATTAAAAAAATTAAAGGTAAAAATAGAAAATATATTTTATTTTTTTTAAAATAATATTTTTTATATAAAAATTTAATGATATATTAATTTTATTTTTAATACAAATAAATTATTATTCAAAGGAGAATGAGAATAAAGAAGGGAAGAAAAACAGAAAACGGAAATCCCAATTCTCATGAATTTATTACCCAATGCAGATGCTAATCGGAGGATGAGAACAAAACTTAGATCGTAAAAGACTAAAATACTGTCGCTTAAATAATTTATAAATTGAAAATCTTTCAAGTTTATTTTTAAAAAAATATATATTTTATTAATTTTTTTTACTTTATTCCTCATACATGTATATATATAGTCCTAAATTATTCTCATTATATATCAAATATGATAATAGAAATAAACAAATTTATTATCGATTATTTATTTTCATTCTCATTTACACCTTTTAATTTTCAAACCCTCGGTTCCTTCCGACCAAACACCCCGTAGATGAAATATTTACGCAAGCATACAATTCCTTCGATACATTTACCGTCTTAATGCAAAGTTGAGCTTTGACCATTTTAATCTCCATTTGCGCGCGCATGTTTCAAACCAAGAATTGTACGCATGTTCATAGTTTTTCTAATGTAATTGTGGTTCTCATTTCTCAACGTTGATTTTTAATAGCTATCTAGAGTTTTCAATGACTGCGCAGGCAGCTGAAAAGAAGGGAAACTGGGGTTTTGATTAATTGGGATGAATTATCAAACTATACCGTAATCACATGACCTCACCCCAACAAGCCAGTCCTTATCCGTTGGCATTGCGGAAAAGACAGGATACCGGACGAGAACATGAGCCCGTCAATTCATCCTGTCTCGAAATACGGTTTGAGCCATGTGATTTCACCTTCGAATATGATCTATCTGCTACCTAGTATATATTTTACATCGATCCTTATATATAATTATGATTTTTTTCTTTTATATATATATATATATAAAACAGAAGAAGAAAACATTACGTACCTTTGAATGCTCCACTCACTGAATAGAAGATCACGAAACTATGGGGACTTCATTATTGGAGGCCAGATTTAGGCAATTATTGATTTCGATGAACATCTGTTCGCAAGCTAGAGAATTCGCATTCGAATTCAGATCAATCGACCTTCAATTTAGAAACTCAAGATCATATATGGGTTGGGTATGGCAAAATCAAACCCTTACTATTTAAATATGAGTGCTTGCCAGACTTCCGCTACGCCTGCTGACACGGTACGACAAATTGAAGAAGACTGTCCACGGTTTGATCGAGATAAGGAATGTTATGGAAAATCGGATGTATGGGACCTGGCCGCGTGCCTCACCTACGTGCGAGGGTGGTTACTATAGCAGAGGCGAGTATGTTCGTGAAGCTCATAGGGACGACGACGGTTCTGGATACATATTTTTTTTAAAAAAAATAATATCAAATATATTTAATTATCAAGTCACCAACCATTGTAGTTTTACATTATCTATATGATCACAAGGTCCACAATAATCTAATAAATTCAGTTAGGGCTAGCTAATATTAGAAGCGTGCATGTGTATGCCTTTTTTAGAAAATATAATACGGTTAATGATTAATTAGTTAACATTTCAATTACATAACCATTAACCAAAATATTTCATAAAAACCTTTAACTAAACCATACTTTCTTAACAATTAACCATGTTATTATCATATTTTATACATCCATATCCTCGGGTTAGTAAATATTAAATTAAATGTCGTTTTTGTCATGCTAAAACGAAGATATATCTAGAATAGTTTATAAATATATTTTCCTTCCAAAATTTGTTCTTGCTCATGGAATAACTCTTTTATGAGATGTTCCTTCTGTAATTTTAATTATTTTCATGAATTTTTTTTTCTATTGTCCTCCTCTATATTCACAAACCCCACTTGCTTCAAAGAATATATAAAGAGTGATCAGGAGGTGAGAGGCTAGTAAATAAGACAAAAACCGTGATTAAGAAAGTGATTTAACTTGGTTGACTAATTAAATGAGCTATTTTGTAAACGAAAAAAAAAACTGATTTAAAAAATTCATTTAGAGCGGTGAAAAAAAAAAAAACACTCAAGACTGCGTAATACCTTGTCGCGGCCTGCCGACCGAAACCCAAGCGTGTGACGTGTCCCCTGTCCAACCGGACCAACCCAAACACTGCAAATACCTCTATATATACGTACATACCAGGTATACACATGCATATATACTAGTACTATTTACATATACGTCGACAGCAGAAAAGAATCAAAACAAAGGCCCCATATTTTCTTTTTCTGGTTCCTAACTCCAAACTTTATTTCTTCAACACCAAAACCCCCAATACTAATAGACACCCATCCCGTCGTCGCTTTCTTGCTCATCAGAAATCTCGCCCAGTTAATCCCCGTAAGAGGACGGAAAATTTAAGAAAAGAATGGTTAAGGACAGGAAGATCGGAATAGCTATGGATTACTCAAAGAGCAGCAAAAACGCACTTAAATGGGCAATTGATAATCTGGCAGATAAGGGTGATACACTTTACATCATCCATGTTAAACATGGATCACCAGATGAATCTCGCAATCTTATCTGGGAGAAATCTGGTTCTCGTAAGTATTTTTTTTTCCTCCACCTGATTACAACTCTCTTACCTTTTTAATTTATTTTATTATTATTATTAATTAATTGACTACTTGAAACGGATTTGGATGAGATTTTCATGTGGTTGGGTGTTTCTTTTGGGCAGCTTTGATTCCTTTGGTTGAGTTCAGGGATCCAGGAGTGATGAAGTCATATGAGGTTGCGCCTGATATGGAGGTTCTTGACATGTGTGATACCGGTGCTAGGCAGAAAGAGGTATAACTTCATTTAATTACTAATTAAGATTAATTGATTTTGTGTTTTTCTCATGGGTCGTTGTGGTAACTGATAATGATCTTTGTGGGTTTTTAATGATCACGAAGGTGCATATAGTAGCAAAAATTTACTGGGGAGATGCAAGGGAGAAGTTATTGGAAGCTATTGAAGGTCTCAAATTGGACTCTATTGTCATGGGGAGTAGGGGACTCAGTGGCATCAAAAGGTGCTTGCCAAATCTCTAGTTGGATCTAAATCTCCAGTTGCATCTAAATCTCTAGTTGGATCTGATATAACTTGTATCAATCTATTAAATAATAATAATAGTATATGTTGTTTTGATCTGATATATATGTCTACTATTTAATCTGATTGCAGGATTCTGTTGGGTAGTGTTACAAGCTTTTTGGTGTCTAATGCTTCTTGCCCAGTCACCGTTGTCAAGGACGAGCATTGACTTGATCTCTCTCATCCGCCAGCCAGCTTGCTCTCTCTGTAATGGAGTCTTCTATGTAATGAATGAATTGAGATATACTCTTTTAGTTTCGTGTTTCTGTTGCTTCCGGGGGTGATCCTGATTACTATATTGGAAATCTCCTTTTCATGTATCCTCCTATGTTTAGTTGTCTTGAGAATAAAGGACATTCTTACATGAATATAAGTTTCTGGATTCCATCTTTTATATACGTTCTTCGATTTTCAGGTCTTGATTTTTAAGTACTTTGTTCCGGAACTATTATGAGCCAGAACCTGCTCATGAACAAATAGTGTACAGAAGTTGGTCTTTTTAGTCTGCAATGAGCAATGTTATTCCATCCCGTGATATATGAAAATATGACATAAAACATTGACATAGATGATTGACGGTCTGCTTAGACAGATACATCCTTCCTGTATATGTATCTGTTCATAGATAGGGTACTAGATCACGATACACGCTAGTTTTTTAAGACCACGCTATCAATCAACGAGGATATCAAATACAATCTAACAAGGATAACTATTTGAGAAAATTTTTTTATAGTCCATTTAGATAAAATTAATAGGATAAAAATTAAAATAGTTCTAAAGTATTTAGTTCCAAGTACCTAATTATATGTACAGGTAATATTCTCTGTATGTACATGTATATTTGGATAAAAAAATGGACTAAATACCAAATAGATTGACTAACTTTAATTACTTTGATCCAAATGAACCACCAATTATTTTTCCCCAACCATTTATCATATTTGAACTCATACTATGGTAGACTAACACGTCCAACAACTATAAGGACCATGAGTTTACAATATCTGTTTCTGATGGTTTTGAAAAATTCAAAAATTGCGTTTATGCCAAATGGTTACTACAAACGCCCCGAACAATATATGTCTAGTTCTTGTGCTTTAGCTCTCTAGTTCTTGACACCTACGCTTGCACTTCTATCACCCCATTCATATTTGAACTAGAAATTCTTTCTTGTGATTTAGCTATCTAGTTCTTGATATCAGTGCTCGCACTTCCATCAACTGATTCACCGCTACACCTCGTCTTTCCATAGCTTTCTTGATACATTGACATATGTCTAAGGCAAACTGACATTGTATAAATACACAATCAACAATCTCTTCCGTATTATTACAAAATACACATCAATCAATCGAACACACCTCTTGAGTCACCGATCTCGTCCTAGTAGGCAGTCTATGCTTCACAACCATCCACATGAGAACTTGATGTCAAGGTTGCATAATAGATTGTCAAGCCAAACAATCCCACCATTGCTTTAGATTCTTGACCCTTAATTCATGGTAAGCCCTCTCAATTACATAATCCTATGTGCCTGCACCCATCCGACTAACAATGAGTGGGTGAATTTTGTCCCTGACCTTATGAACTTGCATAAAGACTTAGGATATATAAAATGAATGGCGATAGCTCCAAACATCTCCATGGCATAAATAAACAACATGGATCCACTTTACTCACAACAATTCATTCTTGTAATAAACATAACAACTTCGTAAGACACACCGGTTTCAAACATCAAGTTGCAAGAGAACTAATCCAACTTTAACTTTAGGTGAACACAACTTATCCCACACCTCCATTAACACTCGTTTTCTCTTAGTTATCTTTCCTAATGACATAAAATCTCTACATAAGCTTATGAACTTATGTAATACCTTCTTAGGTTAAAAATGGCATTGCTAAAATACACTTGGATGTTGAACATGATACACTTAATAAGTTAGAATTTTATTGCGTAAGACAAACAAAAGTACTATAGTGTCTCAACTAAGCAACTAGCTTCTCCAAAAGCAACTGTAAGTGGGTAGAAGAAATATGAGCAAATGAAAGAGGCAAGCAAATGTAAGTGATTGGCTGAAATCTCTGATGAAATCCAAGTAGGTCATATATATGTGTCCTGGTCCTTGGCTCCGCAACCCCAAAATAAGCAGTTTATTTTGCTAAATTTAAAGCCAACCCCAAAATTCCAGCAAAGTTATTAAACATTTCTAACATACAATGCACACTTCTCAAATTGCCATGATAGAATAGGAGTAAGTCATCCGCAAAACATAAATGAACGATCTTCAAAAACTTGTAATGTGGGTGACCTTTAGAGTTTGGATTCTCCCACAACAATTTTAGACATCGAGAAAGATGGTCCATCACCAAAACAAACATATATAGAGAAAGAGGATCCCCTACTCTAAACCTCTCATTCCCTTGAAAGGAGGTCTCAAGGTCCCATTGTAAAAAAATCAAATATGAAACTGTGCTCACACATGCCATTATGAGGGAGACAAAATGAACCAAGAAGCCATACCATAATAATATATCATAAAGAAATTGCTAACTCACCATATCATATGCTTTCTAGAGATCCAATTTTAACATGCATCTTGGGGGAACTCCATTTTCTACATACATAATATTATCCCCAACGAGTGGGTAATGATATGAGAATAAAGGACATTGAAAATCCATAAAAGAGGTTGAGAATTCATCCAACTAATGCACATTAAAAAGCACTCAATTCAACTTATAAAACACCTCTTCTTATCCTCCTCTTCAACTGGACCACATAATGAAACACCATTGAGCCTTCAAATCTCTTATACCAAAATTTTGACAAAAACTCACCAAATCCATCATTTCACCCAAATCCTAAATGTTTCCTTGGCACTTCTCCTCACTCACCAAATCCATCAGCAATGTTATTCACAAGAAACCACTCGCATAACCTTTTTTCCTTTGGAAATTAAGTTAGATGCTTTGACAAAAGTTAACTATAAACTTACAATCTAGTTGTATATGATGTGGTGCACACAAAATTGCTTGATCATATGAAACAACTTGACTCAAACTCCAAATCGGATCCCATGCCTTCCAAATACAACATATTTTGCCAAACTCTATAACATATAAAATAAAGCATCATAATACCTCTTAATGAAAAATTTCTTTGTTATCTCTTTATCTTTATCCTTTTTTGCTTATGTAGATACACCTACTAGATCCTCGTTATGTTGATATAAATTACTTGAAGTTCTTAATCCTATATTTGATTTTATCAATTCATTTTACTACCATAAAATTATTTGTATGCTAAATAAATTGTCACATGAACATGTGTTAATGTTTACACATTGCCTAGACACATCTAAAATCTTATTTACATTTTTTACTTAGTAAAGGAATATGAGAATGTAATTTTCTCACATTTAAAGTTTCTATTAAATAATTTATAGAATTTTCATTATTATATGTCTCTTGCCGCATTAGAATAGTTGTGTGATAGGATAATGATGGTGCTTTGAACTAATTGAAGCTTTAAGTCAAGGTGTAAGAAAGGGAGAAAAGACTCTGCCTAGATATTATTGTGTTTAAATTTGTAATTTTTTTATGAAAATATATTGTATTAAAAATCACCAAAACTTTTTCATAATGAAAAATAACGATAACTTATTAGCCTTAAGTTAAATTGGAATATATATTTATTTTAAAAAAAGAACTAAATAATATAATACAAGTAACAAAAAAAAAACCACAAAGATGAAGAAGAAATACCTTAATAAATAATCAATTAGCCTATGGTTTCAAAACACCTATGCAGTGCATGGGATTTGAAAATTAGTGTAGTTAGTAAAACTAAAACATGACAATCTCTAATTGAAAGCCAAAGGGAATAATCAAACTTTATTATAAATTGGGAAAATCATGATTAGATTAATTAGATCTAATTAAAAATGAATTAAATAGCTAATAATTGTAACTCCTTTAACTAAAGGCAATAATGCTATAATTGCCCAATGGTTAAAAGACTAGAAAGCGTCTTTACTACCCTAGTATATGAATTGGAGTACACAACGTATAGTATAATATACCTTATATTTTATCTATTGTGTATAACCTTGCCTAGTAAGAAAAAATACAGAGGGAACATGTTACATTTTTAGTGGGAATATAGGGTGTTGTTAAACAAATAAGCCGTTGTATGAACCCTTACATAAATAGTGATTTTTATGCAAGGTTTATTTATTTAACCCCGTCTATACTTTCATATTTCCCTTTTTTAATTTGAGTTTATAGAATATATGACGATTTTAGGCAAGAACCATCATGTATATCATTTCCCCCTTCCCTATTTTTTTCTCCTTCACATTGTACCCTAGGTTGCTCCCCATAACTTTTTATTTACCAAGCTTGATAAAAAGAGAAAACACTAATGTTATCTTCTTCTTCTTCTTCTTCTTCTTCACTTCAATGTCATTGTCTTGATCCCCCTCTACTCATGTTTGCTATATTATTCTTTTTCTAGATCTAAAATTTATGTTTGGTTGAGCAAGTATGCATATATCATAATATTCCAAATGTTTCTTGTATCTTAAAAAAATCAAACTAAGTGAGTATATTTATAGTGTAAATGTTTTTGTGGTGTATATCTATACATTGTATATTAGTAGTTGTGCTTTGATAGGACTATAGAGGTGAACAATAATTAACTTGTTATAATATCAAGCTATTTCTAAAAATAGATTACATAAAAACAATAGATAGCGGTGTAGAAATCATGTACAAGCTAGTATATTTATAGAGTAATTGTTGTTCTGGTGTATATGTTTACACTAAGGCTCCGTTTGAATTAGGGTGGAAGTAGGTTAATGGAGGTGAATGAATCGATTCACCCCGTTTGGATATCAGGTTAATAATTTTACCTAAGTGAATCGAGGTTAATGTTTCACCTCCATTCACCTCGATTAACCTCGTTTTTATTAACCTTTGATTTCGGGGGTAACGGAGGTGAAGGTGAAAGAATAAGTAAATTTTTGACTTGATAAGACCAAAATACCCCTCAATATGACTTATGGATTGACAACAATCACTATAAATTTACACAAATGTATATGTGTGTGTGTGTGTATGTATGTATGTACATGCAAGTATATAATGTTGTTAAATACATCATACATCGGAGTATATAATAACACTACTACGAAAGAGGGATTTAATAAAAATTATTTTAAGGCTTTAATAACAGTTATGAATTATCATCTCAGTGTTGTCAAATATATGATAACAGTTCAAAACTGTCATAACCTTCCCAAAAAAATATGGCATAACTTGAACTTTTGATATTGGTTTTTAACAAAAACTGTTACTAAAAGTCCAAATAAACTACATTAAACACAACTTTTGATCTCATTTTTTATTTATTGATGAAACCGTTTTCAAAGCTAGTTTTCTCACAGATATCAATGATAATTTATTGGAAGAACCACTGTCAAAACTAGTTTTATGAACTATTTTTCACATTAGTTTTAAGATGACAATAAATCTAAAGAAGCTTGAGTAAGTTGAACCCTTATAGTTTACAATGGAACTATAAACCATAAGCTTCATGGTAGTATATATTCACAATTTCAAATCCCACTGAACATACATTACATCAAACCAAAACACAATATCTAATAGATAAATAAACCACCAAAACATACAACTAATCGTTTGAAGTATAATAGAAAAACAACACATACATTTGCTATGGAAATCGCGCCAAGTGGACACCCTAGTCAAATTAATGACCAAAAAAACCTGCACCCAAGTTACAACCAAGCCAAAATATCAGAAATTAGTAAGTACCCGGAATTAACTTGTACAACTTAACTAGACCTCACAATTTTTTAAAGATATAATCAAGAGCACACGTATTTTCAAATGGTGTTGCACTACACCACCAACAATACTCTCAAATCGAACCCAAATTAAGAATTTTTTGGTTTTGGCCTTTCAGATTTGAAAGAAAAGAAGCACAAAGTCTCATTAATTAGAGACTCCATAAAATTTTTAGGCCTAGTTTTTTTTAAACCATTATATAAAATAGTTTTTATTAATGGTTTCTACATAAAACTGCTATTTAAACCTCTTCTCCTAATATGCACTTAACTTTTCACACTTTTAATAATAGTTTTGTAGTCCCTGTCATCATCGAGTGTTATAAAAGCCTTATTATGTATTAGTGTAATATCATTAATTAACTGAGTGTGAAATATAAAAACTTATAGTCAATTGTATATTTTACTCATTATTAACATTTAGGTTTTTCATCAAGGAGCTTAGTGCACAACTTAGTCGTGACTCTCTTATAAGGATCCTTGGGGAGGAAAGACTTACTTGATTTTCATGTTTCATCCATGTATTTAAGAATTACTAGAGGCTTGGCAATGGCCTTTCCATTGTGGATGAACATATGCACTTTTTTATGGATTGGTTTATACTTAAGAAGATCTGGGCTCTTGTTGTATAGATCTTCAGTCTGATACTCATATTGGATACCTTTCATGTGAAGGACAATTTGTGCCCTACAATTGAATGGGCTTCCCTATATCCCAAACAACTTTAAATCCTCGGTAACAAAGATTCCCCCTAGATTAGCTAAGTACATGCAAGGAGTGATCAGTGATACTGAATAAGAATTTTTGTCTATTATAGCTAATTCCTTGATGCCTATCTGCATAATGTTCTATATATAAATATAGCTCGGCTAGGATTTTGCTGGAAAATAATAAGTTGGTCTATCCATTACTTTATTCTTGGTTAGTGAAGTAGTAGTAGTCATATGAATTATTAGTTTGTCGTGTGTGTTTGACATGATCGATGACTTACCTCATATAATGAATTTCCTAATCTTATTTATTCATGAAACTAGGAGGCTCACATCAGATGCTTGCCTTGCTTGAATTGGTCTACTGCTTAAGGATAACTTTCTCTATTTTATATCTCTCTATACTATATAGTCGTTTTGTTTTGATTGACAAAATCTATAATTATTAATTAAATCATTTACTTCAATCAAAAGGTTGAGAAAAATTATCGATTATCACAAAAACCTATAATAATAGAAAATAAGAATTATCAAACTTGAATCCTTATCAAACAATAATTATAGAGAATCAAGAACAATTAAGTTTTTATTTTTATTCTCGCTAAGGTTATTAGAAACAACTCTCATAATTAATCTACCAAATTAAAGAATCTCCACTCTCAATTATAATTTCCTAGATCAAACCTCTAGGTTTATAATCCCAAGAATTTTTTCTCTATTCTTATTCCTGACACCTCATTGTGTGAATCCTATGCATAATAACAATTCTATATAGTAAAAATATTTTTTTATTGGCTAATGAGATCCTAGAAATAATAAAAGATAATTTTTTTGGGTATAATCAACCTCCTAGAAAAGATATGGATAAAAATGATCTACATAGATATTTTCATGTGAATCAAGACCATCAACATGGGCGTGTCAATTGACATAGCGCCATCAGTGTCTCTCACCACAGAAGTCAGCCATCTCGGCCATCCTGTGTTGAGCCTTGAATTTCCACATTAGTTCCATCTTTGCTCCTCGTCGATATGGACGTATTCTTAGGAACTCCTTACCCATGTTGGTCTCCTTCTCCTCGTTGTCCTCCATTGTAGATTATTCCTAGCCATAGACACTTGAATTCCAACAAAACCTCCTAAAGTACATGTTTCTACATCCATAATCAAGTCGTATGATCAAGATGTCATTCCCCAATCAATGCTGTGTCCCTCGAACCAAAGTCCCTACATTGTTGATCCCTACAAACTTGAAGAGATTTCCTTTGATATTTGTACCAATCAAGATCACTTTCATTTATTTTGCGACCTTTGTTTGATCAGAGTCAATGTGTCATAACCATATTCCCTTTGGTCTATTGCTTGAAGATAATTTTCTATGTACTACATCTCTCTACATTATATGGTCTTTTAGGTTTGAGTGGCAACATCTATAAGTATTAAACCATTTACTCTAGCTAAATAAATAAATAAATAAATAAATAAACACCATTTACTTATTAAAAAAAGATCGTTTCAACTTTATTCATCAGTGAAAAATTAGTGAGATGTTTGAATAATGGGTGATGCCCTTTGCCTTTAATAAAGTTTGGGGAGATCAAGATATGCATACGGTCTCACATTAATTATTGTTGGGATAGTAGTAGTCCCTTTTTTAATATACAACCAATGATGGATTTGGTTTGTTAAGGACTTAGTGACCATTTGGTAAGGTCATTTCTAACATGATAATATTTGAAATAATAGTTATATTTGGTAAATACATTTTATTTATGTATGAAAGTATCTAAACTAATAATATCATTCAATAACTTATCCAATTTGAATTGAATTGATGTATATTTACAATTTTGGACATATTTATTTTGAAATGACATATTTTTGTAATATATTTTTATTCATTTATATATTTAATTTTAATAAAATATAATAATAATAATAATAATAATAATAATAATAACAATAATAAATAATAATCATAACATTAACTAATATTAATAAATAATAATTAAAAAATATTATTAATATTAATAATGAAAAATAATTCATAGTAACATTAATATTTAATATCATCAATAATAATTAATTATATGGATTAATATTAAGCATTATTTATGCTTTAATAATAATAATAATAATTACTTATTACTATTAAAATTTAAATTTAATAATGATAATACTTAATTTTCATTAACAAAATAATTATTAAATTAAAATCCATAATTAATGACATTAATTAAAAATAATATATAATTAATAGCACATAATAATAGTTAATAATTAATTTTATTCATAATAATATTCATAATTATTATAAAGAATAATTAATATAAATAATTAAAGTATATTTCTAATAATGAATAATATACATAATAAGAGAAATTAATATTTAATGAAAACAATTAATAAGAATAAGATTAATAATTAATTGTAATTATTATTAATATTATTTGCGATGAAAATTTGAAGTTATAATTAAAATTTTCTATTAGTTAATTATTTATAATTATAATTCAAATTAATAATTACAAAATTTTCTTTGTTAATTAATTAAAATAATTTTTAATATTATTATTTTGAATAATTATTCATATATATTTATAATGAATAGTTATTATTATATTAATTATAATTAAAATTATTAATTTTTAAAAAACATAATTAATTACTAATTTTTTTTATCATAATATATAAGTAATTTTTATTAATAATACTTGTTATAATTATATTAAATTAATATACTTCACAATGTTAATTATTAAAAATAATAAATATTAATAAATAAAAATTTAGATTAATAATTAATAACAATTGACATGGATAGTGAATAATATTTAACATTGAATAATAATAGTTATTGAAAAAATATTTACTTTATTTTTAATAAGTGATGATGATGATTGTGATGATTATGATAATGGTGGTGATGATGATGCTGCTGCTGATGATGTTGTTGTTGTTGTTGAAGATGATGATGATGTTGACGACGACAAGAACGACAACAACAACAACAATAATAATACTAGCCTTGTGTACAAGTTAATTATTTAAAATTATAATTAACGTTATTTGTAATAAATATTTTTTTATAATTTTGATTAATATTATTTTTAATAGTTATTAATTTATCATCAAAACTAATCATGGCTATTAATAATTAATTGCATATCATACTTATGATTATTTATATAGATTATTTTATTTTAATTAAGACAAATAATATTGGTGCTGACTATAATTAGTAGTTATAGCTAATTATCAATTAATTAATTATAATTTATTATACTACTATTTTAAAAATATATTTTATGGTTATAAAAAATATTAATTTTTTATTTCTTTGTAATTTTAATTAGAAGTATTAATTACAATTAGGATTAATATTATTTTACAAACAAATTATTTATCATTAAAATTACCACAATAAAATCATCAATTAATAGAACTTGAAATTTGGGGAGAAGAAATTACCACAATTCGTGTAGTAGCAAGCTTGAGAAATCAAGGAGGGGAAAGTGTCTACGCAAGTGGAGGGAAACCTTTCATTAATTTCTGCTTTGATCATTCTCAGACACCGTGACTGTAGCTAATATATAGCCCTCATGGTACAAAATATGCTTACCAAGTCCTTGCGATGTACAAGTGCAAGTGCAGACAAAAAGCAAAAGCATGCGTTTTCTCCACTAAAGAGAAGGGAAACAAAAAGGTTTTGTTGATGCCAATAGAATGACATAATTGAAAACGCGACACATTCACATGGTCAAAGATGAGAACAAGATTACCGTAAGAAATTACTAACATTTATGTAATATAAGACACTAAGATAGGGATGGCCGACAATTTTATTGGATAGGAGTTTCATTCTTGACTTGCAAATAACAGGACGTGGTGGGGTATGTGTTAGTAATTAAATATCATTACAACAATTCAAATTTCTTTTGCATCTGTTTCAGATCGAGTCGTGGTGGTACCTACTGAAAACGCAGGATGTTGGGCCATTAATTACTGTTGATAGTTCACTGCGCAGCTCCCAATCGAGCACGGAAAAAACCGACTAGCAATTCTCTGTCGGGAAGGTTGTCTTTGACAACGTCGCAGCTAACGTATTCTTCACTCCACCTGCTTAGATTTGGATGATTTCCGATGCACATTCCAGACACTTGCACAGAAACTGGTAGCCAGTGAGCCAAGAAGGTGGCTACAATGTCAACAAAACCGATGTTTGCACCTCCGAAGAATTTCTTATTCTCAAGCTCCTTGTCGAGGATCTTCAGGTTTTTAATCGCTTCTTCTAGGGAGCTCTCACGCTCCTCTGGTGCTCCCATGTATGCCTTAAAAATTGACGGCGAGCACTGCACATTTACATATATATATATATAGACACGAGTAGGTATATGACGCTGTTAGATGAATCATACATATATGATGCTGTTAGATACATCATACATAGATAGTATATCATACAATACAACTCTGAATTAGTTGTATATTTCACTCCCAATTAATTAAATTTAGGTATGTAGTTACCTTTTCATCGAGGAACTTAGCCCAGAACCTAGCCATGGCTCTCTCATAAGGATCCTTGGGGAGGATAGGGTTACCTGATTTCCATGTTTCATCTATGTATTCAAGAATCACCTGAGACTCGGCAATGGCCTTTCCGCTATGGACGAGCACAGGAATCTTTTTGTGGATAGGATTGTACCGAAGAAGCTCAGGACTCTTGTTCTGTAGATCTTCATTTTGATACTCATATTGTATACCTTTCATTTGAAGGGCAATCTGCACCCTACAACTCATTGGGCTGCCTGTTGTCCCGAGCAACTTCAAACAACTCTCATTATTACCAGGCATTTTCTTTTTCCTTATCCAGATCGACTACTTGGAGGAGGGAGTGAAGCGATGAATACAGATTAGGAAGCTGGCAGGTGTGTTCTTCTAGTTATTTCAGTGCCTCATGTCTTAGACTACCCTGCTTAATTGTTTCATACAGCCCAGCGAAGACTTTCATGGGGAAAAGGTCGGTCTTTCCATTATTTTTATTCTTGGTCAGTGAAGTAGTGGTCGTTTTATTTGAGTGTCGTGTGTTTGACGTAATCGATGACGTCCTAATATTATTATTGATTTGTGAATCTGGGAGGAGGAGGATCATGTTCGTGCTTGTATGCAGCCGCCCGCCTCGTTTGAATTGCAAGAGATGAAGATGGTCTATTGCTTAAGGATAGCTTTGATTTGGCCGAACGAAACAAATTCTATATCGTGGACCAAGAACACCTTATAAGATGTATTAGGAGTCAATTTTTATTTTTATTTTTATTTTTATAATTTAATAAACTTTACTTAGGCATAAGGGTCATTTTTTAAAAATAATTTTATAAGTTTTATTTAGAGACATAGGGTCGTTATTTGTAATTTATAATTTTTTTATACAAAAATATGATTATTTTTGTAACTTATAATTCTTATTTTTACACACGGAATTATTTTTATAATTTTTAATCCTAGACATGAAATTATTTTATAAATTTTATAACTTTTTATTATGAACATGTTCAACAAGTATGATAAACATGGTATAAAATTTATAATTTTTATTTATAGACAAATGGTCAGTTTCTTATGTATATGCATACATTATCATGAATCTCTATGCGTTATATCATGACTCTTTGTGTGTTATGTCATAAATCTAAAAGTTTTGTTGTGATGAATGCGCGTGTATTATGAATACATAAGCTATGTGTATTATAAATTTAGCGAAATATATTATGCGGTGAATTAAAGCATTTTATGTGCTAAACATAATCATTTTCCGTAATAAACTTAATTGCTTAATTTTATGATATAACACCCTCATTTTTAGGACTTAAAAAATTTCGTTTAAAGAGTTAATTGTGGAAGCTAAAATAATAAAAATGTAGGGTGTTACTGTTACATTTGGTATAAGTTCTGTTTCCTATACAATTCTTATATGGTTATATCAAGTACTAAGGTTAAAATTATTACTGTGCTTGAATTAATAACACAATTATAAGACTGACATTAGAACGAATAAGGGAGATTAATATCATTTTGAATAAAATAAATATCGGCGGTTACAAAACTCAGTGAAAGGAAAATATAGAAGTACATAAGAGTATAAGAACATTTAGATAAAAAGATATCAGGTAGAATATCAGGTAACCTTGACTCTCAACCCAAAATACTAGCTTTCAACTGATCTCACAAGCTAACCTACAAACAACATTGCCCATTGAATAAATAGGGGCCCATGAAACATAAGCCATTAGTACGACGGTACTGAGTAACCCATTATACAATACTAATACAAAAACCCACGTAGAACACATAGAAGGCATCACATCATAACAAATAAACAAATATCACCAAAGCCACACACTATTCATACCTGTCAATTTAGAACATACTATCAACTAAACACCCAAAGGATTCTCTCTGGAGTAATTATTAGAACCAATCTCAACACAATAACTATAACCTTCACAATATATCTCAATATTAAAACCAACGAGTTCCATAATACCACAAGTAAGGCTCAAAGGTATCTACCAAACACAGGTAGGCATAAAGGCTACTATTGAATTATAGGTTGGCACGAATGTTACTACCGAACAACAAGTAGGGACGAAAGCTACTACCAAACTATAGGTAGGTATAAATGCTACTATCGAACAATAGATGGGCACAGAAGTTATTACCAAATCATAGGCAGGCACAAAGGCTACCACTGATCCACTTGTAGGCACGAAGGATACTGCCAAATTAATTCAACAATCATTTCTATCCAACAATAATTATTTTCATTTTTATTTTGTTAAGGGGTGATCACATCAACGAAAAGACATTAAGGTATTCCGGTTATACTGGTGCATTAACGCAACATAGTATTCAACCAACTATTAACCAAAGGACACTAAGGTACCCTGGTTACATCGGTACATGATTTCATATATTTATTTTATACGATTGTTCATGATACTTTTGTAATAGATCGTAATCTCTATCACAAAGAGGCTATTGACAAAGAAAAGGCTATAAGCCCTATCATAAAGAGGTTGGTGGAAAAGAAAATATTGTAAGGCCTCTCACAAAGAAGACATTGCCAAAATTCTATTTGTTACCCCTCACCAAGGCCGTTGAGCATTGAAGTCGGGCATACATAGTGAGAACATTGAAGGTAGGCACACTTGGTGAATTGTACTAAGCCTAAGGCTCAATACATAAGCCCTTAAAGAGGCTATAATTAAAGACGAACACATCTAGTGAGTTGAAAAATATACTTGCTTTCACTCACTAAGCCTAAGGGGCACATCTAGTGAAGATGAAGGAGCGAATATCTCTTTTAGTTACTAAGATTAGGCTCTTAAGGTGCATCCTTAGTCAAGGTACTGAGGTCACTAAGTCATTAGGCACACTTGGAGGATTTTTAGATTAGCTAAGCCAAGTCTCCCATGGTGCATTCCTCAATCGAGGAGTGAAGACTACTGAGCCCATGTTGAGGGGTCTAGTAGGTCTATTCGTTCTGATAAAAAAATGGTGACTAGATTGGAACTTACTTTGGTTCGCTACCACCAAATTACAATAAAGATTTAAAGTTCGTGCCATATGGATCTTCATAGTTTTTCATCACAAGTATTTTGGGAAGACAACCTTCTTATCTAAGTATTGCAACATCGATCTTTCTAATATAACATATTATTTTTGCTTGGCATTAGTATAGAAGCATAGGAAGAGGAAGGATGTACAAATAAAGGGAAGGATCATATTGTATATGAGAAGGCAACATATAGATTGTGCTAAAAAAATGGAGGTGGGTTCCTTTAAGAGTCATCTTCACTTTCATTGTCATCCATAACCTCCTCATACCGTTTAAGAATAGGGATACTTTCCAAATCTTCACCCTTATATAATTGTCCATCAACTTTATGAAGTTGATCATGCTTGTCTAGGACCTTAAATTGGGCATACATAATAGAGGCAGCGTAATCACACCACTATGATTGAAGATGTTTCTCATAATGAGAAAATTCTTCACTCATTAGATAATGGTCTATAACTTCATTGGAATGTTTCAGACTGTTGTTGGAAATGACCTTCTTGATGCTATCATTTATATTCTTTTTACATATTTCAACTTGTTTCCAAGACTCGGACAATTGCTTCATGAGATTTTCAAGATCTATAGTATGTGCTAAGTCATTCTTAGCAACCTCCTTGCGTAGCCATTTTGCCTCAATATGCTACATCTCTAAGGTTTTTGTAATATTAGTAACCTTATCAGAGAGGGTCTTATTCTCCCATTGCTAAAATTTTAGATCATCAACATATTTTCTGGCTTTCTCGGTATCAACATCTCATTTCTTCTTCAATGATGATAATTGATTGGTCAAGATTTTCTCCTTGCAAATATCATCTTCAAAACGAATAATCTTATCATTAAAGACATGTTGTTGCTTTTCCAGGTGTTCTTCTAATTTCAAAGCTTGAGCTTGGAGAAAGACTTAATTAAGTGATTCCGTTTTCAAACTGTTCTTTTCAGCTTCCAATTTAGTCATTTTTGCCTAGATGTTTTCTTCTTGTCCTTTAAAGTAGAGCAAGCTTCACGAAGATTTGATAGCTCACTCTCTACCTGTCGGAAGTGCTAACTACTTCTCAAGAGTCGATCAAATACCTTCTTCCTCATGGTGAGTTGCTATAAAGTAGTATTCAAGGAGTTATAGAAACTGTCATATCAAAAACATTAATATATTAATCTAAAAGCATGTATATGGAAAGTAAGGTTAAGGCCATCTCTTAGTAGAAGTCTTGTAGGAAGGCAATTGACATTCTCTTGATCCCTCTTTAGTACTAGTGTGTCGGTAAGTTCGAAGATGTTACAATCATTATGATGACATTCAAAGAAGGAATAATTGTTCAATAGGGATAAGATAGCTTCCATATTATCAATATACATCTTGGAATTATCCTCCATAATGGTTTTCCTCTCTAGGAAACTTACCAATTTTGTAGATTTTGGACCTAATAAGAGGTTGATGGTGTTATACGTGTTGCTGCTACCAATTGGAATAAATGGAGTTTCTAAGGGATCCCTTGTGTTGGTGCTAGGTTTTGATAATAGAGAAGGTAAGTTAATAAAGTCGAGAGAATCTCCCAACTATTCTTTCATTGTTCTTGCTGCTGTCTCTTATTCGATATTAGAATCATCTTTATGCTTGGGGTAAGTCCCTTACCTTTTCCCCTCAGTCAGTTGAGGTTGAGGGGTAGGAATATTATGCTTGGGACTAATTGTCAGAGGAAAAAATGGAGGCCGAAGTTGGGTGGAAGAAGATTTTGGAATACTCTTACCTTAGAGTATTTTTGGTTGTGCCTTTTCCTTTTCAAGTATTAACTTGCTTTAGGTGGGCCCTCACCTTAAAAAATGAAAATAGATTATCAAGTATTAGTTTCATAAGAAATACTGATGGACACTAAATGTGTTTTTCGAGGATAGTTCACAGATACGAGATAGAATTAATGCCTTGGAAAAATGGCTCATAATACCAAACTTGTTTGATTTCACTTTCTTTTTTAGCTTTTTAGGACCAGGTTTGGCAACTTTTTCACTCTCCTAAGCATATGACACCTTGGGTGGGTTATTATAACAGTG
Source organism: Tamarix austromongolica (assembly GCA_039764185.1). NCBI lineage: Eukaryota > Viridiplantae > Streptophyta > Magnoliopsida > Caryophyllales > Tamaricaceae > Tamarix > Tamarix austromongolica. Next base: position 102,926,883 of record CM077810.1, on the reverse strand, counting down.
TCATAGATAAATGTGGTGGTGAAATATTAGGAAAATACACGCCTTTTGTTTAGTCCCCTAGTGATGGAGGTTCCACTAGGAAGATGGATGGTAGGATTCTTTACGTCTTTAGATAAGTTGGGGATGCCTTAGATAGACCGGGGACTGTAGTTTGTTGATGAGATTTCCATGCATCACATTCTAAAATGTATTAAGAAGGGTTTTATACACTGATGGAAGATAAACTTATTGAATGAATAAAAATAAGGATAGGAAGCAATGAAACATCAACAAGTTGAAAATCTAAGTTAGGGAGAGACGACAACCAACACAACTGTTGGAATATGTGTTGATAATAGTCATGTTGGACATCCTACTAACAATGATTGTGGGATGCATGTCCTATAGGTGATATTTCATGCTCAAGAAGAGATGCTCAACCAAATCAAGGGGTCGCTTCTTAACTTGGGTTTGAATTCCATCAAGGTGCAAGAAGATGAAAGGAACAACCACATCAGGGAGATCACTCATGGTGATCCCGTAAATAAACCAGGCCTCACAACACTTCATCAACAATAAGATGATGCTAATGATTAATAAGAAGAAGATATCTTGGATATGCTAAGGAAGGCAATGGTTTCCTCATCTTAACCAACATTGGTGCAATCACCCTTGATAATATCAAGCATTTGATGAAGACTCAGATTCATATGAATATTCTAATGAAGCTCCTATAGCAAGATTAATAAACAACCGAAGATTGAAGGAATATTGAATGCAAGTTGAACTTCCAACTTTTAGAGGTAATCATAACATTGATTCCTTCTTAGGTTGGGTCTACAAAGTTCAAAAATTATTTTATATGATGGAGATATCTAAAGATAGGAGTGTGAAGTATGTGGCCTACAAGTTAAAAGGAAGCCCAGTAGCTTGGTGTAAGCTACAAGTTAATTGGCATTGCTACGGAAATTCACATGTGAAGAGTTCGCACAAGATGAAACAACTTTTGAAAGGAATATTCCTTCCTCTAGGATATGAGCAACATCTTTTCCAAATATGTCAAGATTGCGCTCAAGATCAAAGATAAGTAGTAAAATGTATAGAATAATTTCTTTATCTATCAGCTCGATGTTACCTTAATGAAAGAAAAGAGGAAAAAATATCTAGTTACATCAATCTCCTATGCTTAACAATCTATAAAAATATGGGTCTACAATCCATATAGATAATTGATGAAGCACACAACATGGCGTTGAAGGTAAAAAGCAAAATAGCTTGGTTGTCAAGAACAAAATCAAGATAGAGTGGGTCTAACTCAATATAACATCCTTATAGTAAGGATAATAAATTGGTTATAGCCTCAACTCATATTCCCAAAACATCAAATCAAGAAGATATCGCAAGTGGAAGCAACCAAAATAGGCCTACTAGTGAGTTAAGGAATGAGGCATCACAAAATCCTTATGTGAAGCTCACCGGGGACAAGTGATTTAGATCTAGTGAGAGGATTTATTGATCTAACCAATATTCTGCCTGATAACCTATCCACCTCACTAAAGTGGAAAAAGTTCACAAATATATGAAGGCCAATGATGATGAGGAAGATGACAAGTTAGCTAATGAAGATTGGGAGCACGCACAATGAGTTGTGAGATGATTACTTTTTACTCTAAAATAAGAAGAGTCATCATAGTGTTACCAAATATTTTACTCCAAGTGCTTTATCAACTAGAAGGTGTGTGTTTTAATCATAGATATTGATAGCTTCCATAATTTAGTGTCATTAATGGTTAACCATTTGTAGTTGGTAATAGAACCATACCAAATTGGATGGATCAAGAAAGGAATATCAAGGTGAATGAAGTATGTTATGTCCCTTTTTAAATTGGAGTATCTTAAGAGGATGAGATAGTGTTTAATTTCATCAATATGGATGTCTGTCATATCATACTAGGGATACCATGGCAACATGATTTTGATGTTACTCATCGCAAAAAGATGAATTTATATTTCTTTTGGCGGGGGAAGAATAAGATAAAAAATTTTCCAACACAAATGAATGACCAACTCCCTAAAGCTCCAAAGGTGCCAAAAAGTCCTCATTCTTTGTCAGCAACTTAGAAGAAGAATTTCTTACATAATTTAAGGAGGAAAATGCTTTATATGATTTGGTTGTTGAGGGACTAGAGCCACATGAGAAAGAAAATCTCATCAAAAGACTACCACTCTTAGCATATTTGAAGGGGATAATACTTGAGGAGATATTCGATGGGCTACCACCAATGAGCAACATACAAAATAAGATTGATTTGATTCTTGGTGATAGTTTACCTAACTACTTAATAAGTCCTATAGAAGGCTAAATTTTGTAGGAGAAATTTGAAAAATTTATTTGTAAAGGGAACATTTGAGAAAAACTAAGTCTAGGTGCAATCCTAACATTATTAACCCCTAAGAAGGATGGGAGTTGGAGAATATGTGCGGATATTCACATCATCAACAAGATAACAATAATGTGTCAATTCTTAATTCTGATGTTGGATAATATGTTGCATTAGCTAGAAGGACCAAGGGTATTTTTCAAACATTGACCTTAAGAATGGCTACCACCTAATTCATATAAAGCATGGTGATGAATGGTATACAACATTTAAGAGTAGGAGGGTTTGTATGAGTTACTAGTGATGCTGTTTAGGCTATCACATGCTCCAAGCACATTCATGAGACTACTGAATCATGTGTTGAAGCCCTTCCTTGGAAAATTTGTGTTTATCTACTTTGATGGCATCCTTATAAACAATAAAGTAGAGGAAGAACTCTTGATACACTCGAGAAAAGTTTATAAAACACTACGTGAAAACAAGTTATTTGACAACCTTAAGAAGTGTAGGTTCTTGCAAAAGAATATGCTAATCTTGGGGTAAATTATTATCTCAGAAGGCATACATGTTGATGAAAATAAAATTCAAGATAATCGTGATTGGCCTAATCTAAAAAAAACATTAGATAAGTAAGAAGTTTTCATTAACTTGCAACTTCCTATACGAAGTCTATCTAAAACTTTAGCAACATTGTTACCCCAATCACAAATCATTTGAAGAAAGGAAATTTTCAATGGATGAAAGAAGCCGAGAAGAGTTTTGCTCTTGTCGAAGAAAAGCTCACTACTACACTAGTCTTACCTTGCCAAACATTGAGAAGGTTTTGAAGTTAAATATGATACTAACGGCACAAGAATTGGAGCCACACTTTCACAATAAGGTAGAAAAGTAGCATTTGATAGTGAGAAGTTAAATGATGCATGAAATAAATGGTATACATATGAGTAAGAGCATTATGCCATAGTACAAGCATTGCATCAATAGGCATGTTATTTAATCTAGAAATAATCTGCAAAATATTCAGATCATGAATCATTGGGGAACTTTACAAACCAAAAGCATCTGAATAAAATGCATGCTTGATGGCCTCTCTCTCTCTCTCGTTAAATATTTACAGTTGTCCTCAAGTACAAATTAGGAATGTCAAACCATGTTGCTGATGCATTCAGTAGAAAGGTCACTTTACTTGTTACACTTAAAGAAGAAGCACTTGGGTTTGACGAATTGAATGATTTGTATGATGAAGATGAATACTTCAAGAGAATTTTGCACCAATGCTCTACAAAACAATGTACAAGTGATTTCCCAGTGCTAGAGGGATATATGTTCAAGGATAAAAGGTTGTGCATTCCGAAGATCTCATGAAGGAGGATATACAAGGCATTTAGGTCATGATAAAATCAAAGCAAGTTTGAAGAGAGGTATTACTAGCCTCAATTGAACTAAGGAACAGTCACATAATATAGGGCTTTAGATCCCTCTACATACTCCAAACGACTTCTAGGAAGATATGTCAATGGAATTTATTTTGGGATTACCTAGGCTAAAGAGAGATACTGATTCCATATTTGTGGTGGTAGATTGATTTTAAAAAATGACTCATTTCAATCATTGTCGAAATATTGAAGCTTCATGGGGTTCCAAACTCCATCACTTTGACCGAGAATCCAAGTTTCTTTTTGGCTTTTGGTTTGCGTTATTGAAGCCAATAAAATTACAAAATTGAAAAAATGTCACATTTACTTTGTTAAAGATGAGAACAAGATCATTGTAAGAAATTACTAACTTTTTATATAATATAATACAGACAGGGATGACCGACAATTTTATTTGATAGGAGTATCATTCTTGACTTGCAAATAACTGGACGCGGTGGATATTAGTAATTAAATATCATTACAACAATTCATTTTTTTTTGCATCCGTTTCAGATCGAGTCGTGGTAGCTACTGAAAATGCAAGATGCTGGGCCATTAATTATTGTTGCTAGTTCACTGGGCAGCTCCCAATCGAGCACGAAAAAACCTGACTAGCAATTCTCTGTCGGGAAGGTTTTCTTTGACAACGTTGCATCTAGCATAATCTTCACTCCACCTGCTTAAATTTGGATAATTTCCGATGCTCTTTCCAGACACTTGCACGGAAACTGGTAGCCAGTGAGCCAAGAAGCAAGCAACAATGTCAACAAAACCGATGTTTGCTCCCCCAAAGAATTTCTTATTCTCAAGCTCCTTGTCGAGGGTCTTCAGGTGTCTAATCGCCTCTTCTAGTGAGCTCTCACGCTCTTCTGGTGCTCCCGTGTATGCCTTAAAAATTGACGGCAAACACTGCACATTTACACGCACATATATATATATATATATGCAAGCAAGTACATGATGTTGTTAGATGCATCAAACATAGATAGTCTATAATTGGGTGCGAAACCTAACACCTTTGAATCAATTGCATATTTCACTCCCAATTAATTAAATTTCGGTATGTAGTTACCTTTTCATCAAAGAACTTAGCCCTGAACCTGGCCTTGGCTCTTTCGTACGGATCCTTGGGGAGAATAGGATTACCTGATTTCCATGTTTCATCTATGTACTCAAGCAGTGGCGGAGCCAGGGCTTCCGCATGGTGTCCCGGGACACCACGGAGCCCTGGCTGGAATATAAAAGTTTTGCTTGATTTTTAGATATTATATATATATAATACTTGTAGGACACCATAACAAACGATTAAAATGGATGAGCGGTAAGGTAGGTTGGGGTCCCGTGTATTGTTGCCCAGACGTCACAGGTTCAAGTCCCGTGGTCGTTTCGTTTTGAATTTTTGTCACACCATCAAAACGACGTCGTTTTGATTTTTTCCCCACCAAACCCTTACCCTTCCTAGCCTTCTCTTCGAGTCTTCGACCGTTGCTGCGCAATTGGCTTCGACGTTTGGCCCTCCCATTCTCTCGAGACCAGACCACTCCAGTGAAGACGCACACCGCCAGCTTGGACAACGCTGGAGCTCGCCGTTTCTGGCGTCGCCATTTCTTCTTCTTCTTCCAGCGGCTGCCTTTGTGTGGTGCGGTGCGGGCCGCCACCATGCAGCTACTGAGTGCAGAGTAGTTGCTCCGCCACTGGCCACCGCCACTGCGCCTGGCGCTGCCGCTGCCTTCCGCCTCTATCTGCCATCTCGACTGCCGCCGCCGGAGCCACTGTCGTATGTGTCTGTAGACTGTCGTGCCTAGTTGCCTTGCCTTCTTCAACTGAGCCAGTCCACACTCCACACTCCATAGCCGGCCCTGCGCCCCTGCCCACCAGGCACCAGTGTGCCACCATAGTCGACATTAAGGTAAAATTTTATTTTGTTAAATTATTTATCATCAATTATTTATGTAATTATGTAAAATTTAAGTTAATTTTTAGTTTGTTAAATTATTTATCATAAATTTATAAATTTGTGAAATTAGAATACAATATTAATTGATTATATTTGTTATATTAATTGATTGTATTTTTTAGTATATAGAAATTCTAATTTATCTTATTAATGTAGAAAATATAAATTGGTTTATTAATTAGGTAGAAATCAAAATTAGTTTGTAGAAATTAATTTTTTTAGTTTATAGAAATTCTAATTTATCTTATTAATGTAGAAAATAGAAATTGGTTTATTAATTAGGTAGAAATCAAAATTAGTTTGTAGAAATCAAATTTTTTAGATTATAGAAATTATAATTTATCTTATTAATGTAGAAAATAGAAATTGGTTTATTAATTAGGTAGAAATCAAAATTAGTTTGTAGAAATCAAATTTTTTAGTTTATAGAAATTCTAATTTATCTTATTAATGTAGAAAATAGAAATTGGCTTATTAATTAGGTAGAAATCAAAATTAATATGTAGAAATCAAATTTTTTAGATTATAGAAATTCTAATTTATCTTATTAATGTAGAAAATAGAAATTAGTTTATTAATTAGGTAGAAATCAAAATTAGTTTGTAGAAATCAAATTTTTTAGTTTATAGAAATTCTAATTTATCTTATTAATGTAGTAAATAGAAATTGGTTTATTAATTAGGCAGAAATCAAAATTAGTTTGTAGAAATCAATTTTTTTAGTTTATAGAAATTCTAATTTATCTTATTAATGTAGTAAATAGAAATTAGCTTATTAATTAGGTAGAAATTAAAATTAGTTTGTAGAAATCAAATTTTTTAGATTTATAGATTGAAGTGTCTAATTTATTAGTTAGTTTTTGAATTAGTTTGTTCTAAAATTATATTATCAATTAAGTTTTAGTAAATTCCTTAGTTAATTCATTAAATTGTTTAATATCTTAATTTAGGATGCAACGATACTTTTCAAGCTGGCTTAAAAATAGCCACAATGAATCTAAATCTATTAATCAAGTTGTGTTATCAACTATCAAAAATTTTGACGAATTTATTTAAGCACCTACAAATATTATTTTATTTTAATATCTATTTTAGTATATTATTTATTGAATAAATATAATAACGACATCATGGATCTAAAACTCCGGCTCCGCCACTTGTCGCAGCCAGTACCTTGATGCCTGACTATCTGCTTAATTGTTTTATACAAAATAAAATATAGTGTACGTAGTTGCGAAGCTTTTCTTGGGAAATAAGTTTTGTCTTTCCATTATTATTAGTCTTGGTCAGTGTACGTAGTAGCATATTAATTATTCGTTCGTCAATTATGTTTGACATAATCGATGACGTCCCGCATACAATGAAATTCCTAATCACATTGACTCGTGAATATGGGAGGTTCGTGATTGACGCTATTTCCCGGCTAGTAACTCCGTTCTGCATCTCTCTGCATTATATTCATATGGTCTTTTCTTGGCTTTAATTCATCGGTGAAAAATTGGCAAGATACTTGAACAATGGCCGGGCGACACCCTCGCTTAGTTATTAATAAAAGCTAAGGGAGATCAAGATCTGCATAAGGTCTCTCAGAAATAAACTTCCGGGGACAGTAGCGGCCTGTTTTCTAACGAACAATGGATGATGCATTTGGCTTAAGTGTTAATACATACTGATGATTCAACTTAAGAGTTCCAGGCTTGAATCCTCTTTATCTTTCTTTCTTTTGATCATTGTAACCACCTATATAATCTTAAGGACTTCTTAGGAATGAAAAAATAAATAAATAACATAGCAGATTTGATATGCCTATCAAGTAGATAGCAGTATATGTTGTCTAATTTGATCTGTACTATTGGAGTTTGAATGGAGGATCTTGTCGGGCAGTGTCGCAAGCTATTTGGTGCCCAATGCTTCATGCCCTGTCAGTCACCACCGTTGTCAAGTACAACCGTTGATTTCATCTCTCTCACCCGTGGAATGCTTAGCCCCAGCACGCCAGCCAGCCCGCTTAGCTCGCTCTGTAATGGAGTCTTTATGTAATGAAGGATTTGAGATACGCTTTTCAAGTTTGTGTTTTTGTTTCTTCGTTGTTAATCCTTTGTTCCGGCACTGTTATGAGCTAGAGCCTGATCATGAACCAATAGTGTACTGAAATTGGTCTTCATACCTTTTGGGTAATGCAATTAGCAATAGGCATTAATGATTAACAAATCGTACTTGAGGCCTAAGAACAAAATGGACTAATAATTGTACAATACAAAAGGAAATGTTTGGTTGATATGCAATAATGACTTACGTAACAATGAAGGCCCAACAGGCTAGAGATGAACCAAGTCAGTAATCGCTGTAGCACATCTATTCACGTACAATCCGTTTACAGCTCTCAGTGGTTATTTCCAGTATAAAACAACGTTTAAAACTTCGAACATAATCACAGCTATGACTATTATTGCCGTATCAATTAAAGCTTACAAAAAAGAAGATATGTATACTCTAAGAAAAAGGTTCATGGAACTATTGGATTCTCCTCACTTCTATCAATGTGTTGGCATGGATGCCCAATGCCGTGGTTAGGATTCGTTTCTTGATCAGCTAGAATATTGACATTTGTCTCAAACAGGTGTTATTCATGTGTGAACCTTAGGGTTGCTAGTGCTTCATGTTGGTGTAGGTAGAGCTGGCAATCGGGCGGGTCGGGTCACTATCGGATCGGGTAACATAATAATCGGGTCATATCGGTTTCGGATAATTTCGGATCATTTTATCGGGTCGGGCTGGGTCGGATTTGATTCGGATCAACTCAGTATCGGATAATCTCGGGTCATTCTAAGCTCTCGGGTCGGGTCTGGTTGAGATCGGATGGACTCGGATTCGGGTAAATTTGGGTTGTTCTAATTTCGGTTCGGGTTCGGATCGGGCTCGGTTGAGTTTCAATTATTATATTTTCGGGTCGAATTTAGATTGAATTTAGGTCATTTCATATTTGAGTCATGCTTGTGTCATTTCCTTTCTTTCTTTTTATTCCAAGATATTATTAAAAGCTAATTATTTTGAGATCATTTATTTTAATTTATCTTATTCAATTAAAAGTGAATTATTATATTAATTGTTTTGGGGCCTTAGAATTTTTTATCATTATTTTATCTTTGGAGATGTATCTGACGTTTCAAATTTAAACTTTTTCAAATCGTATCACTTTTCTTTTTATGTTAAGGTATAACTTATAATTCAACTCCATTATTAGCTTGGTCATATTGAGTTCTAGTATTATTTTAAGTTTATATTATATTTATATCTTATACGCTCCTTACATGATATTAACTTATAATAGTTATTGATAATTGATAACAAATGAAGATTTCTAAGGTTGTACTTCTCATATTATTTTTAAAAGAGATTGATCACATCATATTAACATAATTTTAATAAATATGATAATAATAATAATAATAATAATAATACAAAAATAATGATAACAATAATAATAGTAATCAATGAATATCAATTATGGCAAAAATAATAATAACAACATATTAGTTTTTTATTATATATTTTGATTAGATCATATCAAGCTAAATAAGATAAAAATTAAATAAAGTAAGTAATAATGACTATTATTGACAAAAGACCAACTAATATTGACTTCTTACTATTTAACACTGTTGATGTAATAAAAAATATTAATCTTCAATTTTTATAATGAATAACTAACATTCTCACTCTAGATTTTTCCTACTTTTCTATGATGTTGTAGGTACTATATTGCAAGGTATGGCCGTATAGATACTAATATATAGTGTTCAAGGTTGCACTGTTATTATCTTATGGTACTAGATGGAATAATGGAATTGAACTAATATTTAAATGGCATAGTAGTGTTATTCTTTTTTTTTTCTCTACTTTTATTTCTATTGGTATCAATGGATATTGTATTTGTATATACATAAGTGATATAATTTTTATGAAAGTATATTGTTTCTAGATTTTGATGTAAGTGCTAGTATGGATTAGTTGCACATCTATATTATTTCATGTTTTATGAAGTTTTAAAAATTTTGAGTTATGGGTTAATGTTAATTTTTGGGCAGTACCAAGTTGAATCTTTATAGATTTATAATTTTTCAGATAATATCAGATTTCGGATAAATAATGGATCGGGTCGGGTCATTTCGGATTTATAGTTTTTCGGGTTATATCAGGTTTCGGGTGAATAGCGGGTCGGGTCGGGTTTATTTCGGGCTTATGATTTCTCGGGTTATATCGGATATCGGATATGTATCAGATCGGGTCGGATAGGTTTTGGGCATTTAATTACTCGGATAAAATCGGATCGAATTTCGGGCGGATCGAGTCGGTATTCGTCGGATTTTTCGGGTCGGGTCAACTTTTGTCGGCTCTAGGTGTAGGTAAGAACATAATTGATTCTTGAAATCTAACTTACTTGACCCCTGGTCTACCACTACTTATACTATCTCGTTCTAGTTAGGAGTAATATATTCTACGGATTCATTATACTCTTTTGTTTCTTTATCATCTCACTCCCAACTCCTACGGTCCTACCCCTCCTTCTTAGCGATTCCTTTTTATGGCAAAGTAGATCGAGGTTGATATAAATTAGGTTCAACCGGGTTGTTAAAATTAAATAAATGCTAAACCATTATTTGGATATTTATTAGGTTAATCTAGGTGAATAATGTAGAATCTTATTTCCGTTGAAATGGGTAGTGATGAATAGCCGAAAAATCATTCAACAAGTGATTTGAATGTTAATAGTTTTGGGGATAAATTGAATTTAAATGGGGTTAGTATTGTTAGACAAACATCGAGGCCAGCAATACTGTCCACAGGTCCCCTGCTTTCTCAACTTCAGATTAAGATTAAGAGAAACACACACACACACACACACTTACATTTCTTGTTGAAGAGTATAAAATAAAACTACGTACTTTTTCGGTGAAAGATGAAGAACAAGATTATAAGAAACTACTACTAGTTAGGAATATAATAATTCATTGATGGCTCCCAATTTTATTGGATATGAGGAATACGATTTTTTCTTTGACAATATACGACACACCGGATATTATTAGTACTCAAATACTAAAAGATTACTATCACTGCAACAAATTATATTTATTCTATTTCAGATCGAGATGTGGTAGAAAAACTGGTGGATGTATTGTTGGGCCGTCATAAGTGTTGGTAATTCACCGGGCAGCTCCCAATCTAGAATGGATAGCACTGACTATCAATTCTCTGTCGGGAAGGTTTTCTTTGACAACGCTGCAGCTAAGGTATTCTTCAGCCCACCTGCTTAGATTTGGATACTTTCCGACGCACTTCCCAGACACTTGTACAAAAATCGGTAGCCAGTAAGCCAAGAAGCCGGCAACAATGTCAACAAAACCTATGCTTTCACCTCCGAAGTACTTCTTGTTCTCAAGCTCCTTGTCGAGGATCTTCAGGTTTCTAATCGCTTCTTCTAGTGAGCTCTCACGCTCCTCCGGTGCTCCCATGTATGCTTTGACCATTGACGGCAGGCACTGCGCATTCACACCCTCAATTAATTAATTAATTAATTAATGCCTATTAATTATTTTTATTACTCTGAACAAATTAAATTTTTAGGTAAATTCTGTAGTTGGTTACCTTTTCATCAAAGAACGTAGCCCAGAACCTAGCCATGGCTCTTTCGTACGGATCCTTGGGGAGGATGGAGTTACCTGATTGCCATGTTTCGTCGATGTATTCGAGAATCACCTGGGACTCAGCAATGGCCTTTCCGTTATGGACAAGCACAGGAATCTTTTTGTGGATTGGATTATACCGGAGAAGCTCAGGGCTCTTGTTTTGTAGATCTTCATTTTGATACTCATATTGGATACCTTTCATTTGAAGGGCAATCTCTACCCTACAACTCATTGGGCTGAACTTTGTCCCAAGCAACTTCAAACAACTCTCATTACTAGACATTTTTTTCTTATCCAGATCGACTGCTTGGAGGAGGGAGTGAAGTGATGAACACAAAATTAGGAAGCTGGCCGGTGTGTTATAGTTATTTTAGTGTTTCATGCTTCAGAATATCCTGCTTAATTGCCTTATATAGCTCACTAGCTCAGCGAAGCTTTACTTGGGAAATAAGTTGGCATTTCCATTATTTTTATTCTGGGTCAGTGTGTTTGACATAATCGATGACATTCGTCGTACTATGTATTTCCTAATCTTGTTTTTGGCTGGTCAATCCGGGAGGAGGATCATGTTCGTCCACGAACGCAGCCGGCCGCCTCGTTTGACTTGCAAGAGCTGAAGATGGTCAATCGCTTATGGATAACCTTGATTTGGCCGTATAAAAGCAATGAGCTCCTTGCGAGGTGCACCAATGGTCATTTTTATTTATTTATTTATAATTTTATAAGTACTTTATCTAAATATATAAGGTTATTTTTATAATTTAATAAATTTTATTCATGTCTGCAAGTTATTTTGTATATATAATTTGTAATTCTTATATATCAAAATGGGACCAATTTTATAATTCATAATTTTATTTATACATACGAGATTATTTTTATAATTTTAAAATTCTTATTTCTTAATACAGTCTTTTTTATATGTTTTATAGCTTTTTGTTTTGAACTAGTTCGAAAAGTATGATGAATACGGAATAAATTTTATAATATTTATTTTTAGATATATGATTATGTTTTGTAATTCGATAACTCTTACTATGTATATCTATTTAATAGTATATCGCAAACCTACATGTATTATGTCATGAACCTAAAAATTTATTGTGAGGAACCGACATGTATTGTGAAGTTAGTGAAACAAATTATCTTTTGAACCAATGCATTTTATGTGCTGAATATAACCGTTTTCCGTAATGAACTTAAGCGTTTAATATTATAAACTTTAAACTTTCCCCCTCCTATTTATATATTAGTTCTGTCTTTTATGGGATTATCACTTAACTTTAGTGTAGTTCAAAAATTCTATAGAATTTTGGTTTCCATTCTATCAAGTTCGGTTTATATTATACAGGACATAACATGAAGGAAACTTATTATAACATCAAAATCGTAATTAAATTCATTTAAATATTATAACTTATGTATAGTGCTATGTGAACATGTATGTTAAGTTTTTATAATGAAACATACCAATACTTTTGCTAAGTATAACTAAATTCTTTGTTGAACTTCTACGTTTTGTTACCTGAACCTAAAATATTAACACAATGAACCTATCAGTTTAGTCTGATGAGTCTAACATAAAGAAAGAAATACTTGTGATAACACTTATATGCATTAACATGCTAAACCTATACATAGTTTAGTATTAATGAACATGGTAGATTCTTCTAATGCACCTACATATAGTGTCCTTTGAAACATGTATGCTTAGTTTTTTATAATGAAACATACCACTATTTTTTGTTGAGTAAAACTAAATTATATGTTGAATCTGTATGTTTTATTGCCTAAAATCTAAATAATGAACATAATGAACCTTTGTGGTTTATGTTATGAACTTGGAAGTTTTATATTATTAATTTAATTCTATAAAGTTAGTGAAAGTACATAATTAAAATGACATATTTTCTCAGTAAAAGATGGAACAAGATTAGAAGAAACTACCGATAATTTTACCTGGTTTATTTTTCTAATTTGATACCTTAAATCCAGATAAATTAATATTATCTTAAACCTAAATCTAACCATAAATTTACTTTCTTTTTCTTTCTTTTCTCTTTTTTTCTTTTTCTTCTTCTTCCTTGTTCCTTCCTTGTGCCCCTATCCCACTCTCCTTTTCTTCTTTTCTTCTCGACTGTTCCAACCAATCCACCTTCTCTTATTTCCTTCTTCTTCTTCTTCTTCTTCTTCTTCACTCCTCCTCGTGTGAACCTCAAACCAAGCCCAGTCTGTCCCTTATTTTATTTTCCCTTTTTCCCTTTTTCCATCCCTATCTTGCTTAGCTGGCTCGTCCTTCCTCCTTTCTTTCCTTCTCCTACTCCACCTTTGCATCCCTACACATCCAAACATGTCCTAACTCCCCCTACATCACCTTGCATGACCCCTACCCATGCACACTTGAGTCCTTCTTTCCCTTTCCAGCTAAACTAGACCTACACACTCCCTCCTCGCATCTCTTTCCTCCCATTCTTGGCTCCTGCACCATCCCTCTACCTAGCCTGCATGCCAACCTCCCCTTCCCTCTTTGCTTTTGCCCTATCTTTCTTACACCCCTATTGAGCCCCCACCACCGGCTACTCCTACTTACCTACCTTACATGACTAAACAAGCCCATTTCCCCATTGATTTTACCTCCCCTTCACCCTCGACCATGCATGCCTACACACACACACACACACATATTCCCTTATCTCTTTTCAACCCCCTATAATTTCCTCCTTCCTCCTTACTTCTTCTTCTTCTTCTTTTCTTTCTCCTTCTCACCCCTACCTTTAGTTTCCTTTTTCCTCACCACCATTGAATCTATCGCATCACAAGCTCCACCATTTCACCACCTCCCTACCCTTGGTTCCTCTTTCCCTTCACTTCCCTCCTTCGTCTTCCCATCAAGTTGTTGCCTTCTTTCCTCTCATCTTCCCTTTTCTCCCTTTGCCCAACTCTCTCCACCTCTATTTTCTCTACCTTGCACACCAACCAACAACCTTTGCCTCGCAACCCATATACCATCTTCTAACCACCACCTCCACTTCTTGTCATTGTAGCTATCACTAAGAAGCCAGCGACCACCAACCGTCCTCATCCTTATAGCACCATCCAACATCCAAACAATACTTCCTAGAGCCCTTAACTTCCCTTTTCTCTTCTCCTTTCCCCGTCCTAGCTGCCATCTTCCCAGCCTTGACTACGAGTAGCTTCACCACCACACCAACTAGTCCACTCCCTTGAAGCCCCCCTTTTACCTTAGACCACTCACATTGCATGATCAACATGAGCGTTCATTTAAAAAATTTACCCCTATTTTAAACTTTTTGGTAATTTACAATTTAATATTTTAAATAAAAATTATTATTTTATTAATTAAATATTAATATGATTATTATGGTATTATTTTTAGGTATAAAGTTTTATTAGCATATCCTAGTAATTTTTAATAGATTAACGATAAAAGTGAGCTTTGTTTGGAAATTAGGTATCTTTTATATTCTACTAAAATGTTTAGACATTGCATGATAGCACATTTAGGTTTTGATGCATAAATTGTGTATTAAATATATTCGTTACATTGTGATTATTTGTTTAATAATGATAGTATGGGATTTGGCAAAATAAAGCATGTTAACTTGAGACTAGTGGGAGACCTTTGTCAAGATGCTTAGGGCTTGGTTCTATCCTACTCATAGAAGGATGGAAAAGTATGATGAGCTCATGGAATTATGTTAGGGGACGTCTTCGGTGGAGGACATCTATAGTCATTATTTATACCTAGTCCACCTTTCCCCAGAGGTTGACACTGACGAGAGGATGAAGGTGCATCAGCAAGATCACAATATGCATACAATTCTTAGGTATGAAGTTACTTTTGCTTACACATGACATAGACTATATATGTGGAGTGGCTCTTATATATAAAATGTAGCATTTGTTGATTTTAATTATATTAGGTTTACTTTTGGTTAGGTTAGGTTAGGAATTACTATTTAGTAGGCTATTCATGGAAGATGCCCTTCTTCTTCTAGACCAAGTCATCAACACCTATTTTTCTCTTTAGATGTCTAAGATAATTCTCTAGATGATAACCGGTAATAGAACTCAATTGCATAAGGATATCATTAGATAACAATCTCCTCGGAGGATCCCTTTTCTTGAGCTTTCTAGTAAATTGATGATTTTTTTTAAATGGATGAGAGGTGGGGATGAATCATTGATGGAAAACATAAATAATCTTATACCTCAATATCATGAACGGGATGCATTATTGTAATTTGATCATGCTAAATAACCTCAACTAAGCCAACCTAATTGATACAAGTGAGTTGGAAGATCATTAATGGTCCATATTAGTGTTGCATGCATTTTTAACACTCTATTATTGAATGAATATCATGTATTAATACCTAAAATCGATGGCTATGATTTTTTCTTTGACAATATACGACACACCGGATATTATTAGTACTCAAATACTAAAAGATTACTATCACTGCAAAAAATTATATTTATTCTATTTCAGATCGAGATGTGGCAGAAAAACTGGTGGATGTATTGTTGGGCCGTCATAAGTGTTGGTAATTCACTGTGCAGCTCCCAATCTAGAACGGATAACACTGACTATCAATTCTTTGTCGGGAAGGTTTTCTTTGACAACGCTGCAGCTAACGTATTCTTCAGCCCACCTGCTTAGATTTGGATACTTTCCGACGCACTTCCCAGACACTTGTACAAGAATCGGTAGCCAGTAAGCCAAGAAGCCGGCAACAATGTCAACAAAACCTATGCTTTCACCTCCGAAGTACTTCTTGTTCTCAAGCTCCTTGTCGAGGATCTTCAGGTTTCTAATCGCTTCTTCTAGTGAGCTCTCACGCTCCTCCGGTGCTCCCATGTATGCTTTGACAATTGACGGCAGGCACTGCGCATTCACACCCTCAATTAATTAATTAATTAATGGTTATTAATTATTTTTACTACTCTGAACAAATTAAATTTTTAGGAAAATTCTGTAGTTGGTTACCTTTTCATCAAAGAACGTAGCCCAGAACCTAGCCATGGCTCTTTCGTACGGATCCTTGGGGAGGATGGAGTTACCTGATTGCCATGTTTCGTCGATGTATTCGAGAATCACCTGGGACTCAGCAATGGCCTTTCCGTTATGGACAAGCACAGGAATCTTTTTGTGGATTGGATTATACCGGAGAAGCTCAGGGCTCTTGTTTTGTAGATCTTCATTTTGATACTCATATTGGATACCTTTCATTTGAAGGGCAATCTCTACCCTACAACTCATTGGGCTGCCCGTTCCAAGCAACTTCAAACAACTCTCATTACTAGACATTTTTTTCTTACCCAGATCGACTGCTTGGAGGAGGGAGTGAAGTGATGAACACAAAATTAGGGAGCTGGACGGTGTGTTCTAGTTATTTTAGTGTTTCATGCTTTAGAATACCCTGCTTAATTGCCTTATATAGCTCGCTAGCTCAGCGAAGCTTTACTTGGGAAATAAGTTGGCATTTCCATTATTTTTATTCTGGGTCACCGTGTTTGACATAATCGATGACGTTCCTCGTACTATGTATTTCCTAATCTTATTTTCGGCTGGTCAATCCGGGAGGAGGATCATGTTCGTCCATCCATGAACACAGCCAGCCGCCTCGTTTGAATTGCAAGAACTGAAGATGGTCAATCGCTTATGGATAACTTTGATTTGGCCGTATATAAGCAATGAGCTCCTTGCGAGGTGCAACAATGGTCATTTTTATTTATTTATTTATAATTTTATAAGTACTTTATTTAGATATATAAGGTTATTTTTATAATTTAATAAATTTTATTCATGTCTGCAAAGGTTTTTTTATTTATAATTTGTAATTCTTATATATCAAAATGGGACCCATTTTATAATTTTATAATTTGATTTATACGTACGGGATTATTTTTATAATTTTAAAATTCTTATTTCTTAATACATGGTCATTTTTATAAGTTTTATAGCTTTTTTATTTTAAACATGTTCGGCAAGTATGATTAATACGTGATAAATTTTATAATATTTATTTATAGATACATGATCATTTTTTTTATAATTATATAACTCTTACTATGTATATGTATTTAATAATATATCGTGAACCTACATATATTATGTCAGGAACCTAAACATTTTATTGTGATGAACCAACATGCATTGTGAAGTTAGTGAAACAAATTATATTTTGAACCATTGCATTTTAAGTGCTGAACATAATCGTTTTCCATAATGAACCTAAGTATTTAATATTATAAACTTTGATTTTTCCCTCCTATTTATAGATTAGTTATTTCTTTTATGGGATTAGCACTTAACTTCAGTGAAACTCAAAAGTTCTCTAGAATTTTGATTTCCGTTCTAAGTTTGGTTTATATTATACGGGACATGACATAAAGGAAAATTATTATAACATTAAAATCCTAATTAAATTGATTTAAATATTATAACCAATGTATAGTACTATTTAAACACGTATGTTTAGTTTTTATAATGAAACATACCAATATTTTTTGCTAAGTATAACTAAATATTAACACAATGAAACTATCAGTTTAGCGTGGCGAGTCTAACATAAAGAAAGAAATACGTGTGATAACACTTATATGTATTAACATGCTAAACCTATACATAGTTTAGTATTAATGAACATGCTAGAATAATCTAATGTGCATATGTATAGTGTTCATTGAAACATGTGTGTTTAGTTTTTATAATGAACATACCACTATTTTTTGTTGAGCAAAACTAAATTCTGTGTTGAATCGGCATGTTTTATTGACTAAACCTAAATAATGAACATAATGAACCTTTGTGGTTTATGTCATGAACTTCTAAGTTTTATATTATTAATCAAATTATATAAAGTTAGTGAAAGTACATATTTAAAATGACATATTTTCTTAGTGAGAGATGGAACAAGATTATAAGAAACTACCACAAGTTTGGAATATAATAATTCATTAATGACTAGTAATTTTATTAGATAGGAAGAATATTATTTTTCTCTTTGACAATACATGGCACATTGGAGATTAGTAATCAAATATTGGATTATCATTATTGCAATTTTTTAATATATATTTTTTAAAATAAATTTGTCATTATTATTTTTTAGCATAAAATATTTTACATATAAACTCTAAGGTATGGTCCATATTAAATTAGATATAAATTTTGGACATAAATTTTATATTACATAGTAATGTAATAGTAATGAAGGCTAACCTATACGTCTGTATCTAATTTTTGATGGTAAAATTAGAGTTAAGCAAGTGTGTATGTAGGCAAGCATGTTTGTGACACACGATACAAAAATAAAGGAGATGACTAAGTTAAATATTACTTATTTATTTATCTCTAATTGTAATTTTAAAAGTGGAGCCAAAAGTTACCACTATATACATGGGGCATTAAAAGGGGAAACACCTTGTGCATTTTAACTCGACAAATAAAGAGACATTCTACATTTTTTTTCCATTTATCGCACACATATACATGAGAAGAAATCAAGAGTAGACTTTCTTCTTCAAATTTTATGAGATTTTAATGTGAAATTAAAGCAGACGAAGTGAAATAAAAGAGAGTCCCTATTCACTTTTCTCGCAAATAAATTATGCTATATCAGGTCCGAGGAATAAGGGAGTAGAACCAACATATTCATATTTTGATCGTTGTTTCTATATTTTGGTGTAATTAATCTAATTAATTATAGTATGAGATTTGGTAAAATAAATCATGTTAACTTGTGGAAATTATTGTGTGTACAAAATGTATGTTCAAATGGGTTAAATGATGGGAATAAATTATATATATCATGTATGGCCAAAATGATAGGTTGTGCATGCCTAGATATATTTTTAACATAAATGTTATTATCATGTACCCTAGGGAAAATTTTGTCATTTAAGCATACTTTTATATTTAACAAGATAATAATGCTTATGGGGATGGGTGATTTGATGTTTCAAAAATGCATGTTTCACCATGATTATTATTACTATATGTCCTAGGGTTATTTTGGTCATTTTGCATGTATCATGATAATTATTTTTAGAAGCATGTCTAGTATATATTATTTATTGTTGAGTATGTGGAAATTTGGTTTCATATTCTAGAAATGTATATTAGGGTTTTACTTGCAAATCATATACAAGGGAAAAATTTTCATTTAACATATATAGTAATTTATTTGCATGTTAAATGATGTAATTATTTTCTTTTATTATTTTCTTGACTAATTAATAAATAAAATAGAATTAGCATTTAAAATGGATGATAATGAGGATATTTTAGCCTCAAGGGCATTTTGTTTATTTTTGGCTAAAAGTGTTTAAGTATGAATAATTGAGTTTAGGATGGACTTAGTATATTTTTAATGATTTAGCATGGTATTGACATTGATTATGGTTGTCTCAGATGTTTGGAAATGAGTTAAAATGGTTAAGTATAAAAATTAGATCTATGTGACTAATATGTGATTTTGGTGGTCCACTTAATAAAATACTAATAATTAAAATGAAAGACATTGAGATCGAAAATGGTGGCTATTTAGGGTTTGCTACCCTATGGACGTGGTTTATCTCATGGTTGATTATGGATTTTGCTGGTGTGCTTTAGTGCCCCAACCAAGCCCTATATCTTACTTTATTTTGTTCTGCATACTTATAAAGGATATATATACTTATGGATTAGGTGTCCTTGTCGGTAGGGTACTGTATTACCTTCATGTACCAGTGCAACCAGGGTACCTTAGTGTCTTTAGGTTGATAGTCAATAGGATACTATATTGCCTTGGTGCACTAGTATGACCGAAGTACCTTAGTATTTTTGGGTTCAAAGTAAAATCTCCTCGAGTAAATAATAATAATAAAAAGGAAATGAATATTATTATATGGATATGATTATTATTGGATTAAAATAAATATTGGATTGGTCGGTAGTAGCCTTTGTACCTACCTAGGTTTTGGTAGTAGAATTTGTGCTTATGTGTGGTTAGGTAGTAGCCTTAGTGCCTACCTATGGTTTGGTAGTAGTCTTTTTTGCCTACCTGTGGTTGGGTAGTAGCCTTAGTGCCTACCTATGGTTCAAAAGTAGCCTTTGAGCCCTACATGTGATGTTATGGATTTTATTGGTATTATAACTTTGAGCTCTACATGTGGTATAATGAATATTATTGGTTTGATATTGAGACATGAGGTATATTGTGATGGTTATGGTTGTTATGTTGAGATTGATTCTAATCATTATTTCTGATAGCATCTCTTACATGCTTGGTTAGTAAGCTTTGTTATGTTATACATGAATGAGTATGACTAATATGTATCTTTGTTGTTATTGTATATTTGATATAATTATCATATTTCTATCATCGTATGAATATTTCAATGTTTATACCATGTATTGTTGTGATCTCCTTTATGTGTTCTATGTGGGCTTTTCATATTATTTTTATATAATGGGTTACTCAGTATCGTTGTACTAAAGGGTTCCTTTTCATGGGTCCCTACTTATTCGATAGGTAACGACCTTTGTTGGTTAGCATGTGAGATCAGTTGAAGGCTAGTGTTTGGGTTAAAAGTAGGGCTATCTGGTGTGTTCCTTAATATATTTTGATCCAGATGATTCTATACTCTTATATCCTTATATACTTCCTTTCACTGAATTTTGTAATCACTAACGGTTCATTTTATTTGAAATGATATTAATTTGTTTTTATTCTCTCTAGTTTCATCTTCATAGTTGTGTTATCAATTTAAGTAGAATAAATTTTTTAGCTTTAGCACTTGGTATGAGAATAGTGGAAGAAATCGGACTTGTATCAAATGTGGCAGTAACACCCTACGTTTTCCAATTTTATCTTTCGTAATTAATTATTTAAATAAAATTTTTCAGTTTGTAAAATTTTAGGGTGTTAAAGTATGCAAGGTAATGAATTACTTTTGATGAATCATGTGTAACACCCCTAAAATTTACTACTGAAAAATTTCTTTTACTAAAAAGGCTTAATAGAAGTGGAGTATAAAAATGACGAATTCTGGGGATATTACCGCTACACTTGGTACCAGACCGATTCACTCCTACCGTTCCAGTACCAAGTGCTAAGGCTGAAGAAGATTATCATAAAACATGAGTCAATACTTAAAAGAAGAATTCATGAAAGAATAAGAAAGTTCATAATATGGAAATCAAAGTATGCGTAAAAAGGTTTACAATCCAAAGGAGTACATGATTAAAGTTCCCAAAGGAACAGAAAGTACAATAAGATAAAATAGGACTAATATAAGACAATATAGAGTAAAATGAAATGAAAGATAGAATCCAGCCAGGTCACTTTCAATCCCTAGGCTAAGTCTAGGCTCAACTCTCAGTCTCGCCCGATACCTCATAAGTGTCGTAAGCATCGAATATAGCATTTCCTAAATGCACAAACTCAGGTGGGCCCTCTACTCGTGGGAATGAGTAGCACCCATGAAACGGGTGGTCAATACACTATGTACTGAGTGAGGTAACCATATGGGTAAGACCATTAAGAAGCACGCAAGTAAGGCCATACAAGAAGATAAACACGTAAGGCATACAAGGTAATAATTCAAATTTACAAGATCAGGCCGGACTTATATTAATAATTTATCTTACACCTCTTTTATATTAATTTCATGAGAGTATGAGAACCCCACTATTACAGCCAGTGGACTAAAAACACTCCACAGGGAAGAATGCAACTGACCACTATTATAACCGGTGGACTGGAATAACTCAGCAGGGCAACATGCACCTGACCACTATTATTATCGGTGGACTAGAATATATATATAACCTCACTGACCCCGACTAACATGGTTTTCTACTGTAAATAATTAGTATCTTTCCATGATTTATACTTCTAGTTCACACATTTCTCATATTAATTCCGTGTGAGTACAGGAATCCCACTATTATAGCTGGTGGACCGGAAACACTCCATAAGGCAGAACACACCTAACCACTATTATTGCCGGTGGACTGGAAAACATATCCTCATTGGCCCCAACTCACGAGGTATTCCACTGTAAGTAATTAATATCTTCCTAATACTTATTACCATACAAGGTTTGGTTTATCGAGCCCGGAATCCCCCACTATTATAGCTGGTGGATTGAAAACACTCAGGAGGACAAAACACACCTGACCACTATTATTATCGGTGGACCGAAAAATCACTCAACAAGGCAAAACGCATCTGATGACTATTATTACTAGTGGACTGAAAAATATATATAACCTCACTGGGACCTAGATCAATAATCTTTCACTTTAAGTGCTTACTATTTTATTGTATCTTATTCCACATATAACGCCGACTAGACATGCACGGCCCACTCGGCTTCCCGACAATCCTGTCCCATATTTTGAGACTTTTACTTCTTCTAGTACATCCAAATATCCTTGCCCACTCTTTCCTCATTACCATGAATACTCAAATTCGAGGCCTAATTCCCATATTTCGGAATCAACTTAATATCACTCTCTAGGGTTTTCTTCCGGAAAAACCCTAATTTGGCCTATATGTCCTAACCTACCTCTGTCCCATACAACTCATATTCCTCCAGTTTATCATCTCACTTGATTCATCCTCAAGCACCACATTTTACTCCCTATATAATACATGTGGCCACAAAACCCTAGTTGGCCATCCCAAAACTCTAGCACCTCTCTTTCCCACTACGATGTTATTCATTCATCACTCTTACTTACGATCACCTCTTCCACATGACACATATCCAACACAACCCATGATCCAAAGACTTCCTTCCATCTTTTTCCCACTCACCATGAATCCAAAACTCTTCTTTATTTCTAAAACCATCACTTCTCTCGACCCATACTTAACATTACAACCTCAGTATCCAACTCCCATACATGATCACCAAAAACCCTAGTTAGCTCCCCGAAAACCCTAGTACTTCTCCTTTCTTTTATGCCACTCACTCAACACCCAAATACATTCTTCTCACTTGACTCACTTTTCCTCCTTTGACACCCCTTCCAACTTTTGTCCTCATTGTAATCATTTCCATTAATTTTTCCTCCCTTAAACATTTCTCTCATTTAGGGTTTCCTCCCAAAACCCTAGTCAAATCCCCCATGCATCCTTACATCAACCCACATACTATTTTTCACATATGGACTCCAATCACCCTGATAATTCTTCCCTTACCTTACCCGATCCTCAAATCAAATTTTCCCACGTAAAAGTCATCCCCATGAAAAGGCTAACCATCCCATGCAAACCCTAGACTTCCTATGCATGTTTGATCCATTCCCTTAATTTCATTCCTATTATTCCTCTTTTTATCCACCCATAGGTCATAAGATAATTAGGCAATCATTGCCATTTTCTAATCAAATCACTTTCCTCTTTCTTTTCCATTTCTCTCACAACCATGTCATATTACTTAGGACCTCCTATCATACATGTCATAAGGGGTAGTATTACATAAGCACAATTCAAGTACAAGTAATAACATCACATTCTACATATCATAAACACATGCAACTTACCTTAGCTCCATGCTTAGCAAGATGCACCACAAGAACATGATAATATAAAATATAAAGCACACACATCAAACCAACACACATAGCACACTCTAACACATAAAAGCCTTAACCATATCCTTACCTAATACGACACCGGGCTTGGAGCACGCTCCTACGCCTCCTTAGGGTTTTGACTTGATTCACCTATAAGAGGGAAATACTATGGGCTAACCTCCCCTTTGCCAAAATTACCATCATTTCCTACCTTACCCTTATCATGACCTACTATTAGGGTTAATAATAGCAATAGTTGTTTTATAAAAGTAGGGTTATCATTCTTTAAAGTAGCTAATCATGCTACTATTAATCAAAATAGGTCTTAGAAGGTACATTGGTTAATGTTAAAGTATTAATAGTAATATTCATGTTATTAAATATAATAGTTTTAATACTAATACTAATACTAATACTAATAATAATAATAATGGTAATAATACCTATAATATTAAGAACAATACTATTAATACTACTAAAAATTACTAACACGTGTATAAACAAAGTTTAGGGGTTGGGGAGGTTAGAGCACCACCTAGGGGAAGCCGTGGCACTGATGGAGGGAGAATAGAGGTGGAGAGTTGGTTTCCTAGGCTAGAAGAGATGGAGTGAGGAGGTGATTGTGGTGGTGGAGGTGGTTGCCTTAGATGGAGAGGGTTGGAATGAAGGTTGTGGTGCAGCCAAAGGGGGCGGTGCACGATGGCAAATGTGGTGGCCAAAGGTGGTGGAGGGAGGAGAAGGGAGAAGGAGAGGGTGGCAGGGAAAAAGGGAGGTGTGGGGAGGTAGAGGAAGCTCCCCTGGTGGTTTTGGAGGGTAGAGAGGGTGGTAGTTGTGGCAGAATCTCAGGCGGATGGTGGTGCGAAGGGTGGCAATGGTCGATGTGGGGCTGATCGGGAGAGGGACTTTGCACTGTCGGGGTGGATCGTGTAGGGTAAATCTAGGGTGGAGGAAGGCATTGTAACACCCAAAAATTCACTACGGAAAAATTTCGTTTAAATTAAAATTTAGCGGAAGTAATTAAATTAAAACTTATGAATTTTGGGAATGTTACCGCCGTGATTAGTACAAGCCCAGCCCACGGCCATTCCCGTACTAACCATAAGGTTAAAAGAAATTTAATAACCATCATAAATCAAACCCAAGCGAGACTTCAAATGAGCATTAAACAATTATAGGATAGAAATCAGAGTGCGTGAAAAAGAGTCATAATCCAGAGTACATAGTCAAAGTTCCTTAGAAGGGAAAAAGGTCTTTAAAGCGATAAAGGTTTAGTTCTGGAAAATCCAATACAAAATAGAAAATCATAAAGAAGAAATTCTGCCCACGCCTCTCTCGATCTCCATGCCAAGCCCATGCTCAACACTCAGCCCCGCCTGATGCCTCGCAAACATCGAAGGCATCGAAAAATGTATCACCAACCTACACAAAGTTAGAGGGGCCTTCTACTCGTGGGAATGAGCATCACCCATGAAAAGGGTGGCCAATACCCTAGATATTGAGTAAAGTAACCATGCACTAAGGCCAACACATAAAGGCAAATAATTCAAGCACGGTAATATAACAACATACAATCTTTACAGATAAATAAAGGCCAAGCTGTAGTTCAGATAAACTGATTATTAAATCTCTGATCAATGCTCAATTCACACCATACTTATTATCATTCCATGTGAGTACAAGAACCCCACTATTATAGCCGGTGGACCGGAAACATACAGGACATAACACACCTGACCACTATTATTCGCCGGTGGATCGATCTCTAGGGTAAGATGCTCTTGGCCACTATTATTCACCGGTGGACCGGTCTGGCCCAACTATCATGGTGTTTTACCGTAAGTACTTAGTGTCTTCCCATGTCTTAGCATAATTATTTTCGGTTTGTTGAGCACTGAATTCCCCACTATTATAGCCAGTGGACTGAAAAAATACAGGACATAATGCGTCTGCCCACTATTATTCACCGATGGATCGGTCTCCACGACACTCCGGCTCCTAGCCACTATTATTCGCTGGTGGACCGGTCTGGGCACGGCTCAACAGTCTTCCTCTTTAAATGATTAGTGTCTTACTGTGTCTTATTCAACAAGTCTTTACCCTAGACATGCATGTCACACTCCATCTACACTTATCCTCCCAAGAGGACCTGTCCTATATCTTGAGACTCTACCCCTCCTAACACACCCCATAATCATTTCTTTCTTTCCCTAACTCACACTAGAGGCCCAACTCCTAAGTGCGTGGGTCAAGGCCCACTACTTTACACCTCCAAGCCCATTCACTGTCTTACCTAGGGTTTTCTCTAGAAACCCTAATTTGGGCCTATGCGGCACATCCTTCTCACCCAACACAAACTGTTTTAACACCCCACACATGACAACCCTTAGATTTGACCCTAACCATCTCACTTTACTCCCCCACGTACACGTGTGACCATGAAACCCTAGGTGGCTACGCCAAACCTTAGCATCCTCCTTTCCACATGTCACCCCTCCATTTCTCACCTTCCACTTTTATTTTTCCATGATGCTCATGCTCATCCCTCATACGATAATCTTCCATCCTCATCTTATACTCCACTTACCCTCATTTATTTTTCCTTCATACCACCTTCTCGGATTAGGGTTTCCTCCCAAACCCTAGCTCAATCTTTTATGCACCCTTATACTATCCCACGTACTATTTTTCTCCCAAGGCTTCCAATCACCAAAAAAACTCTTCCATTACCTTCATCGCACCCCAAGTCAACTTCCTATAGTTAAAGTTTACCCCCATGTAGGCTCTATCCATCCCATGCAAACCCTCAAAGTTTTTCATGCAAAAGCCTAAAACTCCCATGCAAAACCCTAGATTCTCCCATGCAACCCTAGATTCTCCTATGCAAACCCTAGATTCTCCCATACAAGTCCATCTACTTTATTTTTCCTAAAGTCTCCCATTTTATTCTTCCTCTCATGGATCATGGGATATTTAGGTCAATCCTGCATTCCTTGGTCAAATTACTTCCCCATTTTCCTTTTTCATCCTTTCACCCTATATCATCACATTACATATCCGAGCATGCATATCCTATAGGGCCACATCACATCACATCATAATCACATCATATATATATATATTATACACATGCCATAAGATAATATATGAGCATACCTCAACTCCAAGCTACGCTACGCATAAAATAATTATAATGATAAGCATAAAATACATAACATATCATGATACATGGCATATAAGGCATATAAGGCACATAACACACATAAGGCCTTAGCTACGTCCTTACCTAGCATGACACCGGTCTTGAAGCATGCTCGCCTCCTTAGGGTTTTGACTAGTTTTACCTATAAGAGGAAAAAACTAAGGATTAGTTTCCCTCCTACCAAAAATACTATTATTTCCTATTTTATTCTTAGATTAGGGTTACTATTATTAAAGGAAACTTTATAAGTGAAAATAGGGGTTTTGAATAATATTTATAGCCATACTTATATTATTAAATCTAATAGCTTATTTCTAATAATAGTACTAACACTAGTTATAGCAAAAATAGCGATATTAATAATAATATACTCCTAGTAATAGAAACCCAATATTTTTAAGGCTAAGACTAATAATAGGGTTAGGGATAAAATAATAATGTAATAATAGTAATACTAACAAAATACTAATATCGCAATAATAATAATAATAATAATAATAATAATAATAATAATAATAATAATAATAATATTATTATTATTATTATTATTAATATTTGAAATAATAATAATATAAGGGTTTGAATATTTTTACCATAATAATAATAGTGATACTACTACTACTACTACTAATAATAATAATAGTAATGGTATTAATTGAAATAATGTGAAATAGGGTTTCAACCCTTTATTGTAGTAGTAGTAGTAGTAGTAGTCGTAGTAATCAAAATAATGACAAAATAGGGTTTCAACCCTTAATAGTAATAATGATAACAACAACAACAACAACAACAACAATAATAATATAATTTAATTAAAATGAATAAGGCTCGAATAATTAGGATTTAAGGATTGAGAGGGTTTAGGGTACCATCTAGGGTTGATGGTGATCGGCAACATCGGCGGTGGTGTACGGCGGTAGTGGGAAAAGAGGGAAAAGAGAAGGTTAGTTGAGTGTGGGGAATAGGAGAGGGGGAATGAGGGTGGAAGTTGGGGTGGTTGAGGTTGCCCAAGTTGAGAGGGTTGGAATGAGGGTGGTGGTGCTGCCAAAGGTGGCAGCGCATAGCTGCGGATGTGTTGGGTGAAGGTGTTGGAGGGAGGATATAGGAGGAGGAGAGGGAGGCAGGGAACGAGGGTGGTATGGGAAGGTAGATGAAGGTCTGCAGGTGCTTTTGGGAGGTGTAAGGGGTGGTGGTTGCGGCAGGGGTGGTGGTGGACAGTGGTGTGAAGGGTGGCAGGGGAAAAGGAGTGGTTGATCGAGAAGGAAACTTTGCACGGCCGGGGTGACTTGTGCAAGGCAAATTGAGGGAGGAGGGAGGTACAGTTGGGTAGAAGGTGATGTAGGGAGTGGTACGGTGGGTGGCTCAAGTGGTGCCACTGGGCAACGGCGACGACAAGGGCGTCTGATAGGGCAATGGCACACGGGAGTGATTTTCTAGGTTGTGGGAAAGAGCTTGAGTCCGAGGCTGGTTATGGGGTATTTATAGGGCCAAAGGAAGGGGATAAGGTCAGAGGATAATGAGAGAATAGGGGCAGGTAGGTGGAGAGTTGGTAACCGTAGGCTAGCGTAGGTCTGCCATGGAAGACTATGATTGGCCAGGAAAAAGGGAATTTGCATGAGAAGAGGGGAGGAGTGGTTGGGTTGAAACGGTAGACAAATCAGCAGGGAAGAGAGGGGAGAGATGGTCGGTCAGCGGTGAGAATATTGGGGGAGTTGCAGGTTGCGACGAGGGAGGAAGAAGAAGGGGGGTTGGACTGACGGTCTAGAAGAAAAGAAAGAGAGAAAAAAAGAGGGGGAAAATCGGTTCGGTCGGGAGAAAAAAAAAGAAGGTGCGACGCAGGCTTGGGCCGCGTAATAGGAAGGAAGAGGGAGAGGGGTTTGGGCCGCTAGGCTAGCCCAGGTTAGGGGAAATAAGAGAAAAAGAAAAGGAGAAAGGAGAGAAAGAAAGAAAAAGGGAAAAGAAGGAGAAAAAGAAAAGAAAAGAAAAAAGGAAAAGGAGAAAATAGGTGAGTTGGGGTATTTGGAATATTTTGGTATTTGGGATATTTAAAAATAATAATATTTTAATAAAATAATAACTAAATTCTCTTTCTAGATTAGTTTAGGATTTTTGAAATATTTTTTCTAAATTCCATTTTAATTAGCAAAACACTCTAATTGTCTCCAATTAAATTATTTATAAATTTCCTACTGATTTGGCCCTATTTACTCCATCTTATTTTAATAAAATAATTTATTTAATTAATTTTCACAATAAATCCTTAATTAGCTATAATTCTTAAAATCAGGGTTTTGGGGTATTTCAGGCATAGTTGGGTAGAGGATGGTGCAGAGGACAATTCTATGGGTGGCTTGGGTGGCGGTGCTAGGCGGTGGCGATGGGGTAGTCCTCTGATCAGGCGGTGGTATAAAGGATGAGATTTTTTGGGCTGCAAAAAGAATCTAAATTCGGGGTTGCCTATGGGGTATTTATAGGCTAAATGGAGGGGAAAACCATGATGGAGGAAGAGGACAAGAGGGGGTAGGTGAGGCAGGACCTCCGGCAGGCAGTGCAGTCTCTGCCATGGTAGGGAGTGGGTGGTCAGGGGAGAGAAGGGAAAGGGGGAAGGCGTGCGTGAGGAGGGAGAAGGTTGGTTGGGTCAAAAAGAGGAAAGAAAATGACGGGGGAGAGAGGGAAAGAAGGCAGGATGATGTGCGATGGTGGCTAGCGGAAGAATGGCTGCAAGGTTAGGGTGTAGGTTACAGGGTTGGGGAAGAAGAAGGAAGAGGGAAGGGGAAAAGAGAGTGGACCGGGTGGTCCGGGAAGAAAAGGAAAGAAAAAGAAGAAGGCCGACCGGCTGGGTGATGGGCAAGGAGAGGAGGATGGTGCGGCGTGCGGGCCTAGGCCACGCCGAAGGATAAGAAAGGAAGAGGGTATTGGGCCGCAAGGGTTGGACCAATCAGGGAAGGTAGGAAAAAAGAAGAAAGGAGAAGGAGAGAAAATAAAGAAAAATGAAAAGAAAAAAGAAAAAGGAAAAAGGAAAAATGGAAGAAAAAGAAAATAAATGGGTTGGGGTATTTTGGACATTTGGTATTTTTGAATATTAATAATATTTAGAAAAATAATAATTAAATTCCTTTTTAGATTAATTTGGGCTATTTTGAATAAATTTTCCTTAAATTATATTTTATTAGCAAAACACCCTAATTTTTCCTAATTAAATTATTTATTATTTTCCTCTTGATTTACCTTAATCAATTCCTTTTATTTTAATAAAATAATTTATTTAATTAATTTTCCTAATAAATCCTTATTTGGCCATAATTTCTAAATTAGGGTTTTGGGGTATTTCATCATGGGGAGAATGTGATGACAACAACCAAGGGTAAGGAAAGGAAGAGGAAGGATTGTGTTAAGTATAAAGCCTCACTTGTGAAGAAAGGTAATGTAACCTCTTTGGTATGTTTTGAATCTCATACAATAAATATAAATCATAACACTTGGTAGATTGATTATGGTTCTATAATCCATATTTGTAACTACTTATAGCTTATTACGAGGATAAGGGAACTAGTAGGAAATGAATGAATTATCTTTACTAGTAATAAGATATGTTGAGTTTTTTAAGGAATATGCTCATGTAGGCTAGTTCTCTCTAGTGGTCATGTATTAATGCTAAAAAGACCTTTATGTTTCAAGTTTTAGTATAAACTTGATTTATTTGTCAAAGATAATTTAGTTTGTTTGTTTTATGAAGCAAATTATGTTGGGTATGGCACATTATCTTGTAACACCCCTAGTTTTTTTAGGACATAAAAGTTTTATTTAAAGAGTTAATTATGGAAGCTAGAATAGTAAATATGCAAGGTGTTATCACCACACTTAGTATAAGTCCGGTTTCCTCTACCATTCTCATACCAAGTTCTAAAGCTAAAATGCTACTTTGCTTATATTAAGAACACAATTATAAGAACCAAAATAGAGAATGCAAAGTTAATTAATATCATTCTGATAATATAAATGGACAATGGTTACAAAATTTAAAGAAGAGAAAATATAGAAGGATATAAGAGTGTAGGAATATCTGTATAAAAAGATATCAGGTCGAACACCGGATAGTCTTAACTCTCAACCCAAAATACTAACATCTAAGCTGATCTCATAAGCTGACTTGGAAAGTCACTATTGTCCATGGAATAAGTAGGGGACCATGAAACATAACCTATCAATGCACCAATACTGAGTAACCCACTATACAAAACTATACATGAAAATATCACATGGAACACATAGAAGGTTTTACAAGAGGACATGGTATGAAATACATATACACGTGATGACCAAAATACAATAAATATATCAGATAAACATATATTACCAAGGCTAAATCCTACTCAAGCTTGTTCATTTAAAACATAATGAAACTTACAACCAATCATCCAAGGAATGCGATATGAGGTGATGATTAGAACTAATCTAAACCCAATAACCATGACATTGATAATATATCTCATTACTCAACATCCATGCTAATAAATTACATAAAACCATATGTAGGGCACCAAGGCTAGTACCAAACCACAGATAGGCACAAATGTTACTATCAAATACAATCCAATAATCATTTTAAACTAAAAATAATAATTTCTATTTTTACTTTACTTGAGGGGATATCATATCAATCTGAAGACACTAAGGTACTCTAGTTATACCAGCACATAAATGCAACATAATATCCTACCAACTATCAATCAAATGACACTAAGGTACCCTTATCGCACTAGCACACAAAGAAAACATAATATATTCCTGACAATAACAACAAATCCATAAGTATGCATACCCTCTAAAAAGCATGTAGAGCTAAATAGAGTAAGATATAGGGTCTACTTGGGGTACTAAGTTACACTAACAAAAATTCAAATCAAATCGTGGTTTAAACCGCATCTTTAGGGTAACTACCCCTAAAGAGCTACCATTCCCAATCTCAAGGTCTTTTTAACTATTGGTATTTTATTAAGGTGACCATGAAATCATATAATACACTAATTGATCCAATTTCTATACTTAACAGTTTTTATAATTTTTAATTATTCCAAACAACTGTAATCAAAGTTAACACTAAGGTTGGCTAAAAAATATACTAAGGTCGTCCTAGATTTAATTATTCAAATTTAGGCGTATTAGACTAAAAATGACCAAAATGCCCTTGAGACCATAAATACCACATTACTATCTATTTTAAATACTAATTGATCTTTATTTAAATATTTTTCATGAAAAAGCTAAACTATAACAATTAAATTATTTTAGAAAGCAAATAAATTACTAGACATAAAAGATGACCATTTTAACCTTATACATAATTTGGCATGTTAAACCGTAACATACATTTCTAAATTGTCAAATCATATACTTCCATACTCAACAATAACGAATACATATGCCATGCTTATCGAAGTAAATATCATTATACACTTAAAAATACCAAAACAACCCAAGGGCACACAATGATAATAATCATACTATGCCTAGGCATATACAACCTCTCATATTATAGGTACATATCATACATAATTTATTCCTGACATTAAACCCATTTTAACATGCTTTTTTTATACATAATAATTTACACAAATTAACATGCTCTATTTTTCTAAATTTTATGTTAACATTATTAGAATAATAATTACAACATAATGGACATACTTAATACAAACTTATACATCAAAATCCTGATATGCTATCCTACAATATTTAACATTTTGGTAAAGTATATAGGTTAATTGCTTTCTTAATCAAAGTTCAGATATAAGCAACCTAATAAAGTTTATTAGGCTCCATCAATCAGTTGCTTTTATATAAAACCCTAATTTTTATTTGACCCTAATCCTTAGTAATTAATATTTTAACCTAATTCTAATCCTAGACAATTGATATTTTTATCTTACCCTAATTCTTTAATCCTAAATCTAAACCTAATTCAAATCCTAATTTTTATGTACTTCATATTTTTGTCTAACCCTAACCTTGGATGATTGATAAATTAATTTTACCATATTTTTCTAATATTAAATTTAGACCTAATTCTAATAATAACCTTAAATTATTTTTCCTTTTCCATTTCCCCCCATTTTTTTTCTCTTTTCTATCCCTTTTCTCTCATTTTCCTTCTCCCTATCCTGATCAGTTTGCTTCCCCCTTTCTTCTTCAAGCTATACACCACCTTTCGCATGACTCCTTTTCATTTCCCTTCTCATTCATTTTCCCCTTCCTCTACTCCCTGCACCTACCCTAAAACCCATCCTGCACCACCATCCAGTATGCCCAATCCCCATTCTTTCCTAAGGTTTTGTAGAAAGAAGCCCATGCCATGCCATGTCTTAACCCTTACACCTTTAACCTTCTTCATATCACACCCTCACCTCATGTCCTATAAATACCATTTATTTTTCTTTCTTGATTTATTTAACAACTCACACAATTCCCCCCAGACTCCCTCTTACTTTCCTTAACTTCTCTATGTTTCATTCGTCCAATGGAAATTTGTAAAGTTTATACAACCTCATATAAATCCACCTTTACCATCATTAAGAACCTATATAAATTATCCCTATTTGAATTACATCTCCATGCAAACCCATCGCCATCTATGACATCACCCCATGCAAGAACCCTTACCTCACCCAACCTACCTTAGTTGTGTTAACTACCTACGCATACAATCTCCTAGTTGAATCACTTCTCTACACCGCCACCACCAGAATTTCACCACAACCTCATGTCAACACCATTTTATCTACATCACTCCTTGATGGAGCAAAACCCTAGTTGAATCATAATTTGATGTTGTACCCCCAAATCTGCACCACTTTTGCCACAACCACAACTTATTTTGCTTTAGTTTTACTACATTTTCCACCCTACTTTACCTTAAATTTTTATTGGTTATTTTATTCATTTCTAATGATGTTTTATCATTAATTATTAGGTGATTTATTAGTGTTCTCAGAGGAGGCATATTATGATTATACGTGCTTAGAGACTGTGGACGTTTTTTTTTGTAAGGATACAAGTCATAATTAGGGTTTTTTTCAATATAAAATGTTTTATGGAATTTTATGTTTGGTATAATTATATGGATTATGTCATGATGATACTGTCATTATATTATATTTTTTTCTTTATTGTGGAAAAAATGAGTAATATGTGAAAGCATGCATCTATGAGTACAGTTTAACTATACTTGTTTTATAAGTTGAGTAGTTGACATGAACCACTATCTAAGTTGGGATATGATGTTTGACTTATCTATATATATGGTTACATGTTTTCATGATAAGATGTGTTGGAGGTCATAAACCATTCATATTGAAACTCGTAGGGTTTTTGTGAGAAAATGGGTGTTTTGGCTATCTTAAGGGTATTTTTGTCAATATGGGTTAAGTATGAAATCTTTGGTATTTTAATATTTCAAATGGTTTAAAATATTTTAAGTATGTCATGTGAAATTATTCAGATAATTACAAGTGGCATAAGTCCAATAAAATCAGGAAATTACTTAAATTGAGAATAGTAATTCTAAAACTAGGGTTATTATTGCATATGTAAAACAATAGATTTAGACCTTGATTTTTAGATATGTATTTAATATTTATATTTTAGGAATTTTTATTAAATTTGGTGGTTATATAGGTTTTAATGAAAATGTTATGGCTAATTTTTGAAATTAGAATTTAAGAAGGATTTGTGAATAGTAATCCTAGATGTATTGTTGTCATCATATGTGAAAGACATTGGGTTTAGACCTTGATTTTTGGATATCGATCCAATAATAATATTTTAGGGATATGTACTAAATTCTTTGTTAAAATGAGTATTATGGAAGGAGCTATTGTAATATCCTATATTTTTTTAATTCAATTTTATCAAATTGAATGATTTTATTAGCGTAATTTGATAAAAAAACATTTAATTATTTTAATTTTAATTTTTTTTATGGTTTTATCGACTATTTTGAATTGATATTAGAATTTAATTAATCATTTTCACTGTGAATCATTCTAGATAAGTTTGTTCACGCCTATGAGTCTATTATATTCATATGATTTTGATTTCAATTTAAAAGTATATATTTATGTTCTTTCTCATATTTTGATCTCTAATAGTTTTGATTCATTTTCGATTATAACTTCGTCGTGTGATTACAACTTTATTTTGAAGTTATATTTCATTAGTAAAATAAATTATTCAAATTATAAAATTTAATTTAAAATAGTAAAATCATTTTAATAATTTGTATCCATAGAAAATATTTCCGAATTTGAATTTATAGTTTTTTCAAGGTCTTTAAGTTCTTTGGAAACTTTTAAATTAAAAAAATTTCGTAACTTATTTATGATTTTTCTTCTAAAATTAATTTTCTTCCATTTTTTCCCTTTTGGTTTACGGAGGAGCTTTATTGGAAATGGTTTAAATTAATCTCAATACCTTTGAATATTTTTTTAAATATTTTAGATAATTTAAAGTACTTTATGATGTTGTATTATGTATTTTCATAAACAATATAAAGTTTTGGGTTCGTCAGTGTTTTCTTCGAAAGTCTTTTCCAAAATTCTTTAAATAGCTTATTTATTTATTTTATATATTTGTATCTTTATAAAAGAGTTTTCTTTAAATGAGTTTCAAATAAACTTATCCATAAAAATTTTGTAGGTATTTTATACCCTCTTATGTATATGTATATTTTTTAAAAAAAATAGAAACCCCAATGAGTCTCCACCCTCTACTTTTCTTCTTCTCTCCCTCCCCCTCTTTTCTTTTCTCTTCTATAAATTCTGCTAAAAAGGAGTAAGGATTAATTATCCATCAAGTTTCTTGCCCATATATATTTGAGAAATATGGTATTATTGAAAGGAAACATAGATACGCAGTTGAGGTTGGGTTGACATTGTCAGCTCAAGCTCATTTACCACATAAGTTTTTGTCAGAATCATTCTTTAGTGTTTTCTATCTCATCAACAAACTTCGTACTAAGGTCTTGCAACATTTATCCTCTCATGAGGTACTCTTTCACACTAAAATTTATTGTTCCTTTATCAAAATGTTTTAGTGTCTATGCTTTCCATGTTTAAGACCCTGTAACATTAAAAAAAAAATGGATTTTTAATCTCCTCCTTGTACCTTTCTTGGCTACATCTCTTTGCATAAAGGATACAAGTGTTTAGATAAATCAGGTCAAATTGTCATCTCAAGCTATGTAGTATTTGATGAGAATGTCTTTCCCTTTTTTACTCTTAGTAAGATGAAAAATCTATTAGTACTCATATTCCTAATGTTCTAAAATTACCTTTACTGTGAATAAATGAAAAATCCACTCACAACACTGACTTGCAAATAATTCCTATTAGTGTTGAAAGTCAAAGGTCCAATTTATCTCTTTACAACGCCATATATTTCAACCAAAGCACCTCTAGTTCCACATCTCATTCTTCATCCTTTGATTCCATTACTACAAGTGCTAAGTTGCCTAGTCCTAGTTACTTTGATTTTCAAGATAAAATTTTTGATGAACCATCTCCTCCTAAAGTCATTAATCAACATTAAATGGTTATAAGAGGTAAACATAGTTTTAAAAAAAACTAAAGGCTTATGTTGTTGACTTGAATATCTAAGAAGCCAAGAATTCTAAACTAGCTTGGGGTCATCTCAAATGGTGAGTAACAATGGAGGAATAATATACTACTTGGATAGAGAACATTGGAATTTGGTGCAATTACCCAAGGATAGAAATAAAGTGTGGTGTAAATGGGTTTTAAAATTGAAAACGAATAAAAATGTCACTATTTCTACACACAAGACACAATTCGAAATAAACTCAGACTTATGGACTTGATTTTTTAGAAATATTTAGTTCAAGGGTTAAGTTAGCTTCAATAAGAGCTGTTCTTACTATTTCTTTGGCTAAGAGGTGAAGTATTCATCATTTATATGTGAATAATTCTTTTCTCAATGGGGACTTGCATGAGGAAATCTACATGAATCAACCATTTGATTTTACTATGCAAAGCTTGAATATGGACAACCCTTGGCGTGTAAACTCTATAAAGCACTCTATCACATAGAAATTAATTTGATAAGCTCAAATCCTACCTTCAATACATGGGTTTTAAGATTTCAAGAGATGATTAGTCCTTATTTATTTATATTTATAAATATTCAGCTACTTACATTCTAGTATATGTGGATGATATACTTATCATTAGGAGTATATGTTAAAATCTTTTCTTCATCACTTGAATTAGTGTTTACATTAAAGGGTTTGGGTAGTCCACACTAATTCTTAGGCATTGAGGTAAAATAAGTCTATTTAGAGTTGCATCTTTCTTAGAAAAAAATACATGTAGGATCTCTGGAAGAAGATAAAGATGGACATGTAAAATCCTTACTTACACCTATGACTAGTGGTTTTAAGTTGTCCAAGGAAGTTGGTGATCCTATAGAAAATATTTATAAGTATAGGTTAGTGGTTGGAGCGCTTTAGTGTGTTACAATTACTCATTTAGAGATATCCTTTTGTGTGAATAAAGCATTTAAATTTATGTAAAATCCTCAAAATACTCATTGGAAGGTAGTGAAATAATACTTTGATATTTAAAAGATATAGTGGAAGAGGATCTAGTCTTAAAAGCACCATCTTAGTTACTGCTAAATAAGTACATTGATGTTGATTAGGCTAGTGACCTAGATGATAGGCAATCTACCATAAGGTTTTGAATTTACTTAGGTAATAATCAAGTTGGATGGTGCTTTAAGAAGCAAACAATGGTTTCCAGATCTAACACAGAGGCATAATTCAAGAGTCTTGCCAATGTATTGGTTGAATTTCTTTGCTTGAGATCCTTTTTACAAGAGCTTCATGTATAAGATGTCTCTCCACTATTACTTTGGTGTGATAACCAAAGCACAATGAAATTATTTGCGAATCCTATTTTATATGTTAGGACAAAGCATTTAGAGTTGAACTTGTACTTTGTTCGTGAAAAATTTGGATTCTAAATAGCAAGTTATAAATCATATCATTATTGTTGATTAAGTACCAAATGTCATTTCAACTCTTTGATATGTTAAAGAGGAGGTTAATTGTTAGGAAAGATGAAGAACAGTAGAGAGTTTGATTTTAGGGGGATAAATAGAGGATATGTATATATATAGTTTGTTAGTTAGTTATTGTCACTCTATTTTAGCATTGATATTCTGACTTCCTTAGTTTGTTTTTCATTAGTTACATAGTTGTTGGTTTTCCTCTTTATTTCCTTTATATTCTTCATCTCTTTTTATTTATAAGGGGTTTATAAATGA
Source organism: Tamarix austromongolica (assembly GCA_039764185.1). Classification (NCBI taxonomy): domain Eukaryota; kingdom Viridiplantae; phylum Streptophyta; class Magnoliopsida; order Caryophyllales; family Tamaricaceae; genus Tamarix; species Tamarix austromongolica. Next base: position 102,888,322 of record CM077810.1, on the reverse strand, counting down.
AAGTATACATCACTAAATAGGTAGAAATGCCATAAAAGTATTATAATACCGAGAAAGGGGGAAGGGGATTCAATTTTGAAAGATATTCAGGAGCTGATTTTTACCACGAGATCAAACTTCATATGATTTATCCTTTATCTTCTCTAGTAATTAGAAGTGGGATTCTCAGGATCTATTAGGGATTTCTTATATATATATATATTTGTGTGTGTGTGTGTGTGTGTTTGTGTGTGTGAGAGAGAGAGAGAGAGGGAGGGAGAGAGAGAAAGAGAGAGAGAGAGAGAGAGAGAGAGAGAGGATCATTTTTTTTAGTAATAAAACTTTGAGCATGTTAAAATTGTAAGACTTAATTTTATGACATGAATTATAACAAAAAAAAAAATTTATAATTCATGAGCAATCTATGTAAAAAATGTGTGAAACTCTAATACACATTTTGTTCATTCAATATGCAGAATTTAACTATTAAATAATTATTATAGATCTTTAGAAGCATACATCTAGTGATTGACATGATTAATTGCATTGAATCTTTGATTTGTAATCTTCAAAATGAAAATTTGTAGTTTCATTTTCTTTTTCTAAAACCTGATGAGCCGTGCTACTAATGAGAAACGAGATTGGATACCTTTTTATATTTCCTTGTATTCTTTGATTTTGTCAGAAATTGCTAAGAAAAGGTGCAAAAATTGCATCTTCCTGACTCTCTAATAGATGTATATGTGTTTATACTCAAGAAGTGACTTAGTTTCTACAGAAAGAGAGAAGAGAAAAGAAAATCTGTAGCATACCCACTATTACACACATGAGTTATATGTAAAAAAAAAAAATGTGTTGAATCTGGTTATAGTAACCATCTTTATCTTTCCCTTTCTATTTCAAATTCAAAATTTGAAATAATTTAATTATTCCTTTAATTAAATTATTTCCTTTATTTTTTTCTTCATATAACACACACATATACTTGTATCCATATTAGCTTAATTCTAATTCTACCATCAAGAATTAGATAAAGAGATATAGGGTTAGGCTTGATTGCTAACATATCATGTAATATAAACTTTATAGTCAAACTTTATATTTAATTTAATATGGACCATACCAAGTGTTAATATATATATAAAATGTAAAATACTTTATTTATAAAATAATAATAATAATTTATATATATATATATATATATATATATATATATATATATATTAACATAACTTTCTTGCTCTTATTATCTTCTATATTCTATTGAGTTCTAATCTTTAACTCCCACCTAAAATTCTCAATTTAACAATCCACTGCCAAATTTGTTGGTGAGTCCTGCACATCAAATTTATGAGCATATCTATCCTCTTCAAGGTTGTAAGGTATGTAAATTTCACCTCATCCTTAGATTTCGTAATGGTTCTTTGTGGGTTAGGATCTTAAGTGTCCAAAATAATGATTATAGTGTGTGATGTTTAATCTTAAATAAAAACCCCGTGATTGTTCAAGCTGTATCATCTATGGGTGGCGCTCCTCTCTGCTCGATTTTTTATCTATTTTTTCATGTTGTTATCTATGATTGATGGGGGTTGCAGTTTTTTTGGGCTCTGTTTGATTTGAGAAAATAAGAAGGAAAGAAAAATTAAGGAAAGAAAATAAGAGAAATTAATTTTATTTTGCTTATTTGGTTGTTGGAAAAATATTGTGGAAAACATTTTAGTAGGAGTAAGAGAAATGTGAATACTAGTTAATAAGTTGTGCTACTCACATATATTTGCTTATCATTATTCATTAGTATTTTGATATCAAAAAATCTTGTAGTTGAAGTAGAGTGATAATGAAATAAATTAGAAAAGCAGACTTCAATATCAGAATACACATACAGAATTATAATGTAGTCACATGTGAAGCTTAGAGATATGAAGGTCAAGGAAGCAAAGTCGGGTAGAAAACAAGATTTTCCTTGAGATTTCTTTCGTTTTCCTTAGCTTTTTGTTAGGAAAACTATTTAATACAACGTTTACACCTTTTTTCCTTCTTATTTTCTTTCTTCCTAACTTTCTCAACAACCAAACACCTAAAAATCAAGTTCCATCTCATTTTCTTTCTTTTCTGCTATATTTTCCATGAATCAAACAAATCCTTAGGATTTTTGCCGAGTGTTTTTTGGGAAGGTATTACCTCAATAAAAAAGGCGGTTCATAAATTTCAAACGTTAAAAGACGATGTTCAATTAGAAAATTGAATGTGGATGTTCAATCCCTGTATGTCTGTATCATGATTGGGGCAATGTGATGAATAACCAGAATAGGAAAGAAATTGAAAGACAAGCCAATGGAAGAGGAAGGTAGAAGTTAGACTTAGAAGCTAATGGAGACAAGGGTTGGAATTATGGAATGCCCTGCGCCTTTAAAAAATAACTAAGGAAGAATAATAAGAAAGGATAAACAAGAAAAGAAACATTATGATATGAAGTGCTTGCAATCAAGTATAAAAGAATAGGTCCTAATATAACTTCACCATGGCCAACTACTTGAGCAACCATTGCCCCATAAGTAAATTCATACATGCAAATATTCTTGTTAGTGTAGGAACAAATCAAGTATATATTACTCTATCCATGGTTATTTGATCATGTTTATTTTTTAAGGTAAATATTATTTAGTAGATGTCGGTCCATAACAAGACATGTATTTACTACCCTCAAGGAAGAAAAAAAAAGAGGAAATGCTCACCCACACCCATTCATCACTTAGGGGTTGTATCAAACCAACTTTTAGTGTTTGGAAGAAAATGTTTAAAATTTTAGGGAACATATGATGCTGGAGCATACATTAAATATAATGATTTTCATTTTCATTCTAATCCTCAAGGTAAGGAATATAATTTAGCTTTCTTAATGTTGGAGCCTATCATGTTAAATATTCTTGATAATTCTAATATGCTTGACATTGAAAACCATTCAAGTTATTTTTATAGGTATGTTACATATTTACAAGAAGATGAGGTTCATACACATTGATGTGTACAAGTATTCCAAGGCATGCAATACTATGACATACATGGGATGATGCATTACAACAAGAGATAAAGTGATGATATTCATTATTTGTATAAACTTATTGTAAACCCTAACCCTAAGTATATTTTATGTAAGTTAGGGTATGGCTATAATTTTATGTATGTATCTTAGTTAATTGTATAGCTTTGTAATATTAATCCTTAGTATCATTTAACCAATGATATTATGCTTTTGGATTGAGCTTAATATGGGATTAATTCAACCATGATCAGTGGGCTGAATTAAGAAGGAAAACTCGGCTGGTTTAAGCTAGCTCACCACCGAGTCTCCCTTCTCCTATATAAACCATGTTGTGCGCAACTTTGTGAGCAGAATATTGAATGAAAATTTAGATCAAACTTTGAGCAAGAGAGCTAAAGTCTAATCCTTCCTTTTGGGTCTACATTGAGCAAGGAAGATTCGGGATAATCCTTCCTCAAAAACTATATTAAATCTTGACATATTTGAAGGGTATAAAAATCTGTCGAGTACCTTCAATGTGGATCTTCAATTTCTTCGTCCATAATCCACCAAATCACTTCATTTCTTTTACATTAGATTGTAGGTGACAGCTTCTACTACAAATTTCGATCAAACCTTCCGTCACTTTGATAAAAACCACATCAACATGCCAAATTTTTTATTTGAAGCTTGATGTTGTATCATGATGCAATAAGTGTTCTATATAATTATATCTAAAGAAATGTGTTAGATGATCCCAATTTTACTTGGATGGAGGAATAACCTGATATTGATCTGTTAATGGTGAATGTATCTCCTGTTATGGTATAATTGAAATATGTGTTCTTCGAGAGCAAATTGCTACTAGTTTAATGACCAATAGAAAATAAGGGTGCACTTACTTTTAAAAAATAAGATATATTGTTTTATAAAAAAAAAACTTTCTAATTTTCTAAAAAGTTAGCAAATATGTTCATACTTTATATTTTCCAATTTTGATTATAGGAAATTTGAAAACATGGATTTCCAACTCAAAGAGTAACTCTGGAAGACAAGCTATTTTCCCCCCCAAGTTCTGCATATAAATACAAGTTCTTATTTTTTCCATATTCTTCAATTGGAAAGTTAATGTTAATATATTTATTGTTGTTGTTACTGATGTTGCTGCTGCTATTGCTATGATTATAAATCTTAGTAATAAAAATATTATTATCATTATTACAACTATTTTTATTTATATTAACATTATTGTTGTTGTTGTTGTTATTATTATTATTAGTTTATTAATATTATTCTTAATATTAATCGTAACAACAATATGCTATTATTAGTAGTAGTAGTAGTATTAGTTTATACATATTATTCTTAATATTAATCACAACAATAATAATTTATTATTGTTATTTATAGTACTATGATTATTAATTTTAATATTATTATTGATAAAAGTAATACTAGTAATAATATCATTAACATCATAACTAATATTAATAATACAATTATTATTATTATTTGAAGTATTATGTATAATAATGATGATGGTGTTGATATTATTATTATAATAATATTATTACTATAATATTTAGATTATCTATTGGTATTGCTACTATTTATAATAAGATTATTATCGTTAATAATAATAATCATAGTATTATTACTAAAATAATAATAATATTATTATTTTCAAATATACATTATTTTAGTATTGGGATATTACTTTGAAAAACAAATATTATCACAATAAAATAAAGTGTGGTCAAAAAATAAAATAAAAACTAATTTTAATATTTTATATCTAATTGCTAGTTTTAATAGCAAATTGAAACGACTGCAACAATAACAAAATTCATATATTTATGACTAGCAGCTTCCGACATTTATATGGAACATCCAATAACTGATTGCAAAAAAAAAAATAACTACCCATAAGGGCCAAAAACCCACGGGTATAGTTCACTTAAACATACAATTAAATGTGGTAATAAAAATGACATATTTTCTTGGTCAAAGATGGGAACAGGATTATAAGAAATTAATATCTTATAATAATAAGACATTGGTGACCGACACTTTTATTGGAGGGGAGGAATATTATTGTTGACGATACAAGCGGACTTTATCTCCTTCACGTCTCTTTCGGACGGTCGGACCGAAACATGGTAGGAAAAGTGCCGGAATGTTGGGCCGGCATCATTGATAATTCACTGGGCAACTCCCACTTTAGTACGGAGAAACCTGACAAGCAATTCTCTGTCGGGAAGGCTTTGTTTGACGACGCTGCAGCCAACATATTCTTCACTCCACCTGTTTAGATTTGGATAATTTCCGATGCTCTTCCCAGAAACTTGTGCAAGAATCGGTAGCCAGAGAGCCAAGAAGCAGGCAAAAATGTCAACAAAACCTATGTTTTCTCCTCCGAAGTATCTATTGTCCTCAACTCCTTGTCGAGGATCTTCAAGTTATTCATAGTTTCTTCCAATGAGCTCTCACGCTCCTCTGCTGTCCTCATATATGCTTTGATAATTGAAGGCAAGCACTGCACTTTCACAACCAATCAATTATTACACATGGTCTGATAATTAATTTTAATAAGTAGATTCAAACAAATCGGGTCATTAATTATTTTACTCTGAATCAATTATATCTTTGGTAAGTAGTTGTTCACCTTTTCATCAAGGAACTTAGCCCAGAACCTAGCCATGGCTCTCTCATAAGGATCCTTGGGGAGGATAGCGTTACCTGATTGCCATGCTTCGTCTATGTATTCAAGAATCACCTGAGACTCTGCAATGGCCTTTCCGTTATGGACGAGCACAGGAACCTTCTTGTGGATTGGATTATACTTGAGAAGGTCAGGGCTCTTGTTTTGTAGATCTTCCTCTTGATACTCATATTGGATACCTTTCATGTTAAGCGCAATCTGTACCCTACAGCTGAATGGACTGCCCGTAAACCCAAACAGCTTCAAACCCTCAGTACCAAGCATTTTTACACCGAACTGCGTACTTGTAGTTATCAGTGATGAATAATAGCAATTTGGTGTGTTCTAGCTAATACCTGGATGCGTGACTATCTGCTTCATTGTTTTATACTAAATAAATATAGGCCCGGCGAAGCATCTCTTGGGAAATAAGTTGGCCTCTCCATTATTTTTATTCTTGGTTAGCGTACGTAGTAGTAATAGTAGTAATTATTCGTTTGTCACGTGCGTTTTACATAATCGATGACGCACCTCATAGAATGAATTTCCTCATCTTATTGACTCTTGGACGTGGGAGGTTCATGTTTGATGCCCGCCTTGTTTGAATTGCAAGAGTTAATGATAGGCTATTGCGTTGGGACAACTTTGATTGAGCGTCCCCGTTATTCGGCTATGCAGCTTGTTACTTTGTTCCACATCTCTCGATATTATATGGTCATTTCAATTTTACTCAAGAGTGAAAAATTGGTGAGATGTTTGAACAATGGGCTAACACTAAGGGTGTGTAAAACTTGATGTCTATATATGTTTAGATTTTTTTTTTTGATATCCCTTCTATGTTTATTATACCAAATATTCAAATTCTAAATATCTAAAAAATGCAAATTAAATATGGATTGAATTTGGATATATCCAATATCCATATAAAAATATTATTTTATCAAGTTTAATAACTTTTGTAATGAGATTTTTAAAACTAAAGATTACATATTAGTTAATATTCATATCTTTATTTATATAAGTATATCATTTTATCTAAAAATTAATATCAAAATATTATTATAAAAATTATAAACTTCAAATACTTCAAACTACAAAATGCTTTAAAAAAAAATAGCCTCTAAGAATAATGTTGGCTCATAGACATCAACAACTATCTCTACACTAAACAAGGCATAATCATCTACTTCTTCAAAACCATATATGACCAGAGGCTTAATAATCCTCCATGCTTTGCCTGAAGCAACAACCCTTTACCCTTCCTGCTGCTTCGATCCATCAACTTTAGGAATAGTGAGTTTTTATAACGATTTTGTCATCGAAGTTAATATCAACTTCACCTGGCCTGAAGCACTATCATGTTCCACCTCCTTCGATACATCATCACAAGAATCAGTCTTTTGGAAGAATATGGACTCATTAAACATAATATCTCTACTAATAAAAAACTTGGATACAGTTGGATCTCATAATATGTATCCCTTCACTTTTGATGCAAATCTAATAAATATACACTTATTTTACTCTAAATTCAAGGTTACCATTATTCATATAAGTAGTAGGGAAACCAAGGACATACAAATTAGATTAATTAGTTGGTTTACCAGACCACAACTCCTCAAGTATTTTCAACTCAATGGACCGGTTGAGTAACTGGTTCACTAGGTATGATGTTATGTGAATCGCCTCAACCCAAAACTCTCTACCTATCCCTTATTATGATGACATATGGCACACCTTCTCCAATAGGGTTCTATTCATTTGCTTTGTAACCCCAGTCTACCATGGTCTCCCAATATAAGTGTGGTGTCTCATTATCTTATGATCCTAACAGAAATCAATGAAACTATATTCAACAAACTCATCTAGAGACACTTAACATACTTCTTAGTCTACTTCTCTAGTAAGGTCTTCCAATATTTGAAAACAACAAATACATCATTCTTTTACTTTTAAAAATACACCCATACATTTCTAGAGAATTTATCAATAAATATGATCTTGTGATGTGCTTAGCCATCAAAAAGCTAACTTACTTTAGCTTAACAAACACATAATACTTATAAAAGTCTATAGTACCTATACTTTGTCCATCCAGTAACTTCCTCTTAGCGATCTCATTCAATCCCATAGCACTTGTTAACCTCAAAAGTTAAGCAATATCACAATACTCACTACCACGGAAAGGGGTTTTAATAACAGTTATTTTATAGTTTTAATAACGGTTTTCAACCGTTATTGAATCGCCCGTTATTAAATCTTTAATAACGGTTCATAACCGTTATGAAAAATACACAAAAACCCGCGAATATGTGCGAAAACTGGAGTTTTAATAACGGTTTTTAAGTAAAACCGTTATTAAAACTCCAGGTTTTAATAACAGTTTTGATGAAAACCGTTATTAAAACCTACGTTTTAATAACGGTTTTCATAAGAACCATTATTAAAACTCCTGTTTTTTCGCAGTTTTTGCAGTTTTGTTCCTGCCCACATACACATTTATATGTTCAAATAATTACCAAATCTGCATTGTAAAACAACATCAATTGATAACAAATCTGCAATCACACCATAATTTCAATCAATCCCTTGTTAATACACCGGACATATATACTCAAGAATCAAAATTAGTAGGCATACCACAACTTGGTAGCTCTACACCCCAAAGTAAAATGTTCATAAATCTAGCTTAGAAGACTTAAAGACATAGACAAAATACAAACATGTAGCTCGTCTTCTTCACTTGAACCCTTAAAAACTGGAATTTCATCATCATCATCTAAGTTCCTTTGTCTTGAAAATCTGGTTCCAGTAGCTCTTTGGAGGTACCTAATTACACGGAATTGGCATAATTACAGTAAGAAAAGGCCCTAAAAATAAGAAACATAACAAAAAAACCTCAATTTAGAGGCCAAAATAGCCTTTTTTAGGCTATGATATTGCCCAAACCGGCTCCGCCGCTTTGCCACGTTGTAGATCTCAAAAAATACCCAAAATAGCCTCCTAGATCACCTAAATCCGAGGTCCCATGAAAAAGTTATGACCCTCCAAAGTTACGAGAGGTGAATCTAGCTCTAAATAGCCTCAATAATGTCTTCTCTTTTGCTTATTATGGTTGTAGCTCTAAATAATGTTGAATCTATATTCTCCATACAAACAAATAAAACAATAATATTTAAAGGTCTCGGCCAACACATGCATTTGTTAATATATAACAATAACGCAACAAATTCAACAACAAACAGCAAAATTTTCAGCCAACACATTCAACAACACATTTTCGAACGAAACCCTGGCGACATGAATTTATATAAGTAGATAAAAAGTTACGATAGGAATAAAAACACATACATAAAGTGAGCTAGCTACAAACATGACGGTGAGAATGTTGAGAGAGGCAAGGGCTTCAAACACGACAGAGGATGAAGGTGTAAGTGCCAGCTAGCTTCGGAACAATGGCAGAGGCGTGATGGAGAGTTGGCGGTGCGAGGGTTTGCAAGGAGAAGGAGAGAAAGTGAACGAAGGTGCAGAGAATCTGAAAATTTTGGCACGAAACAGAACTGAATTGAATGAAATATAAGTTTGATTTTGGGGTTTTAATAACGGTTCTCTCAGGAACCGTTATTAAAACTTTCAGACTTTTAATAATGGTTCCTGATAGAACCGTTATTAAAACCTCTTTTAATAACGGTTCTTGAAAGAACCGTTATTAAAAAATCCGTGTAAATTTTAACATTTCCCTTTTAATAACGGTTTTTACTATAACCGTTATCAAAACTATCCCGCCCATAAATTTTCACGCATTTGACAACGGTTTTCGAACTACCGTTATTAATGTCTTGTTATTATTTCCCGTTTTCGTAGTAGTGACTTGTTTATAACAAAAATATTTTTGTGTCTAATATGTTTGCTTAAGTGTGCATGTTCAATAAACAACACATACAAAAGGCACCAAGACATGAAGCCAAGTATTTTTTATGTCTTAGGTATATTGTAAAGAGTTAAGTTGAGCAAATGTCACATTCCAAACAAAAACTCTTTAAAATTCTTTGTTGAAAAATACTTTACTTGATTTCATATTATAAATCTTTTAATAAGTATTTTCCAAACGAATTGATTGGTTCCAGTCAGAATTATTCTATGGGTCATCAGACTGATTGAATGGTTCAACTTAAACATAACCATTGGTTGTGCTAAAACTAAGACGGATTGACTGGTGTATAAAACCAATCAACTAGTTTCCTCGAAGTGATTAACTGGTTTAAAAACCTATTAAATAGTTTAACAACCAATCCATGGGTTTCAATTTTGTAGAAACCTAATTCATCTCTATTTAAACACATTGAGTGGTTAAGGTAAACCAATCGAATGGTTTAAAAACCAATCGGCTAGTTTGAACAACCAGTCCATGGATCTCTATCTTATAGAGACCCAATTGCTCTCCGCTTAAACACAACGACTATTTATTTCCAAAATAATCAACTTGTTTAACAAACAAATCCATGGGTTTTATTTTTGCAGAGACCCAATTGCTATCTAATTAAACACATCGATTGGTTATTACCAAATCGATTGACCGGTAAACAAACCGATAGACAGGTTGACACAATGGTAAATTTCTATTTTGGCCAAAATATGAATAGTCGACTAGTTGGAACAAATCAATCGATTGACCATAAAATAGATTGATGGGTTTCTCCAGACTGATCAACTAGTCAGCATTAAATGCTAATTTTTTTGCTCGTTGGGCGAAACAGCTTTTTTGACAAATTATATCTAATGGTCACACTCAAGGATAACCCTTATATATAAGGTTCCTTTGCATTTACTACAAATAACTTTTTAGAACATTGATTGTGGTATTACTCTCTTACACTAAAATCATTCAATTTCTCATTCAATGTTTCAAAACTTTCATATTTTTGACTTTTATTGAAAAGTTTTTTTTTTATCACTTCTCTTAGCTAGAATTATTCTCAAATTTTAATATCATATATTACATCTAGCTCGATTACATCTCATTCAAATATCAACACTTTCATATTTTTTATTTGGTGAGAAACACTTGTAATCACAACCACCTCTCAAAAATCAATCAAAGGGGTTAGTAAATGTTGCCTATTATTCTTGAGAGATTCATTCAGCGAATCTAGAAAAGATAAATAGGTGAAGTTGTAAATTATCTCTTGATAGGGTCATTGAGATTGTAAGGCTTATAAATGGAGAGAAGAGTGATCATCCATATAATACGTCTCTGTTTTAAAAATTCAAAAGGGATAACCTTTTGGTAGTAGATGTAAAGGGTAATTCACTCTTGAACTACTCTACATTTTGTCTAAATTTTTATTTAGCTATTCCTATTCCACAAAACCTTGTTCACCCCCTCTAGGGTATTTTTCAGAGCCTATGTGCCAAAGTCTCACAATGTCTAAGTTTGTCAACTTCGTTGATGTTACAACAATTGTCTTTATAATAGTGGAATCTACCAACTCATACAGTGTCCCCACTCATTTCTCCATCACTGACACAAGATCCCATTTTGTCACTCTTAGGGTACCATCTTTAGTCACACACAGGTACCCATTATAATCCAAGAAACAAAACGAGATGAGGTTTTTGATTATCTCATCTCAAGGATATATCTCATGTTGGATAGTGTTTTGACCACTACGTCATGCATCCTCACCTTCACCGTCCCCATGCCAACAACTTTACAAGTAGCATCATTACCCATCAAGACAACTCCACCTTAAATAACCTCAAAAGTCTTAAACAAACTCTAGTTGAGATTAATATAGTATTAACACCCATAATCCAAGATCTATCTAGCAGTGATCTTGGTATATCTATTAGTGGTCATTAACATATCTCCATCACTGTTATCTCGGGCAACAACAACATCATCTTTCATTCTAGATGACTCACTAGGATTAGCATCGAGCTTCCTATTATAAAAAAAAAACTTTCTAATATGTCCTTTTTGTGACACCCATATTATATCACATTCTTCTATCAACTCTTTGGCTTAGGTTATGTGTCCTCCCCTGGCTATAATTCCCTTATTGTGTGAGTCTCAGGAAGTAATACTACCAATCCACTCCTATTGTAGCATAGTAGATTTTACATTCTCAAGGGCTAATTCATCCTTCCCATATAATAAAGTCTCATGAAAATGCTTAAGCTTTGCTTGGAAAGAACACAAAAGCATTATATTCAAATCTTTATCATCAAGCTTGACTTCTATATTATGCAAATCCATCACAATATAATCAAACCCATCCAAATAAACTTTTAATGATTGACCCTCATCTAATTTTAGGTAATGAAGCCGATTCTTCAATAGTAGATGATTCACTACTGACTTTTTCATATATAGAGATTCGATCTTCAACCGAAAGGTAGTCATCATTGATTCCTTTGCCACTTTTTGCAATTATTATTCTGATAAGCATAGGTGTATGGTATAAAGGGTTTTCATATCTAACTTCTCAAATCTCTCACCCATCATTGATTCTAGTTTATTCAAATGATGAGATAAATCTTTCTCTAACTCCTTTTGAATCAAAATTACATGTATCTTCAATATCCACAATCCAAAATTACGGATCAATTGAACTTCTCAATATCAAATCTTATATCCATCCCAAACACCTAATCTCTTTAGCAAGAAGATTTGATACCAAATTGTTGTGGAATAACTCTAATTGCAACCTCATAAGACTAGATCTGAACAATTATCAGAACTAACAAGATAACTGAATCATTTAAGAATTCAATCACAAGGCATATTCGTGCAATTGTGTAATTACTAGAGGACTAAACAAATCATTCAACATATCACACAATAAGTAATTATCTAAAATAAAGAGAACGCAATAGAGGAGAAGAAGATTCGTACAATCGACTTGTATACTAGGGTTTATCACTTATCTTTTATAACAAATAAAATCCTATAGGGAAAATAACGTACATCGTAGAGTGAGCAAAAAATACAGTTCGTGTTAATATTCTTACTCTTAGTATTTGTCTAAAATCCAACCCAAAAATATTCTATAAGCAAACATGAATCATGTTAGGAAGTAAGGGAACTCCATATTTGACACATAATGCACATGCCAACAATATACTTTTTCAGTAACTTGTATGAACTAAAATCATGTTATGTTCTAAATTAAATATCCAATCAAAGCTTATAATTTATAATCAGAATGACTATTTTAATATTTGCTAGATATAAAAAACTATTTTGATACTCGGTTAGCAATAATGAACAAAAAGTCGTGTGTCTTCTCCTCTAAAGAAAAAAAAAATGACAGGACAAAAAAATATTGCTGAAGGGAAAAAAATGACATAAATGAGAAAACGACGCATTTTCTTGGTCAAAGATGTGAACAAGATTATTGTAAGAAATTACTAACTTTTATATAATATAAGACAGACAGGGATGGCCAACGACATTATTTGATAGGAGGAGTTTTATGTTTGACTTGCAAAATATTAGTTATTAAGTATCATTACAACAATTCATATTTCTTTTGTATCCGTTTTAGATCGAGTCGTGCTAACTAGGAAAAATGCTGGATGTTGGACCATTAATTACTGTTTGATAGTTCACTTCGCCGCTCCCAATAGAGTACGGAAAATACTGACTAGAAATTCTCTGTCGGGAAGGTTTTCTTTGACAACGTCGCAGCTAACATATTCTTCACTCCACCTGCTTAGATTTGCATACTTTCCGACGCACTTCCCAGACACTTGTACAATAATCGGTAGCCAGTAAGACAAGAAGCCGGCAACATGGTCAACAAAACCTATGTTGTCACCTCCAAAGTATTTCTTGTTCTCAAGCTCCTTGTCGAGGGTCTTAAGGCTTTTAATCGCTTCTTCTAGTGAGCTCTCACGCTCTTCTGGTGCCCCCACGTATGCGTTAAAAACTGACGGCAAGCACTGCACATTTACATATATAAAGACGCAAGGAAGTGTATGATGTTGTAAGATACATCATACAAAGATAGTATGTGATAGAACCATTAACTATGTGGGTGCGAAATCTAACAACTTTGGATGTATATTTCCCTCCTAATTAATAAAATTTAAGTGTAGAGCTAATTACCTTGTCATCGAGGAACTTAGCCCAGAACCTAGCCATGGCTCTCTCATAAGGATCCTTGGGGAGGATAGGGTTACCTGATTTCCATGTTTCGTCTATGTATTCAAGAATGACTTGAGACTCTGCAATGGCCTTTCCATTATGGACGAGCACAGGAACCTTCTTGTGGATTGGATTATACTTGAGAAGGTCAGGGCTCTTGTTGCGTATATCTTCCTTCTGATACTCATATTGTATACCTTTCATTTGAAGGGCAATCTGTACCCTACAACTGAATGGGCTGGCCGTCATCCCGAACAGCTTCAAATCCTCAGTACCAGACATTTCCCCCCCCCCCACCCCGGACTACGTACTTGCAGTGATCGGAGATGAATAATAGGAATTTTGAAGCGAGTTGTAGTCACTACCTTGATGCCTGACTATCTGCTTAATTGCTTTATACTAAATAAATATAGGCCCTGCAGCGAAGCTTTTCGTGGGAAATAAGTTGTCTCTCCATTATTTTTATTCTTGGCTAGCGTACGCAGTAGCATATTAATTATTCGTTTGTCAATTATGTTTGACATAATCGATGACGTCCCGCATACATTGAATTTCCTAATCCCATTGACTCGTGAATCTGGGAGGTTCGTGATTGACGCCACTTCCCGGTTATTGCTATAGGATAAGTTTGATCTACTGTCCCCATTCCCGGATATATATGCTAGTTAATCCGTTCTGCATATAGGTGAGATTTAACTTAAGAGTTAAATGTCAGCCTTCTGGATACGAGAAGTCCAGGTTTGAATCCTCGTATCTTTCTTTTGATCATTGTAACCACCTATATAATATTACGGACTTCTTAGAAATGAAAAATAAAAAATAAAACAGCAAAGCAGATCTGATATGTCTATTAAGGAGATAGCACTGTGTGTTGTCTAATTTGATCTGTATTATCGGAGTTTGAATGCAGGATCTTGTCGGGCAGTGCCGCAAGTTATTTGGTGCCCAATGCTTCATGCCCTGTCACTCACCACCGTTGATTTCATCTCTCTCACCCATGGACTGCTTAGCCCCAGCAAGCCAGCCAGCCCGCTAGCTCGCTCTGTAATGGAGTCTTTACGTAATCAAGGATTTGAGATACGAATTTCAAGTTTGTGTTTTTGTTGCCTCGGTGTTAATCCTTTGTTCCGGCACTATTATGAGCTAGAGCTTGATCATGAACCAATAGTGTACTGAAATTAGTCTTCATACCTTTTGGGTAATGCAATATAGCAATGGGCATTAATGATTAACAAATCTTACTAGACAGATGCACCCTTCCTGGTTGCATACCTGTTCATAGGGTACCTTGATTGCATCGTACTTGAGGCCTAAGAATGGAATGGACTAATAATTGTATAATACAAAAGGAAATGTCTGGTTGATATGCAATAATGACTAAAGTGACAAAGAAGGCCCAACAGGATAGAAGATGAACCAAAGGCAGTAGTCCCCATAGCACATCTACTCACGTACAACAGTTTAACCTTCGAACCATAGTAACAGCTATTATTATTATTGCTGTATCAATAAAAGCTTAAAAAAGAAGAAGATATGTATACTCTAAGAAAATGGTTTATAGAACTATTGGATTCTCATCACTTCTATCTAAGTGTTGGCATGGATGCCCAATGCCGTGGCTAGGATTCGTTTCTTGATCAGCTAGATAAATATTGACATTTGTTTTAAGAAGGTATTACTTATGTGTGAACCTTAGGGTTGCTAGTGCTTCATGTTGTTGTTGTAGGTAAGAACATAATTGATTCTTGAAATCTAATTGTCTTGACCCCTAGTCTACCACTGTTCATACTATCTCGCTCTAACTAGAAGCATTGCATTTTATGGATTCATTATACTCTTTTCTTCTTTCATCTTCTCACTTCTAACTCCTACGGTCCTACCCCTCCTTCTTCGTAATTCCTTTCTATGACAAAGTAGATTGAGGTTGATATAAATTAGGTTCAACTAAGTTGTTAAAATTAAATAAATGCTAAACCATTATTTAGATCTTTATTAGGTTAATCTAGGTGAATAATGTAGAAACTTATTTCCGTTGAAATGGATAGTGATGAATAGCTGAAAAATCAGTCAAAAAGTGATTTGAATGTTAATAGTTTTGGAGATAAATTGAGTTTAAATGGGGTTAGTATTTAACCTAACCTAATCTAGGTGGAGTCCCAAACAAATTTGTCAAAACCTTCCCGACCTTGATCCAAACACATTGTTAGACAAACATCGAGGCCAGCAATAATGTCCACAGGTAGCCTGCTTTCTCAACTTCAGGTTAAGATTAAGAGAAAAACACACACACGCACACATACACACACTTACATTTCTTGTTGAAGAGTATAAAATAAAACTACATACTTTTTCGGTGAAAGATGAAGAACAAGATTATAAGAAGCTACTACTAGTTAGGAATATAATAATTCATTGATGGCTCCCAATTTTATTGGATATGAGCAATACGATTTTTTCTTTGACAATATATGACACACCGGATATTATTAGTACTCAAATACTAAAAGATTACTATCACTGCAACAAATTATATTTATTCAATTTCAGATCGAGATGTGGTAGAAAAACTGGTGGATGTATTGTTGGGCCGTCATAAGTGTTGGTAATTCACCGGGCAGCTCCCAATCTAGAATGGATAGCACTGACTATCAATTCTCTGTCGGGAAGGTTTTCTTTGATAACGCTGCAGCTAACGTATTCTTCAGCCCACCTGCTTAGATTTGGATACTTTCCGACGCACTTCCCAGACACTTGTACAAGAATCGGTAGCCAGTAAGCCAAGAAGCCGGCAACAATGTCAACAAAACCTATGCTTTCACCTCCAAAGTACTTCTTGTTCTCAAGCTCCTTGTCGAGGATCTTCAGGTTTCTAATTGCTTCTTCTAGTGAGCTCTCACACTCCTCTGGTGCTCCCATGTATGCTTTGACAATTGACGGCAGGCACTGCGCATTCACACCCTCAATTAGTTAATTAATTAATGGCTATTAATTATTTTTATTACTCTGATCAAATTAAATTTTTAGGTAAATTCTCTAGTTCGTTACCTTTTCATCAAAGAACGTAGCCCAGAACCTAGCCATGGCTCTTTCGTGAGGATCCTTGGGGAGGATGGAGTTACCTGTTTGCCATGTTTCGTCGATGTATTCGAGAATCACTTGGGACTCAGCAATGGCCTTTCCGTTATGGACGAGCACAGGAATCTTTTTGTGGATTGGATTATACCGGAGAAGCTCAGGGCTCTTGTTTTGTAGATCTTCATTTTGATACTCATATTGGATACCTTTCATTTGAAGGGCAATCTGTACCCTACAACTCATTGGGCTGAACTTTGTCCCAAGCAACTTCAAACAACTCTCATTACTAGACATTTTTTTCTTACCCAGATCGACTGCTTGGAGGAGGGAGTGAAGTGATGAACACAAAATTAGGAAGCTGGCCGGTGTGTTCTAGTTATTTTAGTGTTTCATGCTTCAGAATATCCTGCTTAATTGCCTTATATAGCTCACTAGCTCAGCAAAGCTTTACTTGGGAAATAAGTTGGCATTTCCCTTATTTTTATTCTGGGTCAGTGTGTTTGACATAATCGATGACGTTCGTCGTACTATGTATTTACTATTTCCTAATCTTGTTTTTGGCTGGTCAATCCGGGAGGAGGATCATGTTCGTCCATGAACATAGCCGGCCGCCTCGTTTGACTTGCAAGAGCTGAAGATGGTCAATCGCTTATGGATAACCTTGATTTGGCTGTATAAAAGCAATGAGCTCCTTGCGAGGTGCACCAATGGTCATTTTTATTTATTTATTTATAATTTTATAAGTACTTTATCTAAATATATAAGGTTATTTTTATAATTTAATAAATTTTATTCATGTCTGCAAGGTTTTTTTTTTAATTATTATATATAATTTGTAATTCTTATATATCAAAATGGGACCAATTTTATAATTTGATTTATATATATGGGATTATTTTTAGAATTTTAAAATTCTTATTTCTTAGTACATGGTCATTTTTATAAGTTTTATAGCTTTTTTATTTTAAACATGTTCGACAAGTATGATCAATGCGTGATAAATTTTATAATATTTATTTATAGATACATGATTATTTTTTTATATAATTAGATAACTCTTACTATATATATGTATTCAATAATATAACGTGAACCTACATGTATTATGTCAGGAACCTAAACATTTTATTGTGACAAACAGACATGTATTGTGAAGTTAGTGAAACAAATTATGTTATGAATCAATGCATTTTATGTGCAGAACATAACCGTTTTTCATAATGAACCTAAGTATTTAATATTACGAACTTTGATTTTTCCCTCCTATTTATAGATTAGTTCTTTCTTTTATGGGATTATCACTTAACTTTAGTGAAATTCAAAAGTTATCTAGAATTTTGATTTCTGTTCTATGTTTGGTTTATATTATACGGGACATGACATGAAGGAAAATTATTATAACATTAAAATCCTAATTAAATTGATTTAAATATTATAACTAATGTATAGTGCTATTTAAACATGTATGTTTAGTTTTTATAATGAAACATACCAATATTCTTTGCTAAGTATAACTAAATTCTTTGTTGAACTTCTACGTTTTATTGCTTGAACCTATAATATTAACACAATGAACCTATTAGTGTGGCAAGTCTAACATAAATAAAGAAATACGTGTGATAACACTTATATGTATTAACATGCTAAACCTATACATAGTTTAGTATTAATGAATATGATAGAATCTTCTAATGCGCATATATATAGAGTCCTTTGAAACACGTGTGTTTAGTTTTTATAATGAAACATATCAATATTTTTTGTTGAGCAAAACTAAAATCTATGTTGAATATGCATGTTTTATTGACTAAACCTAAATAATGAACATAATGAACCTTTGTGGTTTATGTCATGAACTTGTAAGTTTTATATTATTAATCTAATTATATAAAGTTAGTGAAAGAACATAATTAAAATGACATATTTTCTTGGTGAGAGATGGAACAAGATTATAAGAAACTACCACAAGTTTCGAATATAATAATTCATTGATGACTAGTAATTTTATTAGATAGGAAGAATATTATTTTTTCTTTGACAATACATGGCACATTGGATATTAGTACTCAAATATTGGATTATCATTATTGCAACAATTTTTTTAATATATATTTTTTAAAATAAATTTGTTATTATTATTTTTTAGCATAAAATATTTTACATATTAACTCTAAGGTATATTCCATATTAAATTAGATATAAAGTTTGGCCATAAATTTTATATTACAAGGTAATGTAATAGTAATGAAGGCTAACCTATACATCTGTATCTAATTTTTGATGATAAAATTAGAGTTAAGAAAGTGTGTGTGTATGCAAGCATGTGTGTGACACATGCTACAAAAATAAAGGAGATGACTAAGTTAAATATTACCTATTTATTTATCTCTAATTCTAATTTTAAAAGTGGAGCCAAAATTTTGTTATTGAAACCGCTATATACGTGGGGTATTAAAGGGGAGAAAGTGTTGTGCATTTTAATTCGACAAATAAAGAGACATTCTACATTTTTCCATTTATTGCACACGTATGCATAAGAGAAGAAATCAAGAGTAGACTTTCTTCTTCAAATTTTATGAGATTTTAATGTGAAATTAAAGCAGACGAAGTGAAATAAAAAAGAGTCCCTATTCATTTTTCTTGCAAATAAATCATGCTCCATTAGGTCCGAGAAATAAGGGAGTAGAACCAACATATTCATATTTTGATCGTTGTTTTTGTATTTTGGTGTAATTAATCTAATCAATGGCTGGAGGCACACAAATATATATCGCATATTAAAATTTTAATTCTGCATTCAATATTTATTTCATGAATTTAGGTTTTTGCGTGAATATATATTGATTGTGCATGAATTTGTGTGTGTGTGTGTATTAATTATGTGTTAATTATATGATTCTTGCCATAAATTTTATCTAACATTAGGTATTAGAAGCCTCTAATATCACTGGCTTGATTTGATTAATCCACTAGAGTAGATTGTGTTTAGTGTACATTTTTATTATCAAGCAAAATCGTGAAAAATCACATACTTGAGAAGAAACTCAAGCCATGTTTCTTAACACAGGGGTGTCGTGTTTTCTTCTATTTTGTCAAATTAGTTTTCTAAAGAAAAAAATTGTTCATGTTTATAAAGACCAAGGGGTTGTGTTTTTTCTCATACACTTCACAAAGTTTATTTTTGAAAAAAATACGAGCATGTTTTATTAATACAGGTGCCCCATATTTTCTTAATACAGTTGTGTTATGCAACATGGGTAGTCCATGTTGATGGTTTTTCCATTATATTGTTGTTCTTTCTTTTCTGCTTATGTTCCCATACATATTAAGGCCGTATTAGGATAGGTTTTTATTACATAGAATATGTATCATATATGGTCAGAATGATTAAATTGGTTAGGACTTAGCCACAACATCCTAATCATGGATAATTATGTAATTATCTATTGCCTTGATCACATATATATTACATGATACTAAATGTGATGTATTACACATATATAATGGATGTGGTCTCACATGACCATTCATTAGTATATGCAAAGTAAATTGGATTAGAATATTAAGTCATCATTCTCAATTTGCCCCTCTGAATTGAGGGTTATGGGTTGACTTAATAGTTTTAATATTGAGATGCATGATTCTATTTGAATTAAATACTTAGTCCACAATTAGTTTTAATTTCTTTTGATTCATGCTAGCTGTATTTTGATTTGCTATATATTGGTAGAGCATATACATATATGTTTTGGCTTCAAATTGATTATGAGCATATATGTACTTTTAACATTTGTAGCAAAATGTCCTAGTTTATATTTGATGTTTGATCTTAATATTGAAGTTTTCAAGTTAAAAGGGGATAACTTTACAGTTTGGGATGAGAGAATTGTACTAAATTTTAGCTAACGCGACATGGATGAGGTTATTGTTTTTTCAAAAACTGCGATAACTGAAGAAAGCAGTGATAAAGAAAATGTTGCATATGAGTGATGGGTGAAAGGTAATCACATTAGATTAATGTACATAAAGACAAAGATGTCTCCTTCCATTAGAGACTCCATTGATCACCATCAAGATTTCAATGAATTGTTAAGGGTCACAGATGAACAATTCATCAATTCAATTAAGGCCTTCGCTAGTACCTTTAGAATGAAGTTTTTATTTATAAAGCTCACTATTATCAAGGGTGTGTGTGAGCACATTATGAAAATGAAGGACTTAGGACCACAACCTAAGTCTCTAGGAGTTGACATGTTAGATGCCTTCTTGTTTCACTTCATCTTGAATTCACTCCCTAAGGAATATAACCATTCAAATTCACATACCGCACATAAAGGGAGAAATGGTTAATCAATGAATTCCTAACCATGTGTGTGTGTGTGTGTAATACCCCAAAACTTTGTGACCTTAATTTAGAACATTTAACTTTTTATTTGAAAATCTAACCCTTAAACATTAATTTAATTAGTTTTGTTAACCTTTGACCCGCAAATTCAAATAAATTATTTTGATTATCATATCATTTCATTTTATTTAAATCCACCTTAAACCAATAATTTTACCTAGTTTATTTTTCTAACTTGATACCTTAAACCCAGATAAATTAATATTATCTTAAACTTAAATCAAACCATAAATTTAATTTCCTTTTCCTGTTTCTTCTCTTCCCTTTTTCTTTCTTTTCTCTTTTCTTCTTTTTCTTCTCCTTCCTCGTTCCTTCCCTACGCCCCAACTCACTCTCCTTTTCTTCTTTTCTCCCCAATTGGCCTAACTAGCCTACCTTCTCTCATTTCCTTTTTCTTCTTCCCTCTTCCTAGCATGCGCCTCAAGCGAAGCCCATTCTGCCCCTTTTTTTATTTTTCCTTTTTCCCTCCTAGGCCTACCTAGGTAGCTCATCCTTCCTCCTTTATTCCCTTATCCTACTCCTCGTCTGCACCCCTACGCACTCAAACATGCCCCAACTCCCCCTGCATTGCCCCTGCCTATGTACACTTGTGACCTTATTTCCCATTCTAGATAAACCAGGCTTGCATACTCCCTCCTTGCATCCCTTTTGCCCCATTCCTGGATCCCACATGGTCCCTATACCTAGCTTGCACGCCAACCTCTCCCTTTTCCTTTGCTTTTCCCCTATCTTACCTGCACCCCTGTCATGCCCCTTCCACCACTTACTCTTGCTTGCATACCCATCATGAATAAACCAACCCATTTCCCTGTCAGTTTTACCCCCTTCATTCCCGACCCTACTTGCCTACACACACACTCTCTCTCTCTCCCCCATTATCTCTAATCGACCCCCTCTGATTTCCTCCTGCCTCCTTACTTCTTCTTCTTCTTCCTTTCTTTCTCCTTCTCACCCTTGTCTTTAGTTTCCTTTTTCCTCACCACCATCGAATCCTTCGCACCACCTCCCTTCCCCTAGTTCCTTTTTCCCTTATCCTTACTCCTTCTTCCTCCCATCGAGTCGTGGCCTTCTTTTCTCTAATCTTCCCTTTCCTTCCTTTTCTCCCTCTGCCTAACTCTCCCCGCCTCTATTTTCTCTACCCTACACACCACTCGGTCACCTCTACCACACAACCCATATACCATCTTCTCACCATCGCCCCCAATTCTCCTTGATATAGCCATCGCTAAGTAGCCGTTAATAAACAACCTTCAAAATTATGCCTGAATTAGCTTATAATAAGCTAAATTGGTTTTTTAATTATGTATATATATGTTGGATGATTGATTTAGAGTGGTTAATTGTAGTGTATGTCTTTGATTTGTGATAATAAAAAAGTTTCACAAATTATGTCAAAATTTCATTGATTCTTCGATTTAAGCTATTTTTGACAATTTGATTATGTGATATGTTGTAAAATATATCTAATTTCATATTGGTACTATCAATTTGAATAATTTGTATAGTTATTTTTCTAAAATTGACTTTATAGAAATAGTTAAAATGATCTTAATTGTATTCTAATACTTTCAATTTCTATTAACTGATTTGAATTGTCCGATATTGTACCTTGGTCTTAAAAACCCTAATTTTTTAAAAATAATTATCTTAAATTGGCTATTCATAATATTATTTTTATTGAAATTGATTATCTAGATTTATCTAAACTAGTTTAATTGTGTTTTAAACTATCTATTTGAGGAAATCAAAGTGAATTGGTTGGTTCATAGTTCGGGCATAAAAACCCTAATTTTTAGAGATGGTTTTATAGAACTAATTTTACTATGCTTATTTTACCTAATCGATGATCGGTTTTGATTTAAAATAATTTGAATTATGTTTTTATTTTATCAATTTGGATTGGTTTTTTGAAAATGATTGATTTTTCTTTTTAGTTGTAAAACCTAATTAGTAAGTTAACTTTGATAAAATTAACTTATCCTCTATTGTCCTTCCTGAGTTTTCAAAATTAATTTGAATTGCCCAAAGTGATATGTGTTGAACTCAATTTGGTTAATATTTAATTTTAAATTTTAATAGAGCTATGCTTGCAAGTATTAGGTTTTTGGACATGTTTTACAAGAAAGATCGTTATCTTTTTTCATAAAATTGTAATAAGTGAATTGCTCATTGATAAGGTAGTTTTTAACCTAGTCCTACAATTTCTGTCGGCAATTTAAGATAAAATTATTGTGGATTGTAAAGCTCTCAATATCTCTATCTCTTCCACAATTTTCTTATCTAGATTTGGATTTAGGTAAGTCATTAATTACCTTTACTTATGGAAGAATCATGTGATGTATGTCTTCTTGAAGTGGAAGGTGTTGAGTATGCTTTTTGTTATTTAAGTATGTCAAGTGTATACTATGTTTTTGTAGGTGAATATTACCTTATTTTGCAGGCGAATCTTGATTTCTACTTTTAATGTATTTGTTTTCGATGAGTGCTTAATCGAATTGGTATAGGGTAAGGTTAATCGGATATCTCTATCCCTTCATGGACTCTTAGTCCTTTGTTTTTATTATAAATGTTTCATTCTCTCTATTTTGTATCTTATATCATGATTGAATCAAATGCTTTCCACACTTAATTCCTAGGTATGAAGTTACTTTTAATTTGCACCTAACATAGACTAGGTATATGGAGTGGCTCTTATATATAAAATGTATTGTTTGTTGATTTAAGTTATATTAGGTTTAGTTTTGGTTAGGTCAGGATACCCTATTAGGAAAAAATAAATTGGAGAAAAATTAACCGATTAAGGATGGGCCTAATAAAAAGGAAAGTGATAAAAATAATTAGGGTAATTTATTTAAAAATTTATTTGGGTTATGGTTTAAGGATTAAAAAAATATTTAAGCCAAGATTTTAAGATTAGGTTTTGAATAAAAGCCTAAACACCCGAGTTACAAAATTTCAGAGTGTTATAGTCAAAATATCTTTTTTCTATTAATTTGATGCATGAGGATTCGAATGTTGCAATGAATATAGTTGTTGGTTTAGAAAGATGTGCTATGAATGAGGATTCATCAATGTTTTATGATACAAGGTTGGGTCACATCTCCATTGTGAGAATAAAGGGATTGGTAAATGATGGAGTACTTGATACTCTAGAGTTTACTGACTTTAGCACATGTATAAATTGTATAAAGGGCAAACAAATGACCTTTTTAAATGGTGAGCTTGAGGAGGAGGTATGCATGAAACAACCTAAAATACTCTCCTCTTATGAAGGTAACAAACATGTATGCAAGCTTAAGAAAGCCATATATTGATTGAAAAAAACCTCCCAGCAATGGTATCTAAAGGTTCACGGTTTCATTTCTTCATTTGGATTTGAAGAGAAGGCCATAGGTTAGTGTACATACATCAAGGTCAGTTGGAGTAAGGTTTGTTTTTTGGTTTTATATGTAGATAATATTCTACTTGCATGCAATCATAAAGAGATGATATATGAGGTGAACCAATTTATTTCTAACTCATTTGATATGAAGGATATGGGTGATGCATCTTATGTCATTGGGATTAAGATTCATTGAGATAGATCCCAAGGAATATTAGGTTAATCATAAGAAACTTACATCCATAAGATGTTAGAAAGATACAAGATAATATATTGTACACCAAGTGTGGCTCTTATTGTCTAGTGTGACAAATTACATTTAATTCAATGTTCTAAGAATGACTTAGAAAGAGAACAGATGAAGAACGTCTTATATGCTTCTATAGTTAGAAGACTTATGTATGCTTAGATTTGCACAAGACCTGACATTGCTTATGTTATTGGGGTATTAGGACGCTACTAGAGTAATCCAGGAGTGGATCGCGAGAACGATACAAAGAAGGTTATGAGGTATCTAAATGGAACTAGGGATTAAATGCTTATACATCATCATGTTGAGAATTAGGAGGTAGATGACTATTTAGATGCAAATGTTGTTGGCTGTATAGATTCATGCAAATCTACTTCTAAATTTATTTTTTCTATTCGCCCGTAGAGTAATATCCTGAAAATGTAAGAAGTAGGATTATATAGCCATTTCTAATATGGAAGAAAAAATCATCTCATCATTTAAAGCCGCAAAGCATAGTGTGTTGTTGAGGAGTTTCATATTGGGTCTTAGAATAGTTGATTCCATTTCTAAAACTTTAATAATTAAATGTGACAATTAAGTTGTTATCTCAAGGAAAAACAAAAGTGATATCCATGGGCATAGACATCTAGTACTTGAAGATAAAGGAATAAAGACACTAATTGTATATTAGCTGATCATTTATCTTAAATCATGCCACCAAGTAAATTTAAGGATCACATGTGTAATATGGATGATGAACCCTCTATGTGATTGTATTGTTGTACTACATTGTTTCATTTTTAAATAAATTTTTGTTTATTTCTCATTTGGTTTGTATATATAAGGTTTATTAAGAAATAACATATTAAGTGAAGGACCATGAATAAATATTGGGTTTATTTATAAAGTTAGAATTATGGGTGAAATTGGTGTTTTGTGATATATAGAAGATACCTTTCAAATTTTTAATGGCTTGTCACCTTGACTTATGTATTAATTTCATCATTGAGTTTATTCTAACATAAAGATACCATAATGAGAATCTCGTTTATATAAACAAAGTGGGAGAATAATAATATATTTTGTTTTTAATAAATTTATCAATATTCATTTTAAGCATAATATGTTTTATATATTAACCCTAAGATATGATTCATATTAAATTCGATAAAAATCTTGGCAATAAAGTGTATGTTAGATGTTAATGTGTTAGTGATAAATTCTAACATATAACTATATCTATTTCTTCATGTTGGAATTAGAGTTAAGCAAGTGTGTATATATATAGGCATGTGTGTGGCACATGATACAAAATAGAGGAGAGAATTATGCTAATTGTTAATTAATTAATTATCTCTTATTTTGATTTTAAAAGTGGAGTAAGAAGGTGGTTATTGAAACCAACTATATACGTGGGGCATTAAAAGGGGAAAAGTTTTGTGCATTTTTAACTCATAAAATGAACATATATTCTACATTTATTTCACACACGTATGTGCATAAGTGAAGAAATCAATAGTAGACTTTCATCTTTAGATTTTATGAGATTTTAGTGTGAAATTAAAAGAGAAGAGAAATAAATAAGGGTTATTATTCCCGTTTCTGGTAAAGAAAACACAAACCATTATGTTTGATGAATAAGGTAGTATAACCAATAAATTCATATTTTGATAGTTATTTTCATATTTTGGTGCAATTAAAGTAATCAATGGTTGGAAGTACACAAATATAAATTGCATTATACAATTTTAATTCTCCATTCAACGTTTATTTCATGCATTTAGGTTTTCGCATGAATATAAATTTATAGTGAATGAATTCATATATAGTATATGTTAATTATATGATTCATGCCATAAATATTATCTAACATTCTTTTCTTTTAGATCGAGATGTGGTAGAAAAACTGTTGGATGTTGGGCTGTCATAATTGATGATAATTCACTCGGTAACTTCCATTTTAGAACGGATAAAACTGACTATCAATTCTCTATTGGGAAGGTTTTCTTTGTCAATGCTATAGTTAACATATTCTTTAATCCATCTACTTAGATTTAGGTGCTTTGTGACACACTTCCCAGACACTTGTAGAATAAACGGTATCCAGTAAGCCAAGAAGCAGGCAACAATGTCAACAAAACCTATGTTGTAGCCCCAAAGTATTTCTTGTTCTCAAGCTCCTTGTTAAGGATCTTCAGGTTTTCAATGGCTTCTTCTAGTAAGCTCTCATGCTCCTCTTGTGCTCCCATGTATTCCTTAAAAGCTGACAGCAAGCACTACACGTTCACATAAATATACACACAAGTGTATGATGTTGTTAGATACATCATAAATAGATATTATATCATACAACTCTAAATTAATTGTATATTTCACTTCCAATTAATAAAATTTAGGTATGTAGTTACCTTTTCATTGAGGAACTTATCCCGAAACCTAGCCATGGCTCTATCATATGGTTCCTTAGGGAGGATAGAGTCACCTGATTTCCATATTTCGTCGATGTATTCTAGAATCACTTGAGACTCGGTAATGGCCTTTCTGCTATGGACGAACATAGGAATCTTTTGTAGATTGGATTATACTGGAGAAGCTTAGGGCTCTTGATTTTTAGATCTTCAATTTGATCATCATATTGGATACCTTTCATTTGAAGGGCAACCTATATACCCTACAAAACATTGAAATATACATGTAGTGATCAAAATACGATAATCGTATCAGATAAACAATTATCACCATTATAACATATTATTCATTTTCATTCATTTAGAACATTATAAAACTAACCAACTAGGAATCCAAGAGATTCTCTCTACAATAATTATTAGGCCCTATCTCAATATAATAACCATAACCTTCAAAATATTTATCATATATCAATATCCAAACAAAAAATATAGATAACACCGTAGGTAGTGCTTAACGACATAATACTAATAAAATCTATAACATTACTGGTAGGGTTCAAAGACAACCACTAACAACAAGTAGGCACAAATGATACTATCGAACTAACCCAATAATCATTTTTATCTAATAATAATATGTAATACCCCTATAATTTACTACTGAAAAATTTTATTTTATTAAAATTTGAGCTGAAGCAAATACAGTAAATTTGAGGATGATACCACTATAATTAGTACTAGATCAGTTTTTTTCCACCGTTCCAATACCAAGTGCTAAGGCTTAAAAATGAAGAGTACCAATTTAACACAAAAGCAAGGTTACAAAACTAAATCAGCGTAGCGCATTAAATACATTTTAGGAATAAAGTCCACTATTAGTGGTTATAGAATAAAGCTCATTAAACAAGGGAATATAAACGTTTAAAAGAAAAACGTAGAAGGCTTCCTGGATAGTCCTACGCTCTTACCTAAAAAAGAAAGCTTGAATAGCACGTGCAGACTAACTTGCAAAGGATACTGCCCATTGAATAGGTAGGGACCCATAAGAGGAACCCTTTAGTACTACTGTTCTGAGCAACCCTTTATACATAACTAAAAGGTAGGGCTTGCACAACAATCCAATCATAAGAATAGTAGATTACACATATGCGAGGAAAGGGATACAATAAACATTAGGATGAACTCAACTTTAAGAATCATACGTCTTAAGGTTATTCACTTAGCATTATTAATACTTACCAAGTGAGCATCCCAGTGAAGCTCTTAGTAGTATAATTAAAATTTCAACCTCATACTCAATCAGCACACACCACCACTTAATTCAAAGGTAGACACCTAGGGCCGCTATCATATCATAACCACAAATCATAGTAGTATAATCAACATCCTCTGGAGTTAAGGCATTAATTAGATATTGTTCATAATCATCTCTCAAATTATATCCACATGAGTATGGACACCCCATTATTATGGTCGATGGAATGGAAATAACTACTTTAGAGAAGAACGCACCTGGCCACTATTATAGCCGGTGGAACGGTGAACATCTCTAGGGAAAAATGATTCTGGCCATTATTATAACTGGTAGAACGATAAACATGAACATCTTCAGAGTAAAACACTCCTTGCCACTATTATAAGCGGTGGAATAGTAATCATCCTAAGTCTTGTCCCGACCCACGTGGTGTTCCACTATAAATGATTAGTGTTTTCCATTTAATTAGCACACCAATTCCATTTATTTAACTCGAGGGGAAGATCACAAATCCCGAGACACAAAGGTCATACTGGCACATACAAGCAGCACAATACCCTCTTAACTATTAATTTAGGGATGCAAATGTACCTTGGTCGCACTAGTGTAAGAAGACACACAATACCTTATTGACAAGGACACCTAATCCATAAATATGCATACCCTCTAAGGAGTTCTATAGAGCTAAATAGAGTAAGATGTAGGGCTTGGTTGGGGCACTAAAGCACACCAGCAAAATCTAGAATAATCGTGGGCTAAATCACATATTTAGGGTAGCGACCCCTAAAGAGCCACCATTCCCGATCTCGAGGTCTTCCACTTTAACTATTAGTGTCTTAATTAAGGTTACCACATCAATCACGTACTTAATCATTTTTATTTATTTCCATTATTATTAAGTAATCAGGATTATTGCCAATGCTAACTTAAATAGTCCACTAAGTCATCCTAGGTTCCAATTCTTATACTTAGGCACCTTAGGTCAAAATGACCAAAATGCCCCTAAGGCTAAGGCTTCCTCTTATCATCCACTTTCATTGCATAATTCATATTTATTTATCCACATGCCGTGATAGGTTATCATGTCATGATTATACTACTAATTATGAAATCAAGTACCCTACACACCAATGATCATTGAACACATAAACCCTAACATGTA
Source organism: Tamarix austromongolica (assembly GCA_039764185.1). NCBI lineage: Eukaryota > Viridiplantae > Streptophyta > Magnoliopsida > Caryophyllales > Tamaricaceae > Tamarix > Tamarix austromongolica. The sequence continues at coordinate 102,858,546 of CM077810.1, read as the reverse complement.
CTTCTAACACAACCAACACACATTTCCATGCATAATTAACAATTAAGGCACTTCTTGCACGATTATGAAATTAAGATCATAACACACCTTTAATTAACCATTCAACTCTAAACCATGCATTTTCTTTATGATACGCTCCAATTAACTGAAATACCCCTATCCTTATAATATATATGATTAAACTTAAACAAGTGATACTAAGGCTATAAACCCCTATTCCCTTATTTATCATCACTTATTACTTATTATGAAGGTTTATTAGATCAATTGCCATGTTACATGCAAAATTATCAATTTATCCCTTCTTATTTACAAAATCTCTAAAAATACCCTCATTACTTGCAAATTTATCGAAACACCCTTTCACTTATCAAATTACCAAAATATCCTTCCTACTGGTAAAATTACCAAATTACCTTTCTTACTCATAAAATTACTAATTTACCCTTCTTATTCATTCGAATTACCCTGCTTACTTGTAAAATTACTAATTTACCCTTCTTATTCGTTAAATTTCTGAATTACCCTTCTTGTAAAATTACCAAATTACCCGTCTTAGTTATAAAATTACCAAACTATCCTTCTTACTTGAAAAATTACCAAATTAGCCTTCTTACTAGTAAAATTACCAAATTAACCTTCTTACTTGTAAAATTACCAAAATACCTTTCTTAGTTGTAAAATTACTAAACTACCCTTCTTACTAGTAAAATTACCAAAATACCCTTCTTAGTTGTAAAATTACCAAATTAACCTTTTTTACTTATAAAATTAACAAAATACCCTCCTTAGTTGTAAAATTATCAAATTTCCCTTTCTCATATATATTACTAAAATACCCCTAATACATAAAATATTAGCATCCATTGCCCACATGTATCATTTAACACCACAAAACCCTTATTATTATTATTATTATTATTATTATTATTATTATTATTATTATTATTATTATTATTCTTAACACCCTTTATCATCTACCATGCATATTTATTTAGGGCACTCCCTATATACAAGTAAAATTATGAAAATGCCCCTACGGCTCATATTAGCATTATTTCTACTACATGTGTCCATATTTACTTAACATAGCATGCTTATGCACATAACATCATTATTAATATCAATCCACTTTCTTAACCACTATTTCTACACATGTCACATTTCATTCAATATAGCATGCTTTTCATTATGTCTTCCAATATAATATTAAAAATGATAAGACGATTAACTACACACCAAAATACATTGCAAAACCCTAATATGTTAATATATGTAAATCCATACATTTTAATAGGGTATAATGGTTACCTTATTTCCAATAACAACCACACTTTACCGGTATCCTGGTTTAAAAGTTTAAGCTTTGATTAGTAAAATTGTACCTAAAATAATGTCACAAGTAACATATTATTAGTGGATAATTAAAAGAATATTTTTTATAAAAAAATGTTTATTAAATACATATTATTACTAAAATGTATCTTACCTTAAAAATTAGTTAACTAAGCTTAAAATATGCAGCAACATTCACGTTGCATGGGTAGCATGGGTTGCATGCACGAATTAGGGGAAGAATAGAGAAAATGGACAGTTTGGATTAAGGGGAAGAAGGTCACAGGTGAGGGCTTGTGGAGGGCAGTTAGGGTGGTTGTTGGGTGTAAGAGGAGTGGCAGGGTGTAGGTGGTGGTTGGGGGTCGGAGAGTGATGGCTCAGGGTGGCAGAGATTGTTGCACCAGTGGATGGAAATGAGGTGCAAGGAAGGGAGAAGGAGAGGAAGAAAGGAAAAAGAAGAGGAGAAATGAAGGGGATGTTGGGGGATTTCGGGCAAGGTGAGGTAGGGAGGTGGTAGGGGGATGTTAGGTCGTCGAGGGGTGGCTTCAGTGGTGGTAGAAGAGGGGGGAATGGGAGTTTAAAGGTGGCGTGCAAGGAGGGGTCAAAAGGAGAAAAGAAAGGAAAAGGAGAGGGAGTTGGCTATAGGGGCGTGTGGTGGCTTCTTAGGGTGGTGTAGGGAGGAAATAGGGGAGGCACGGGAGTTAGTGTGATAGTTGATTGGGTGGTAGGGACGGTGGCTAGGGCGGCAAAGAATAAATAGGGGAGAAGAGGAAGAAAGGAAGAAAGGGGGATCAAGTAAGGAAAGAAAGAGCTCGAGGGGGAGAGATGGGTCCGAGGAGAAGAGGAGGAGAAAAAAAAGGAGAGGGGAAGGAGGCTGGGAGGCTGGGGCACAAGGGGCTAGGTGGGTGTAGGGAGAAAGGTGGTAGGTGGTTGTATAAGGTGGGAAGGAGAGGAAGAAGAAAGGGGAAAGGGAAGGGCACGCGGGAAGGGGTGGTAGGGGTGTGTATGGTAAAAGTGGAAGAAAAGGGATGGGGAAGAGAGTTAGGTAGGAATTATAGGTGCAGGTGGGAGGTAAAAGCATGGGGGGCTGTGTGACTTGACACTAGGGGAAGAAGGAAGAAGAAGAGGAGAAGAAGAGAAAAGGAGGCTGGGTGGAGGATAGGAGCAATGGGCAAGGTGGCTCGTGCAAGGGAGAGGAGAAAAAAAAAAGGGTTAGTTTAGCCCAACCGAGGGGAGAGGAAGGAGAAGAAAGAAAGGAAAGGGAAGGGAGAATCCTAGAAAAGGAAGAGGAAGGGGTAGCCCAGTAGGGAAAGAAAGAAGGAAAAGGTTGGTCGGCCCAAGAGGAAAGAAGGAAAATAAAGAAAAGGAAAAAGGAAGAAGAAAAAGGGAAGAGGGAAAAGGATAAAGTGGAAAAGAAAAATAATATAATTTTTAGAGTTAGGACTAGAAATTATTTAATAAATTAATTTATTCAAAATTTAAATTATTAATTTAAGAGAATAATTTTAGTAAAAATATGGGTTCAAGAATTTATTTAAATAAAAAAAGAATGATAAAATAAGAAAATATTTATTTTAATTTACTAAATAATCCTATCTATTTCTATAAATCAAAGTTCCACAAAATAATTAAGTTAATAATTTAAGATTAAACTATCCATATAAGGGTTTAATTATTAAATTTTAGATTTTTAAATTTTGATGTATTATATAATCATTTTCATTTTTATTTACTTGAGGGAAGATTATATCAACCGATAGACATCAATATACTCTTGTTATACTAGTGCACCAAGGAAATACAATATCCTGTCAATTATCAACCTTAGGATACTAAGGCATCTTAGTCGCACTAGCACACGAAGGTAAAAGAGTATCCTACAGATAAGGACACCTAATCTGCATTTATATATACCATCTATAAGTTCGCAGAGCTGAATATAGTAAGATATAAGGTCTGGTTATGGCACTAAGGCACACGAGCAAAAATTATAAATCAACCATAGGTTAAACCATGTCTTTGGTGTAGCTATCCCTAAAGAGGCATAATTTTTTATCTTGAGGTCTTTCACTTTAAGTATTAGTATTTTCTTAAGGTGACCATGATACCACACAATAATCACATAGATAACCGACATACTTAACCATTTTTATTCATTTCTAATTTTAAGACAATAATAATTAAAGACATCACCAAGGTTAATATTATAAATCTACTAAGGTCGTTCTAGGTTTAAATATTCAAATTTGGGCACATTGGGCCAAAATGAACAAAATTCCTTTGAGGCCATAATTACCATATATCATCCATTATAAATACTAATTCCATTTTATTTATTAATTTGTTATGAAAAGGCTAAAACACAATAATTAAATTATATAACATGAAAATAAATTGCCAAACATGACAAATGATCATTTTCCCTTATAGATTATTTTGTACGTAAACTTCTAACATGCATTTCTAGAATATCAAATCACATATTTCCATGATCAATAATAAGTAATATATATTAAGCATGATTATTGGAATAATTATTATGATACGCTTAAAATGACGAAAATACTGCTAGGGCATATAATAGTAATAATCATGCTCCAACATGCATTTTTAAAATATTAAATCACATACTTCCATACTTAAAAATAATTAATGCATTCTTTTCAGAATAAATATTATGATACATTTAAAAGATCAAATTGCCCTTTGAGTGTGAAATGATAACATTTATGCTTAAAAATATACCTAAGAATGTTCAACATATCATATTAGATATACATGACATATATAATTTATTTCTAGCATTAAACCCATTTTAATATGCTTTTGTACTTATAATAATTTTCACAAGTTAACATGCTCTATTTTACCAAATTTCATACTAGCATTATTAGGTAAATACTTTAAACATGACAAACAAGCTTAATAAAATTTATATATCAATAACTCTAATATGTCATCATGTGATAATAAGCTTAATAATATTTTAATAAAGTATAGGGATTACCTGATTTCTAGTAAAAGCACAAATAATAAGCAACCTACTAAAATTGATTAGGCTCCACTAATCAACTTTTCTATCTAAAAATACTATCACACTAACTATATTTATATTTAACTAATAAAATAAATTTGTATTAAAATATTTATAAATTAAAAATTACTAAAATTCCCATAAGTTGAAAAAAGGTAAAAAAAAATGAGGCAAGCCTCACCTTGCATGAGCAACGTGAGTTTGGGCATGCAAGAAGGTTTTGGAGAGGTTGGCTAGCTAGGTGGATGGTTAAGGGGAAGGTACCTGGTGGTGGCTGGAGTGGTGGTTAGGTTGTAGTGAGGAGGTTAGCTTATGGTGTTGTGGGCAGTGGCCAAGGTTGGGGTTTGTTGGTGGTGGCATCGACAACTCAAGGGTGGTATGGGCTAGGAGGGGTTGAAAAAGAAACTAGAGGAAGGGGTGCTCAAAGGGTTGTGATGAGGCTAGAAATAGGGCACAGTGGAGGGTGATGTTGCAAGGATGGGGTAGCAACAGAGATCTCTGATGCTAGGTAAGGGACAAATGTAATGTATGTCGTAGTAGGGAAGAGAGAGATGCATGAGCAATGGTGCGGCTGGTGATAGTTGGGTGATGGGTTATTGTCAACGATTGGGAATGACTAATTAGAGTGGAGGTTGGTGGTGCAACAACTAAACAAAGCCGAGGAAATACAAAGGAGAAAGGGGAAGAGAATATAGGAAGGGTAAGGGCTCGAGGTTGGTTTTGTTGGAAATTGAACAAAGAAGTGGAGATGGAGAAGGAAGAAGAAGAGGAAATGAAGGCTTGGGGTGGCTGGCTATAGCAAACATGGGCAGCCTTAGTGGTTTTGCTAGAAAAAAAATGGAACGCAGTTAAATGAGAGGGAGGAGTATGAGGGTATATGTACCAAGGGATGCATGTAGGTTGGGAAGTGTAGGGTGTAAGTTGGCAGAGGCGTGCTTGGCCTTAACGCAGTTGGTGGTGTGCAAGTAGGGATGATGAATTTGATGTGTATGGCTGGGAAGGGGGAGGTGAAGGCAATATACAATATGTAGATAAGGGGATGTTTAGCATGATCGGGAAAAGAGAGCAACGATGGGGTGTAGGAGAAATGCAGGGGTATTTGGATGGGCAGGGCTGGTCGAGGGAGAAGGAGAAGGAGAAAAAATATATAGTTATTTATTATCATTTTATAAATATGTGACTATTATTTTTTTCTATAATGAACCAAAATATTCCTATATCCTTAAACTATAATATTTTTCTTTAAATTATAACTTTGTGCATCACAAAGGTGTAAAACTAGCAATAGCAATGTACTGTATTGCATTATTTGTGATTGCATAACTAGAGTTAGTAAAAGTTGACTTGGTCCGTTAGAATCGACCCGAACTACACAAAACCTAACCTGATTTAACACCATAAATTCATCAACCCAACTTTACCCAAACCCAACCCGACCCGATGCTGACTCAATTATATGTGACCCAACCTGACCCCAACCTAACCTAACTCTGGCCCATAACCCGCTATCAACCAAATATACCATCAACCCGACCCATTATCAATTTGACCTGCTATCAATCCGACCCCACTCGACAAAACCAAATTCAATATTAATCAGTTATGATAACACAAAATACACATATCTTGTTATTTATTTAAAGCTTTTATAAATATATTATTATTTAAATTTTACTTATTTTTCTTAATGTTATTGTGAACTTACTTATCTACCCATGATATTCTAATTTTACCTATTTTTTCCGCATAAAATATAACATTAAAAATTAATAATAATAAATAAATAGAAATTAATAACACATTAATAATCACATACTTACATGAAGTTAAACTTAATACTTGCCTACGAGATTAATGAATTAGATTAATTTAGGTGGTCTATGTCTGATTTGACCCAAATCCAAAGTTATTTGATCTAGGATTAACTCGGCCCGACTCCAACCTAAACCATTAAAACCTAAACAGACCTAATTAGTCAAGTTAATCAAAAACTTAACATGTCAAATTAACTCAAACATGAAATCACCCGAATATGAGCTTGCTCAACCCAAACTTAACCTTATTGGGATGTAAAATGAGCGAGTTTAAAGCGGGTACATAATCGTACCTGTACTCATACCTAATAAGAAAATTCATACACAAATTTGTACTTGTACCCTGAATGGGTATCCACTAACACATCCATATTCGTAACCTTTGGATATCTATTACCCAATTGATAATCTGTTTACCCGTTAATGGATGTTATACAGTGGATAAATCCATTACTTGATGGATACATCCATTTAGAGTTAAGCCAAATGAAAATTTTAACCTTAATTTATACTATATATATTTTAAAACTAAGGGTAAAAAGGTAATTTTATATATAATAAACATGTATAAATATGGATAGAGGCATGGGTATGGGTATGGGTATGGATATAGATATCCCATACTCATATCCATATCTAAAATTTATGGGTATTTTTATCTGTCATCCATTCCATATCCATTTAAGTAGCTGATGGATAAAATACATCGGATTTTGGTAAAATCGGCTCCGTTTACATCCCCAGACTTGACCCAACCCAACTCGACAAGTTAACCAAAAATATTCTGAACCCGACCCAACTCAAACCCCAACTATATCAACCCAAACCCGACTTGACTCTATAAATTAACCCGATATAATCCCAATTAGCAATGACCCGAACCGAACCTAATCCAACTAAAACAATAAGACAACCCAAAATGACCCAACCTGCTATAACTCGACCTGACCCACCAGATGCAATTTTCTCTTATAAGCATAAAAACCATGGCCATACACCCATAAGTACATGAACCAATTTTCTACTCCAACAAATAACCCCAATAAACCATCGAGCGTGATCTCAGATAATTTTTTTTGGTTAGCCATTACTAGTTCACTATTTCATTTGATAAGTACAACCTAGAGATATACCAAAGAATAAAGTTAAGACTTTTTTATATTTATAAATTGTTGTGTGAACAATTAGACAAATTAGTAGCCAAAGACTAAAAGTGTATTCCATGATAGAGGCCTATTTGAATATTTTATTTGGTAAGTGTTTTTACCCATTGCTCTTTCTCAAGAGTTTATTATTTATCCTTTGTTTGAGGATAATTATAAAAAAATTAGTTATTTAAAAAATTCTAGCCTAAAAGAAATTTAAAATAATTATTCATATTGGATAATTATTTTTAATAAGTAGATTCAAATAAATCCTTAGTTATTCTAAGGGTTAGGAAGGAAGAAAAATTAAATATGTTAATTATATTTAATATAATTCTCTCTTTTATCTCAACCATTAATTTGCCTAGAATAATCATATAATCACTTTTGGGCTTAATAAAGTTCTAGGCTATCATTATTTTATTCATATATGTTTGCTCGTATACTACTAAGAAATTTCATTATTTTTCTAATATTAAGATTACCTATTAGTATTGTTATTATTAATAGTAAGATTTTTATCATTATTATTAATAATAATAGTATTATTACTGAAATACTAATATTATTAATATTTTAAAAACGGTTATTATATTATTAAGAGATTAGATTGACAAACAAATATATATCATAATAGATAAGAAGTGTAGTCACAAAATAAAATAAAATTAATTTTAATATCTTATAACTAATTACTAGTTCTCGTAGCAAATTGCAACTACTATAATAGTAATAAAATACATATATTTATGATTACTAATTTTCAAAGGCTATCTAAAGCATCCAATAATAGACGACAACAACAATCAGCTGCAATGGCCAACGACTGACAACTGACATAATTGAAAATGATATACTATAAGAAATTACTAGTTTATAATAAGACATTGAAGATTCACAATTTTTTTAGAGAGGAGGAATACTATTGTTGACAATGCAGCATGAGCAGTGCACAAGAGAAGGGGCTAGATGGTAGGCTATAAGGGCTGGCTAGCTAGGGTTGTAGGGTGAGGTAGTGGTTGTGGAGATGGTGGTGGTGTTTGGTGATGGTTTAGGAGGTAATGGGTGGTATTAGTGGTGGCGCATGAAGGGAGGCATGACTAGAGGTGGCTGGTGGAAGGGTGGTGTTAGGCTTAATTGGTCGGGCTAGAAAGAAGGTGGTGTAGGGGAAAGGAGTTGACTACCGTAGAGGGGAGTGCAAGGGGCTGAAATGAGGGTGACAGAGGAGGAAAGATGATGGTAGTGTGTGGCTGCAAGATTGTGAGGCAAGTTGGGAGGTTACGGTAGAAGCTACTAAAATACGAGGAGGAGCAACGATAGTTTTTGTTGTTGCTTGTGGGGAGTAACGGGAGGGAGTGCCAAAGGTAGGTGGTGAGATACGATGGAAAATTTTGGAGGGAGGGGAGGTTGGGAATGGCATAAATTGCCGCAGGGGAGGCAGATTAAAAGCCAAGCATGTATCAAATCATCACTCTTAAGACTAAACAGTTACATCCTACACTCTAATAGAGAAAGAGAAATTATAGATAAGAATTGAATTAGAGTAAACCCTTCATGAATGAGATATATTATTAGGTTACCTTTAGTAGAAAATATTAATACTAATTAAGTTATTATTTTTCAAAAGTAACTAAAAATTAACATGTAAGCAATGAAACTAGTAGAAGAGGTAAAGAGGGATTAAAACATGACATATTAAAAATCAAGGGACCAATTTAGGGAAAAAAGATACAATAACTAATTTAGGAAATTTGAGAAGATATGGGGACTAATATAGTATTTGAATCACGAACGAGTGTGAAAATCATAGATGCTCATCAATCAGTGCAACAACACCACAAAAAAAGGTGAAGGATCTTCCTTTGATTGACTCTCATCACCAAAATTCCTCCTCTCCCAAAAAAATTGAGGTTGTATGAGATAGAGAACCATTCATTCTTTTTGAGTAATAAAACTCTGAGCATGTTCAACTTTCTTGGTCTTATTATCTTCTATATTTTACTACATTTTGATCTTTAACTTGATATTAAAGCCTCACCTATTCTCGCCTTGGCCCGTCCTTTTTTCTTCTTCTTTGTTTTGTTCTCCACTAAAGATGGAGATGGTAGATTCCCTCAAAAATAACACTACACCAACCAAGATTCAAACCGAGACCTTTGGGGCTATATAAAGTGTAGATAATTCGTTGAAACATATGGTTGCACTACTCATTCATTAAATCTCCTTTATATTGGAGGATGACAACTTCCTTCAACAACCTTCACAAGTTGAAGCAACCTTCAGTGGTACATCTTAAGAACCTAAAAATTTCTTGAAAAAATAGTCTTGAATGATCACAATATGACTGTGACTAGAACAACCTATACACCGACTCTAATGACAAGCAAAAAATATTCATTTATTGCCTACTCTCTTCTATTTCTCCATCCTTTATCCTTCAATTGATTGGTTGTAGGATTTATTTTGATATATGGTTGACCTTGGCACAATAGCTTGTGTCTCAATCTACTATCAAAGTTATGTATTATAAGAGAGAATTTGACTCTTGCAAGAAATAGGCTTTGGTAATGAATAATTATCTTGGGAAGGTTAAACATTGTGTTGATTTACCTAGAGAAGCTATAAATAAGTTGAGTGATTTTAATAATGTTTTGGCTATTCTTAATGGATTAGGATATGATTATGAATCAATTATGGTTGTCAGTGCATCTCAAGACCCTAATCACAATATGAGAATTGTTAGTAATCTTTTATTGGCTCATGATAGCTAGATAAATTAGAGAGTTACAAGTCAAATGGTGACTAATTCTATAACTTAAATAAAAAATTTCCTTAGCTAATAGAGAAAACTTTTCCTAGGGGTTTAGAGGGAAAAGAGGAAAAGGTTGTGATAGCTAAAATAATAATATACCTCAATGTCAGTTATGTGATCAAATGGGTCATATTGTAATTATGTCCTATTGAAGATTTGATCCTAGTTTTATAGGACTAAAAATTAATGCCTTTGCTAGATCTACTACAAGCAGTCAATGAGGAAACTAGACCTCAGTAAATCTTTCCTAAGATCATTCCTTCCATTGTCAATATGCTACATAATAGGCACTCATGACCAACTCAAGCCCCAACATGAATAGTTGGTGTCTAGATTCAGGTGCAACAAATCACCTTACAAATGATATGAATAATCTCAGTTTTGGCACCAAGTTTGCTGTTAAGGAAAAAATATTTATGGGACATAGTGTTAGAGTTGATATTATTAGTTTTGGCTTTTATAAATACAATCCTAAAATGTCTAAGTGTAATGACCCCATTTTTAGGACTTGAATATTTTTTTTTTCATTTTAAGAGTTAATCACAGAAGATAGTATATATATGGTGTTACCACCATACTTGATACAATTCTATTTTCTTTTACCATTTTCATATCAAGTGCAAAGGCTAAAATCATTATTTCGCTTAAATTAATAATGTATTTTTAAAAAATATAATAGAGAGAGTAAACATATTGATATAATTTTAAAAATAAATAGCATCAGTGCTTACAAACTCAAATGGGAGAAAGTATAGAACAATATAAGACTATAAGAACAACCAAAAGCAAGATAACAAAAAGGATACCGTATAGTCTTAAGCTCTCAACTAGAACTGCTATATTTTGATTGAATGGGAAAGGGCCTATGAAAAGGAACCTTTAGTACAATAGTACTGAGTAACCCATTATACAAAACTAATATAAAAAACCTGCATGAAGCACATAAGAGTAAGCACCACAATACATGGTATAAAACATCAAAATATACATGCGATGATTGAAATATGATAATCATGTTAGATAACTGAATACCACCAAGGCCACATACTATTCATACCCATTCATCCATAACATACTGATACTTACCAACCAAATAGCATCGATGTTCTTTGAAGTAATGATTAGAAACAACCTCAACCCAAAACCATAAGAACAAAAACGTGACACATATCTCATTATAAATACCAATAAATCCCATAACCTCATAGGTAGGGTTCACAAGCACAAGACCAATAAAAATTCATAACATCACAAGTAGACACGGAGGCAACTATTAAACCATAAATAGGTATAAGGTTATAATTAAACCATAAGTATGCACAAAGGCTATTATTGACTAATACAGTAATCAAATAATAATCATTCCCTTTTTATTTTACTCGAGGGGAGATCATATCAACCTGAAGACACTATAGATCTCCAGTCATACCAACACCTAAGGAAACATAATATCTTACTTACTATCAACTCAAGAAAACTAAGGTACCCTGGTAGTATCAATGCATAAAAGTGGGATAGTACCTTACCAATAAAGACACCTAATCTATAAGTATGCATACCCTCTATAAGTCTGTAGAGTTAAATAGAGTAAGATATAGGGTTTGGTTGAAGCACTGAGGAACACTAGCAATAATCTATAATCAACCATGGGCTAAACTATATCTTTAAGGTAGAAACCCCAAAAGAGCCACCCTTTTTGATCTTAAGGTCTTTTGCTTTAAATATTAACATTTTATTAAGGTTACCACACATTAATCATATAGATCAAATTTCCATACTTAACCATTTTCACTTATTTTCTGTTTATTCAAGATAACCATGGACAAGGTTAATACCAAGATCAACATTAAAAATATTATACTAAGTCCATCCTATGCTCAATTATTCATATTTTGGTACATTAGGTCAAAGATGACCAAAATGTCTTTAAAGCCATAATTACAACATTATCACCCATTTCAATTAATAATTTCATTTTATTTATCAATTTGTCATGAAAAGACTAAATCACAATAATTAAATTATTTATCATGAAATTAAATTATTAGCCATGCCAAATTTTTCCTAGGACACACAATAGCAATAATTATGGTACCAATACATCCAAGCAAGTTCAACCTATTATTTTACATGTACATATCATACGAAATCTTTTTCCAACATGAGGACCATTTTAACTTACTTTTGTATCCTTAATATTTTATATAAGGCAACATGCCCTCCTTTCTCTGATTTTGATGCTTATAATATTGATCACATAATTACAATGTAACGAATCATGCTTAATATAATTTATACACCAAAATTCTAATATGTTATCATAAAATATTTATTATTTTAGTGAAATATAAGGAATACCTAATTTTAGGCAAAAGTAAATTTTATAAGTAACCTATAGGAACTTATTAGGCTTCAATAAAAAAACTTTTATACCTAAAAATAATACCAAATTAACCATATTAATATTTAACTAATAAAATAATAAGTTTTGTTAAAATATTTATTAAAAAATTACTTAAATTCCCCTAAGTTTAACTAGGTGTAACTAAATTTTATGATAAATCCTTATGTTGCATGGGTAGCATGAGTTGGGCGCATGATGGGGGGTTTGATGGGTGGTTGGTTGCAGTGGAGGTGATGGCCAATGGATAGTGGAGCTTCAGCGGTGGTGGTGGTGGTCGATGTGAAGGAAGGATGGCTGGGAGGGTGATAGCAAGGTAGGGAAAATGGATAGTGGTGAGGTGGCACATTAGTAGCTGCAAGGGGAGATCGCGTAGGAGGGGTGTAGTAGAGGATGGAGTAGGTTGGGATGGTGTTGCAGTGAAAGTTGTTGTAGGCTAGGATATTGGTGTTGTGAGAGGTGGTGTAAGCTAGGATGGTGTTGTAGTAGATGGAGCAAAGTAGAGGGAGGAGCAATTACAACTTTTTCCATTGCTCAGGGGTGGAATGGGGAAGTGGTTAATGTTAGGTAAGGGGCAACGGTTGAGGTTGGAGCAATAGAGGAGAGGAGAGGAACGATGGGGTGGTCAAGGCTAGTGAAGGTTGGGGTGTGGGTTGTGTAATTAGGAGGGTGGTGGGTTACAGTGGTCGTGGGTGATAATGGATGGTGAGCGGGCATTAGTGGTTTTTGATGGGGAAATGAAAGAGGAGGAGAAGGAGGAGAAGGAGGAGGAGGAGGAGGAGGAGGAGGAGGAGGAGGAGGAGGAGGAGGAGGAGGAGAAGAAGACGAGTGGTGATGGTGATGGTGAGTGGTGTCAACAATGTTGATGGTTGTGTTTTGTGAACCCAAGCAGGGCAGAGAAAGGGAGAAGGAGCAGACAATTATGATTTAGGGGTGGTTGATGGGTGATGATGGAGCTAGGTTGAGAGCTTTTTTTTATGAGGAAATGAAGAGGAAGGGTTTTTTGGTTGAGTTGGAGAGGAAGGAAGCAAATGGGATGTCAAAAATGGAGAGGGAACAAAGGGTTGGGTTCAAATGAAAATGGAGAGGGAAGGAGTGTATGTGTGTATGTATATGTAGAGGTGGGCGGTGGTGATGGAGTTTGTTCAACAAGGAGGTATAGGTAAGTAGTGTGATAGAAGGAGGGAGAAAAGGTGTACTTTGGGCACGAAAGATGGCACAATAGGGGTAATGTGAGAGAGGGGGTTGGTAGAGGTACGATAGGCTAGGAGTAGTATAGCATTATTTATATTTTTATTTTAGTCTAGTTTGGTTGAGTTAGGGTATCAATTAGGGGAAAATAAAAAAAAATTAAATAGGTTTAGGATAGGTTTCAGAAAAAGGAAAGTCATAAAAATTATCAGGAAAGTTATTTAAGAATCTATCTTGGCTATGGAACAAAGGTTAATAATAAAATAATTTAGGATAAGGTTTAATGGGTTAGGTTTTGAATAAAAGGCCAAACACCTGAAACATTCTTAGTGTCTCACAATTTACTAAGGAAAATGGGACAATTTTATTTCCTTTAATTTTACATTGATTTTTGCTGTGTGAAGGACTAGCAACTAGAAAGACTCTTCTTGAGGGAGATGTGCATAATGGACTCTATTAGTTTTTCCTATTTAAGGATATACAACTTGATGACAAGGAAGAAATGAAGGAGTTTTCAAGTGATCAAGCTGTAAACAACAATCCACTTTACAATCAATTTAGTTCTAACATTAATAGTGATCCAGTTATACCTTATGCATAGGAAACTTGGACATCCAACTATGAAAGTTTTGAAGAAAGTACTACATGATTGTAATATTTCTTCTATTATTTTTTTAGCAAAACTAGGCTTTTTGAATCTCGTCAACAAAGAAATAGTCATAAATTACCTTTTCCTCATTCCCAAACATTATATAACAAACCTTTACAATTAGTAGAATATGTTTGGGGTCCATCTTCCATTCCTTCAATCAACGGTTTTTGATATTATTTAAGCTTTGTACATGCTTATTCAAGGTATAATTGGTTTTATTTCCTCAAAAATAAATATGAATCTCATGAGTGTTTTATTCAATTTAAATCCTCAGCTGAACTTCATTTAAACAAAAGAATTAAATTTCTTTAAATAGATTTGGGTGGTGAGTTTATATCTTTATCCACTCTGCTAAAAAAAGAGGAAAGATTAATTACCCATCAAGTTTCTTGCCCATATACATTTTAGAAAATGTTATTATTGAAAGGAAACATAGATATACAGTTGAGACTAGGTTGACATTGTCAACTCAAGCTCATTTACCTCATAAGTTGTTGTTAGAATCATTCTTTAGTGTTTTCTATCTCATCAATAGACTTCTTACTAAGGTCTTGCAACATTTATCCTCTCATGAGGTAATCTTTCACACTAAACTTTATTATTCCTTTATAAAAATGTTTTAGTGTCTATGATTTCCATGTTTGATACCCTATAACACTAAAAAAATGGATTTTTGATCTTCACCTTGTACCATTATTGGCTACATCCCTTTGCATAAAGGATACAAGTGCATAGATAAATCAGGTAAAATTTTCATCTCAAAGTATGTAGTATTTTATGAGAATGTATTTCCCTTTGCTACTCTTTGGAAGATGAAAAAGCTATTAGTACTCAAATTCCTAATGTTCTAAACTTACCTTTATTGTGAATAAATGAATAATCCACTCACAACATTGACTGACAAATAATTCCTATTAGTGTTGAAAATCAAAGGTCCAATTTCTCTCTTTACAACCCCATATATTTCAACCAAAGCACCTCCAGTTCCACATCTCAGTCTTCATCCTTTGATTCCATTACTACAAGTGCTAAGTTGTCTAGTCCTAGTTACTTTGATTTTCAAGATCAAATTTCTGATGAACCATCTCCTCCTAAGGTCATTAATCAACATTAAATGGTTATAAGAGGTAAACATAGTATTTTAAAACCAAAGGCTTATGTTGTTGACTTGAATATCTAAGAAGCTGAGAATTCTAAACTAGCTTGGGGTCATCTCAAATGGAGAGTAACAATGGAGGAATAATATACTACTTTGATAGAGAAAATTGGAATTTGGTGCAATTACCCAAGGATAGAAATAAAGTGGGGGTGTAAATGGGTTTTAAAATTGAAAATGAATGCAAATGTCACTATTTCTCGATATAAGACACAATTAGTGTCAAAAGGCTATATTACTCAGACCTATGGGTTTATTTTTTAGAAATCTTTATTTCAGGGGTTAAGTTAGCTTCAATAAGATCTATTCTTACTATTTCTTCAGCTAAGAGGTGAATTATTCCTCATTTATATGTGAATAATTCTTTTCTCATTGGGGACTTGTAGGAGGAAATCTACATGGATCAACCGTTTGATTTTGACATGCAAAGCTTGACTATGAACAACCCTTGGTGTGTAAACTCTATAAAGCACTCTATCACATAGAACTTAGTTTGATAAGATCAAATACAACCTTTAGTACATGGATTTTAATATTTCAAGAGATGATTAGTCTTTATGTATTTGTATTTATAAATATTCAACTACTTACATTCTAGTATATGTGGATGATATATTTATCATTAGGAGTATCAATGAACTGTTAAAATCTATTCTTCATCACTTGAATAATTTTTTACATTAAACGGTTTGGGCATTCCACACTAATTATTAGGCATTGAGGTAAAATAAGTCTATTTAGAGTTGTACCTTTCTTAGAAAAAAAATACATGTAGGATCTCTTGAAGAAGATAAAGATGGACATGTAAAATCCTTGTTTACACCTATGACTATTGGTTTTAAGTTGTCCACAGAAGTTGATGATCCTATTGAAAATATTTATAAGTATAGGTTAGTGGTTGGAGCTCTTTAGTGTGTTACAATCACTCGTTTAGAGATATCCTTTTGTGTGCATAAAGCGTGTAAATTTATGCAAAATCCTATAGACACTCATCGGAAGGTAGTGAAATAATACTTTGATATTTAAAAGGTATAGTGGAAGAGGGTCTAGTCTTAAAAGCACCATCTTAATTACTGCTGACTAAGTACATTGATGTTGATTAGGCTAGTGACCTAGATGATACGCAGTCTACCATAAGGTTTTGAATTTACTTATGTAATAATCAGGTTGGATGGTGCTTTAAGAAGCAAACAATGGTTTCCAGATCTAACACAGAGGCATAATTCAAGAGTCTTGCCAATGTATTGGTTGAAGTTCTTTGTTTGATATCCTTTTTACAAGAGCTTCATGCATGAGATGTCTCTCCTCTAGTACTTTGGTGTGATAACCAAAGTACAATGACATTATTTGCAAATCCCATTTTATATGCTAGGACAAAGCATTTAGAGTTGAACTTGTATTTTGTTCGTGAAAAATTTGGAGTCTAAATAGCTGGTTATAAATCATGTCATTATTATTGATCAAGTAGCAGATGTCATTTCAATTCTTTGATATATTAAAGAGAAGGTAAATTGTTGGGAAAGATGAAGAACAGTAGTGAGTTTGATTTTAGGGGGAGAAATAGAGGATATATATACATACATATATATATATATAGTTTGTTAGTTAGTTATTGTCACTCTATTTTAGCAATGATATTCTGACTTTCTTAGTTTGTTTTTCATTAGTTACATAGTTGTTGCTTTTCCTCTTTATTTCCTTTATCTTCTTCATCTCTTTTTATTTATAAGGGGTTTATAAATGCAAGTACACATCACTAAATAGGTAGCAACGCCTTAAAAGTATTATAATATGGAGAAAGGGGAAAGGGGATTTAAGTTTGGATGATATTCAGGAGCTGATTAGGGGTTTCTTATATACACATACATATACATACATACATACATACATACATACATACATATATATATATATATATATATATATGTGTGTGTGTGTGTGTGTGTGTGTGTGTGTGTGTGTGTGTGTGTGTGTGTGTGTGTGTGTGTGTGTGTGTGTGTATTGTATATGTGAGGTTGTATGAGATAGGATCATTTATTTTTTTGATTAATAAAACTTTGAGCATGTTAAACTTGTAAGACTTAATTTTATGACATGAATTATAAAAAAAAATATTTATAATTCATGCTCAATCCATGTAAAAAATGGAATGTGGATGTTTAATCCTTGTATATCTGTATAGTGATTGGGGGTAATGGGATGAATAACTAGAATAGAAAAGAAATTGAAAGATAAGCTAATGGATGAGGAAGGAAGAGGTTAGACTTAGAAGCTAATGGAGACAAGGGTTGGCATTATGGAATGCCATAATCGATAGTTCTGCACCTTTAAAAAATAACTAATGATATGACATGCTTGCAATCAGATAAAAAAAAAGCTCCTAAGATAACTTTACCATGGCCAATTTCTTGAGCAACCATTGTCCCATAAGTAAAGTCATACATGCAAATAATCTTGTTAGTGTAGGAACAAATCAATTATATATTACTGTGTCCATGGTTATTTGATCATGTTTACTTTTTAAGGTGAATATTATTTAGGAGATGTTGGTCCATAACAAGACATGTATTTAATACCCTCAAGGTAAAAATAAAAAAAAAATAAAAAAAAAAGAAGAAGAAGAAGAAGAAGAAGAAGAAGAAATGCTCAACCACACCCATTCATCACTTAGGGGTTGTATCAAACCAACTTTCAGTGTTTGGAAGAAAATGTTTAAAATTTTAGGGAACATGCCAAAATTTTTATTTGAAGCTCGTTGTTGTATTGTTGATGCAACAAGTGTTCTATATAATTATATCTAAAGAAATGTGTTAGATGATCCCAATTTTACTTGGATGGAGGAACAACCTGATATTGATATGTTAATGGTGAATGTATCTCCTGTTATTGTATAATTGAAATATGTGTTCTTCGAGAGCAAATTGCTATTGGTTTAATGATCGGTAGAAAATAATGGTGCACTCACTTTTAAAAAAAAATAGATATATTGTGTTATAAAAAAAATACTTTCTAATTTTCTAAAAAATTAGCAAATATGTTCATACTTTATATTTTCCCATTTTGATTATAGGAAATTTGAAAACATGGATTTCCAACTCGGAGAAGAACTCTAGAAGACAATCTATTTTTTTTCTCCGAGTTCTATATATAAATACAGGTTCTTATTTTCTCTATATTCTTCAATCAAAAAGCTAATGTTAATATATTTATTATTGTTGTTGCAGACTTGCAGCTGATGCTACTGCAACTATTGCTATGATTATAAATATTAGTAATAAAAATATTATTATCATTATTACAACTATTTTTATTTATATTAACATTGTTATTATTATTATTATTATTAGTTTCTTAATATTATTCTTAATATTAATCATAACAACAATATGTTATTATTATTATTATTAGTGTTAGTTTATGCATATTATTATTAATATTATTCACAACAATAATAATTTATTATTGTTATTTATAGTACTATGATTATTAATTTTAATATTATCATTGATAAAAGTAATACTAGTAATAATATCATTAACATCATAACTAATATTAATAATACTATGATTATTATTATTTGAATTATTATATATAATAATGATGATGGTGTTGATATTATTATTATTATTATATTATTATCATTAATAATAATAATAATCATAGTATTATTACTAAAATAATAATATTATTATTATTATTTTCAAATATAGATTATTTTATTATTGGGATATTACATTGAAAAAAAATATTTATCACAATAAAAAAAGTGTGGTCACAAAATAAAATAAAAAATAATTTTAATATGTTTTATCTAATTGCTAGTTTTAATAGCAAATTGCAACTACTACAACAATAACAAAATACATATATTTATGACTAGCAGTTTCCGACATTTATATGGAACATCCAATAACTGATTGCAAAAGAATAACTACCCATAAGTGCCAACAACCGACGGGCATAGTTCACTTAAACATACAATTAAATGTGGTAATAAAAAATGACATATTTTCTTGGTCAAATATGGGAGCAGGATTATAAGAAATTAATATCTTATAATAATAAGACATTGGTGGTGACCGAAAATTTTATTGGAGAGGAGGAATATTATTGTTGACGGTACAAGGCGGACTATATTTCCTTCACGTCTCTTTCGGACGGTCGAACCGAAACATGGTAGGAAAAGTGCCGGACTGTTGGGCCGTCATCATTGATAATTCAATGGGCAACTCCCACTTTAGTACGGATAAACCTGACAAGCAATTCTCTGTCGGGAAGGCTTTGTTTGACGACGTTGCAGCGAACATATTCTTCACTCCAACTGTTTAGATTTGGATAATTTCCGATGCTCTTCCCAGAAACTTGTACAAAAATCGGTAGCCAGAGAGCCAAGAAGCAGGCAAAAATGTCAACAAAACCTACGTTTTCTCCTCCGAAGCATTTCTTGTCCTCAAGCTCCTTGTCGAGGATCTTCAAGTTATTCATCGTTTCTTCTAATGAGCTCTCACGCTCCTCGGCTGGCCTCATATATGCTTTGATAATTGAAGGCAAGCACTGCACTTTTACAACCGATCAATTATTACTCATGGTCTGATAATTAATTTTAATAAGTAGATTCTAACAAATTAGGTCATTAATTATTTTACTCTGAATCAATTGTATCTAGGGCTATTGAAAAACCAAACTGGCTCACGAGCTTTTTGAGCTCGGCACGGTTTGGCTCGCTTATTAAACTAGTTTAAAAATTAAGCTCGAGTTTGGCTTGATTATTAAACAAGCTAAGTTTAAGCATAATAAATTTGGACTCGAGCACGTTTACGGTGAAAAGCTCTTGAACTCGGCTCGTTTACTACTAAAGCTCGGGACTTGATATGTTAAAAGTTCGGCTCGACTTGTTAAAAGCTCGGCTCATTTATAAACAAGCTAAGCTCAAGCTTCATTTTTAGGCTCGTTTAGTAAAGGAGCCGAGCCCAAGCCTACCCTAACTCGGCTCGACTTGACTCGTTAACAACTCTAATAGTATCTTTGGTAAGTAGCTGTTCACCTTATCATCAAGGAACTTACCCCAGAACCTAGCCATGGCTCTCTCATAAGGATCCTCGGGGAGTATAAAGTTACCTGATTGCCATGCTTCGTCTATGTATTCAAGAATCGCCTGAGACTCTGCAATGGCCTTTCCGTTATGGATGAGCACAGGAACCTTCTTGTGGATTGGATTATACTTGAGAAGGTCAGGGCTCTTGTTTTGCAGATCTTCCTCCCGATACTCATATTGGATACCTTTCATGTTAAGTGCAATCTGTACCCTATAGCTGAATGGACTGCCCATAAACCCAAACAACTTTAAACCCTCAATACCAAGCATTTTTACACCGAACTGCGTACTTATAGTTATCAGTGATGAATAATAGGAATTTGGTGTGTTCTAGCTAATACCTTGATGCCTGACTATCTGCTTCATTGTTTTATACTAAATAAATATAGGCCCGACAAAGCATTTCTTGGGAAATAAGTTGGTCTCTACATTATTTTTATTATTGGTTAGTGTACGTAGTAGTAATTATTCGTTTGTCATGTGTGTTTTACATAATCGATAACATAACTCATAGAATGAATTTCCTCATGGCCAAAACAGTCGGTGGTCCATTTGGATCAAAATAATTAAAGTTAGTCAATCTATTTGGTATTTAATCAATTTTTTTTTAGTATCCCAACATACATGTACATATAGAGAATACTATATGTACATTTATATATAATTAGGTGTACATATTAGTATAATTATATGTACATAATATTTTGTACTTGTAACTAAATACTTTAGGACCATTTTAATTTTTATCTTATTAGTTTAACCTAATTGGACTATAAAGAAATTTCTCCTTTCCTCATCTTATTTACTCTTGAACGTGGGAGGTTCATGTTTGACGCCCACCTTGTTTGAATTGCAAAAGTTAATGATAGGCTATTGCATTGGGATAACTTTGATTTAGCGTCCTCGTTCCCGACTATGCTTGTTACTTTGTTCCACATCTCTCAATATTATATGGTAATTTCAGCTTTATTAAAGAGTGAAAAATTGGTGAGATGTTTGAACAATGGGCTAACACTGGGGTGAGGAAAACTTGATATCTATATATATTTAGATATTTATTTTTTTGATATTCATTCTATGTTTATTATACTAGATATCCAAATCTTAAATATCTAAAAAATACAAACTGAATGGATTGAATTTGGATATAGACCAAATTGATTAAATTTGAATATATCCAATATTCATATAAAAATATTATTTTATCAATTGTAATAACTTTTGTAAGGAGATTTTTAAAAATAAAGATTACATATTAGTCAATATCCATATCTATATTTATATAAGTATCTTATTTTATCTAAAAATTAATATCAAAATATTATTATAAAAATTATAAACTTCAAATACTTTAAACTACAAAATACTTTAAAAAAAAATAGCCTCTGAGAATAATGCTGGCTCATGCACATCAATAACTGTCTTTATATTGAACAAGGCATAACCGTCTAATTCTTCAAAACCATATATGGTCGGAGGCTTAATAATCCTCTGTGCTCTGCCTAAAGCAACACCCCTTTACTCTACCTGCTGCTTCGATCCATCAACTTTAGGAATAGTGAGTTTAAAAACTTCAAATACTTTAAACTACAAAATACTTTAAAAAAAATAGCCTATGAGAATAATGCTGGCTCATGCACATCAATAACTGTCTTTATACTGAACAAGGCATAACCGTCTAATTCTTCAAAACCATATATGGTCGGAGACTTAATAATCCTCTGTGCTTTGCCTAAAGCAACACCCCTTTACTCTACCTGCTGCTTCGATCCATCAAATTTAGGAATAGTGAGTTTATCATATCGGTTCTGTCAACCAAGTCAATATCAACTTCCACCTAGCTCGAAGCACTATCATGTTCTTCCTCCTTCAACACATCATCATAAGACTCGGTCTTCTAGAATAATATGGACTCATTTAACATAATATCTCTACTAGTCAAAAACTTAGATGGAGTTGGGTCTCATAATTTGTACCCCTTCACTTTTGATGCAAAGCCAATAAATATACACTTTTTTACTCTAAACTCAAGGTTACCATCATTCATATAAGCATACGCAGGGCAACCAAAGACATATAAATTAGATTAATTAACTGGCTTACCAGATCATAACTCCTTAGGTATTTTCAACTCAATGGACCAGTTGAGTAACTGGTTCACTAGGTATGATGTCATATGAACCACCTCAACCCAAAAATCTTTTCCTATCCCTCATTTATGATAACATATGACACACCTTCTCCAATAGGGTTCTATTCATCTGCTTAGCAACCCCATTCTACCATCGTCTCCCAACATAAGTGTACTATATTATTATCCTATGTTCCTATTAGAAATCAATGAAACTATGCTCAACAAACTCATCTAGAGACACTTAACATACTTCCCAGTCTGTTTCTCTAGCAAGGTCTTCCAATGTTTGAAAACACCAAATATATCATTCTTTTGCTTTTAAAAATATACCCATACATTTCTAGAGAATTCATCAATAAATGTGGTATTATGCTATGCTTAGTTATCGAAAAGCTAACTTGCTTTAGCTTGCCAAACACACAGTACTTGCAAAAGTCTATAGTGCCTATACTTTGTCCATCCATCAAACTCTTCTTAGAGAGTTCAGTTAATCTCCTGGCACTTGTTAACCTCAAAAGTTAAACAATATCACTATACTTGTTTTGATGATAACAAACAGATTTTTGTATCTAATGTATTTTTCTTAAGCATACATGTGCAGAAAAAAAAAACTCATACAAAAGGCACCAAGATATGAGCCAAGCATTTGATATGTCTTAGGTATATTGTAAAGAGTTAAGTCGAGCAAATGTCATATTTCAAGCATTTGTACCTTACTTGATTTTATATTATAAATCTTTTAATAAGTATCTTCCAAACAAATTTATTGGTTCTAGTCGGGATCAATCGATTGATCATTAGACCGATCGGCTAGTTCAACTTAAACATAACCATTGGTTGTGCTAAAACTAAGACAAATTGACTGGTGCATAAAACTGATTAACTGGTTTCCTCAAACCGATTGATTGGTTCAAAAACCTATCGGTTAGTTTAACAATTAGTTCATGGGATTAAATCTTGTAGAAACTTAGTCCGTCTCTATTTAAACACATCGAGTGGTTTAGGAAAACTAATCGACTGGTTTAGAAACTGATCGGTTGGTTTGACTAACCAATCCATGGGTCTCTATCTTGTGGAGACTCAATTGCTCTCTGCTTAAATACAAAGATTGGTTATTAGTGAGCCGATCGACTAGTTGACAAACAGATCGACAGGTTGACACAACTGTATTTTTCTATTTTAGTCAAACATGAACATTAGACTTGTTAGAACAAACTGATTGGTTGGTTGTACAACAGATTGAAAATTTTCTTCATACCAATTGACTAGTTAGCATTGAATGCTGATTTTCTTCTTATTAAGCGAAACAAATTTTTGACAAATTATGTCTAACGGCCACACTCAAGGGTAACCCTTATAAATAAGATTCCTCTACATTTATTACAAATAATGTTTTAGAACATTGATTGTGGAATTACTCTCTTACACTAAAATCATTCAATTTCTCATTCAATACTCCAAAACTTTCATATTTCTATGTTTTATTGAAAAGTTTTCTTTGATCACTTCTCTTAGCTAGAATTGTTCACAAATTTTAATATCATATATTACATTTGTCTAGATTACATCTCGTGCAAATATAAACACTTTTATATCTTTTATTTGGTGAGAAACACTTGTAATAACAACCACCTTTCAAAGCTCAATCAAAGGGTTTAGTGAGTGTTACCTATCATTCTTGAGAGATTCATTCAGTGAATATAGAAAAGATAAATAGGTGAAGTTGTAAATTTTCTCTTGAGAGGGTCATTAAGATTGTAAGGATCATAAACTGATAGAAGATTGATCATCCATAAATATGTCACTATTTTAAAAATTCAAAAGGAAGAACATTTTGGTAGTGGATGTAAAAGGTAATTCACTCTCAAACCACTCTACATTTTGTGTAAAATTTTATTTAGTCATTCCTATTCTATATAACCCTATTCACCCCCTTTAGAGTATTTTTCAGTACCCATGTGCCAAAGTCTCACAATGTCTAAGTTTTTCACCTTCGTTGATGTTACAACAATTGTCC
Organism: Tamarix austromongolica; assembly: GCA_039764185.1. NCBI lineage: Eukaryota > Viridiplantae > Streptophyta > Magnoliopsida > Caryophyllales > Tamaricaceae > Tamarix > Tamarix austromongolica. Next base: position 102,833,760 of record CM077810.1, on the reverse strand, counting down.
ATCCACCAACTCATACAATGCCCCCATTCATTTCTCCTTCATCGCCATAAGAGCCCATTTTTTCACTCTTAGGGTACCATATTCAATCATATATAGGTTCCTATTATAATCTAAGAAACTCAATGAGATGAGGTTTTTAGTCATCTTAGGGATATGTCTCATGTTGGATAGTGTTTTGACCACCACATCATGCATCCTCACCTTCACTATCCCTATGCCAGCAACTTTGCAAGCAAATCGTTGCCCATCAAGACAACTCCATCTTGAATCACATAAAAAGTTTTAAACAAACTTTAGTTGGGATTAATATGGTATTAACACCTAGAATCTAAGATCTATCTAGCAGTGATCTTGTTTTATTTGTTAGTGGTCAGTAACACATCTCCATCACTATCATCTCGGGCAATAACAACATCATCTTTCGTACCAGATGACTCACTAAGCTTAGCATCGAGCTTCCTATTAAAAAAAACTTTCTAATATGTCCCTTCTTGTGACACCTATAGTACATCACATTCTTTTGACAACTCTTTGACTTAGCGCCTATGTCCTTCCCTAGCTACAAGTCCCTTTTTATGTGAGGCTTAGGAAGTAATACTACCAATCCACTCCTATTGTAGCATAGTGGATTTTACATCCTTAAGAACTAATTCATCCTTCCCATATAATAAATTCTCATGAAAATACTTAAACTTTATAGGGAAAGAACACAAAAGTATTCTAGTCAAATCTTTATCATCAAGCTTGACTCCTATGTTATGCAAATCCATCACACTTGAATCAAACCCATCCAAATGAACTTTTAAAGATTGACCCTTACCTTATTTTAGGTAATGAAGCCTATTTTTTAATAATAGATGATTTGCTACTAAATTTTTCATATATAAAGATTCTAGCTTTAACCAAAAGGTAGCCGCCGTTGTTTCCTTTTCCATTTTTCAAAATTCTTCATTAGACAAACATAATTGTATGGTATAGAGGGTCTTCATATCTACCTCCTCAAATCTCTTATCCATCATCAATTTTGGTTTATTCAAATGATGAGATAAAGCTTTCTCCAACTCCTTTTGAATTAAAACTTCTTGTATCTTCAATATCCACAATCCAAAAGTATGGATCGATTGAAATTCTCAATATCAAATCTTATATACATCCCAAACACCTAATCTTTTTAGCAAGAAGATTTAATACCAAATTGTTGTGGAATAACGCTAATTGCATCCTCATAAGACTAGATCTAAACAATTATCAAAACTAACAAGATAACCGAATCAATTGAGAATGTAATCACAATGCAGATTTGTGCAATTGTGTAATTACTAGAGGATTGAACAAATCACTCAACATATCACACAATAAGTAATTATCTAAAATAAAGAGAACACAACAGAGGAGAAGAAGGTTTGTACGATTGACTTGTATGCTAGGGTTTTATCACTTCTTTTTATATCAGATAAAATCTTATACGATAAAATAACATACTTCTTAGAGTCAGCAAAAAAGACAATTCGTGTTAATATCCTTACTCTCATCATTTGTCCAAATTTCAACCCAAAAATATTATGTGAGCAAACATGAATTGTGTTAGGAAGTAAGGGAACTCCATATTTGCCACATAATGCACATGCCAACAATATACTTTTTCAATGACCTGGATGAACTAAAATCATGTTATGTTCTAAATTAAATCTTTAATCAAAGCTTATAATTTATAATCCGAATGACTATTTTAATATTTGCTAAATATAAAAAAAACTATTTTGATATTTGGTTCACAATAATGAACAAAAAAGACAAGGCAAAAAATATTGCTGCAGTGAATAAAATGACATAATTGAGAAAACGACGCATTTTCTTGTTGAAAGATGTGAACAAGATTACTGTACGAAATAACTAACTTTTATATAATGTAAAACAAACAGGGATGGCCAACAACTTTATTTGATAGGAGGAGTTTTATTTTTGACTCGCAAAATATTAGTTATTAAATATCATTACAACAAATTATATTTCTTTTGTATCTGTTTAGATCGAGTCGTGGTAACTAGGAGAAATGCTGGATGTTGGGCCATTCATTACTGTCTGATAGTTCACTACGCCGCTCCCAATTGAGCACGGAAAATACTGACTAGCAATTCTCTATTGGGAAGGTTTTCTTTGACAACGTCACAGCTAACGTATTCTTCACTCCACTTGCTTAGATTTGCGTACTTTCTGACGCACTTCCGAGACACTTGTACAATAATCAGTAGCCAATGAGACAAGAAGCCTGCAACAACGTCAACAAAACCTATGTCGTCACCTCCAAAGTATTTCTCAAGCTCCTTGTCGAGGGTCTTCAGGTTTTTAATCGCTTCTTCTAGTGAGCTCTCACGCTCCTCTGGTGCTCCCACGTATGCCTTAAAAATTGACGGCAAGTACTGCACATATACATATATATGGACCCAAGTAAGTGTATGACGTTGTAAGATATATCATACATAGATAGTATACGACAGGACCATTAATTAAGTGGGTATGAAATCTAACAACTTTGGATTAATTGTATATTTCACTCCTAATTTATAAAGTTTAGGTACATAGCTAATTACCTTTTCATCGAGGAACTTAGCCCAGAATCTAGCCATGGCTCTTTCATACGGATCCTTGGGGAGGATAAGGTTACGTGATTTCCATGTTTCTGATGGGAAAAACAAGGGATTCCCAAGTATTAACAATTACCCAACACTAAGTCGATGGTGTCAACCGCAGCAAGATATCAATCCACAATGATATCAAATCAGCAAGTAAACAAGTGCAAATGCTCAAGCAAACAAATAAAAGAGAGACACAAGAATTTTTACATGGGAAACTCTCAAAGTGAAAGAGGTAAAACCCACGGGATCTAGTCCAAAAAATTGATCCACTATAATCAAAGATGATTATAACAATCTCCTTACAATGAGCCCCTAAAAGGGTACACAACCCACCAAATTCTTATCAACCAACAAACAACCAAACGAAGAAAAATGATGAAGATTTCATCACTAGAAAATAGGAGCTCGGTACAGTGGAAATATCTCACAAAATAGAGTAGTAATAGACAAACCGACCGTTGGATTTGGAGAACCAGATGTCCCAAAGGTTCTGTCCAAATTTCAGCTAAATCGGAGCACTTTTGAGACCTTCGATCGGAGCACTTGATGAAGACTACGCAGGAGAAAAACGCCCAGAACTGCACTTTGTAAAAACCTTTGCCCTTCCAGTTTTGGTGTTTGATGGCCTTCCGAATTCTCTCAATACTCCTTAATAAAGCTGAGAGTAAAAGATTTATCAAGGAAGCTACCCAATAAAATGATCCAAAGAACCTTTTAGCTACCTCCATAAATAAAATATAAGTTTTTCCACATAGGAAGGGACTCATAGTCCAACAGTTTCGTCTATGTATTCAAGAATCACCTAAGACTCTGCAATGGCCTTTCCGTTTTGGATGAGAACAGGAACCTTCTTGTGGATTGGATTATACTCGAGAAGGTCAGGGCTATTATTGTGTAGATCTTCCTCCTGATACTCATTGGATACCTTTCATGTGAAGGGCAATCTGAGCCCTAAAACTGAATGGGCTGCCCGTTATCCCAAACAGCTTCAAATCCTCAGTACCAGACATTCCCCCCACCCCCACCCCGGACTAAGTACTTCTACTTGGAGTGATCAGTGATGAATAACAGGAATTTTGGAGCGTGTTGTAGCTACTACCTTGATGCCTGACTAACTGCTTAATTGTTTTATACGAAATAAATATAGGCCCCTGCAGCGAAGCTTTTCGTGGGAAATAAGTTGTCTCTCCATTATTATTTTTTCTTGGTTTCTGTACGTAGCAGCATATTAATTATTCGTTTATCAATTATGTTTGACATAATCGATGACGTCCCGCATATAATGAATTTCCTAATCCCATTGACTCGTGAATCTGGGAGGTTCGTGATTGACGCCATTTCCCGGCTATTGCTTTAGGATAACTTTGATCTAGTGTCCCCATTCCCGGATGTATATGCTAGTTACTCCGTTCTGCATCTTTCTGCATTATATTTATATGGTCTTTTTTTTAGCTTTAATTCATGAGTGAAAATTTGGCAAGATGTATGAACAATGGCCGGGTGACACCCTAGCTTAGTTATTAATAAAAGCTCAGGGAGATCAAGATTTGCATAAGGCCTTAAAGAAATAAACTTCCGGGGATAGTAGCGGCCCGTTTTCTAACGAACAATGGATGCTGCATTTGGCTGGATGAGGACATATAGGTGAGATTTAACTTAAGAGTTAAATGTCAGCCTTCTGGATACGAGAAGCCCAGGTTTGAATCCTCGTATCTTTCTTTTGATCATTGTAACCACCTATATAATATTACGGACTTCTTAGGAATGAAAAATAAAAATAAAATAGCACAGCAGATTTGATATGTCTATTAAGTAGATAGCACTGTGTGTTGTCTAATTTGATCTGTATTATTGGAGTTTGAATGCAGGATCTTGTCGGGCAGTGCCGCAAGTTATTTGGTGCCCAATGCTTCATGCCCTGTCACTCACCACCGTAGATTTCATCTCTCTCACCCATGGATTGCTTAGCCCCAGCAAGCCAGCCAGCCCGCTTAGCTGGCTCTGTAATGGAGCCTTTATGCAATGAAGGATTTGAGATACGAATTTCAAGTTTGTGTTTTTTTTTTGCCTCGATGTTAATCCTTTGTTCCGGCACTATTATGAGCTGGAGCTTGATCATGAACCAATAGTGTAATGAAATTAGTCTTCATACCTTTTGGGTAATGCTAAGAATGGAATGGACTAATAATCGTATAATACAAAAGGAAATGTCTGGTTGATATGCAATAATGACTAAAGTGACAAAGAAGGCCCAACAGGATAGAAGATGAACCAAAGGCAGTAGTCCCCATAGCACATCTACTCACGTACAACAGTTTAACCTTCGAACCATAATAACAGCTATTGTTATTATTGTCGTACCAATAAAAGATAAAGAAAAAAGAAGAAGATATGTATACTCTAAGAAAATGGTTTATAGAACTATTGGATTCTCATCACTTCTATCCAAGTGTTGGCATGGATGCCCAATGCCGTGGCTACGATTCGTTTCTTGATCAGCTAGATTAATATTGACATTTGTTTTAAGGTGTTATTCATGTGTGAACCTTAGGGTTGCTAGTGCTTCATGTTGTTGGTGTAGGTAAGAACATAATTGATTCTTGAAATCTAATTGTCTTGACCCCTGGTTCACCACTGCTCATACTATCTCCCTCTAGCTAGGAACAATGCATTTTATGGATTCATTATACTCTTTTATTCTTTCATCATCTCACTTCCAACTCCTTCTTCGCAATTCCTTTCTATGACAAAGTAGATTGAGGTTGATATAAATTAGATTCAATCAGGTTGTTAAAATTAAATAAATGTAAAACCATTATTTAGATAATTATTAGGTTAATCTAGGTGAATAATGTAGAATTTTATTTCCGTTGAAATGGGTAGTGATGAATAGCCGAAAAATCATTCAACAAATGATTTGAATGTTAATAGTTTGGGGGATAAATTGAGTTTAAATGAGGTTAGTATTTAACCTAATGTAATCTAGGTGGAGTCCCAAACAAATTTGTCAAAACCTTCCCGACCTTGATCCAAACACATTGTTAGACAAACATCGAGGCGAGCAATAATGTCCTCAGGTCCCCTGCTTTCTCAACTTCAGATTAAGATTAAGAGAAACACACACACACACACGCTTACCTTTCTTGTTGAAGAGTATAAAATAAAACTACATACTTTTTCGGTGAAAGATGAAGAACAAGATTATAAGAAACTACTATTAGTTTGGAATATAATAATTCATTGATGGCTCCCAACTTTATTGGATATGAGGAATACGATTTTTTCTTTGACAATACACGGCACACTGGATATTATTAGTACTCAAATACTAAAAGATTACTATCACTGCAACAAATTATATTTATTCTATTTCAGATCGAGATGTGGTAGAAAAACTGGTGGATGTATTGTTGGGCCGTCATAAGTGTTGGTAATTCACTGGGCAGCTCCCAATTTATAACGCATAAAACTGACTATCAATTCTCTGTCGGGAAGGTTTTCTTTGACAACACTGCAGCTAACGTATTCTTCAGCCCACCTGCTTAAATTTGGATACTTTCCAACGCACTTCCCAGACACTTGTACAAGAATCGGTAGCCAGTAAGCCAAGAAGCCGGCAACAATGTCAACAAAACCTATGCTTTCACCTCCAAAGTACTTCTTGCTCTCAAGCTCCTTGTCGAGGATCTTCATGTTTCCAATCGCTTCTTCTAGTGAGCTTTCACGCTCCTCCGGTGCTCCCATGTATGCTTTGGCAATTGACGGCAAGCACTGCGCATTCACACCCTCGATTAATTAATTAATTAATGGTTATTAATTATTTTTATTACTCTGAACAAATTAAATTTTTAGGTAAGTTCTCTAGTTGGTTACCTTTTCGTCAAAGAACTTAGCCCAGAACCTAGCCATGGCCCTTTCGTACGGATCCTTGGGGAGGATGGAGTTACCTGATCGCCATGTTTCGTCGATGTATTCGAGAATCACCTGGGACTCAGCAATGGCCTTGCCGTTATGGACGAGCACAGGAATCTTTTTGTGGATTGGATTATACCGGAGAAGCTCAGGGCTCTTGTTTTGTAGATCTTCATTTTGATACTCATATTGGATACCTTTCATTTGAAGGGCAATCTGTACCCTACAACTCATTGGGCTGCCCGTTGTCCCAAGCAACTTCAAACAACTCTCGTTACTAGACATTTTTTTCTTACCCAGATCGACTGCTTGGAGGAGGGAGTGAAGTGATGAATACAAAATTAGGAAGCTGGCCGGTGTGTTCTAGTTATTTTAGCGTTTCGTGCTTTAGAATATATTGCTTAATTGCCTTATATAGCTCACTAGCTCAGCGAAGCTTTTCTTAAGAAATAAGTTGGCATTGCCTTATGTAGCCCATATTATTTGTTTGTCGTGTGTTTGACATAATCGATGACGTTCCTCATATTATGTCTTTCCTAATCTTATTTTTGGCTTGTCAATCCGGGAGGAGGATCACGTTCGTCCGTGGACACAGCCGGCCGCCTCGTTTGAATTGCAGGAGCTGAAGATGGTCAATTGCTTATGGATGACTTTGATTTGGTCGTATATAAGCAATGAGCTCCTTGCGAGGTGCACCATTGGTCATTTTTATTTATTTATAATTTTATAAGTACTTTATCTAAATATATAAGGTTATTTTTATAATTTTATAAATTTTATTCATGTCTGCAAGTGTTTTTTTATATATAATTTGTAATTCTTATATATCAAAATGGGACCAATTTAATGATTCATAATTTTATTTATGCATATGGGATTATTTTTATAATTTTAAAATTCTTATTTCTTAATACAGTCATTTTTATATGTTTTATAGGTTTTTATTTTGAACTAGTTCGGCAAGTATGATTAATACGGAATAAATTTTATAATATTTATTTTTAGATATATGATTATGTTTTGTAATTAGATAACTCTTACTATGTATATCTATTTAATAGTATGCAAACCTACATGTATTATGTCTGAACCTAAATATTTATTGTGAGGAACCGACATGTATTGTGAAGTTAGTGAAACAAATTATCTTTTGAACCAATGCATTTTATGTGCCGAATATAACCGTTTTACGTAATGAACTTAAGCGTTTAATATTATAAACTTTAAACTTTTCCCCCTCCTACTTATATATTAGTTCTTTTATGGGATTATCACTTAACTTTAGTGTAATTCAAAAATTCTATAGAATTTTGGTTTCCATTCTATCGGGTTTGGTTTATATTATACAGGACATAACATGAAGGAAACTTATTATAACATCAAAATCCTAATTAAATTCATTTAAATGTTATAACTTATGTATAGTGCTATTTGAACATGTATGTTTAGTTTTTATAATGAAACATACCAATACTTTTGCTAAGTATAACTAAATTCTTTGTTGAACTTCTATGTTTTATTACCTGAACCTAAAATATTAACACAATGAACCTATCAGTTTAGTCCAATGAGTCTAACATAAAGAAAGAAATACTTATGATAACACTTATATGTTAACATGCTAAACCTATACATAGTTTAGTATTAATGAACATGGTAGATTCTTCTAATGCACCTACGTATAGTGTCCTTTGAAACATGTATGCTTAGTTTTTATAATAAAACATACCACTATTTTTTGTTGAGTAAAACTAGATTATATGTTGAATCTGTATGTTTTATTGCCTAAAACCTAAATAATGAACATAATGAACCTTTGTGGTTTATGTTATGAACTTGTAAGTTTTATATTATTAATTTAATTCTCTAAAGTTAGTGAAAGTACATAATTAAAATGACATATTTTCTCGGTAAAAGATGGAACAAGATTAGAAGAAACTACCGATAATTTTACCTGGTTTATTTTTCTAATTTGATACTTTATATCCAGATAAATTAATATTATCTTAAACCTAAATCTAACCATAAATTTACTTTCTTTTTCTTTATTTTCTCTTTTTTTTCTTTTTCTTCTCCTTCCTCGTTCCTTCCCTGTGCCCCCATCCCACTCTCCTTTTCTTCTTTTCTTCCAGATCATTCCACCTAACCCACCTTCTCTTATTTCCTTCTTCTTCTTCTTCACTCCTCCTCGCGTGAACCTTAAACCAAGCCCAGCCTACCCCTTATTTTCTTTTTCCTTTTTCCCTCCCTATCTTGCCTAGCTGGCTCATCCTTCCTCCTTTCTTTCCTTCTCCTACTCCACCTTTGCACCCCTACACATCCAAACATGCCCTAACTCCCCCTACATCACCTTGCACGACCCCTACCCATGCACACTTGTGTCCTTCTTTCCCTTTCTAGCTAAACTAGACCTACACACTCCCTCCTCGCATCTCTTTCCTCCCATTCTTGGCTCCTGCACCATCCCTCTACCTAGCCTGCATGCCAACCTCCCCTTCCCTCTTTGCTTTTGCCCTATCTTTCTTACTCCCCTGTTGAGCCCCCCACCACCACCTACTCCTACTTACCTACCTTACATGACTAAACAAGCCCATTTCCCCATTGATTTTACCTCCCCTTCACCCTCAACCATGCATGCCTACACACACACACACACACACACACACATATTCCCTTATCTCTTTTCAACCCCCTATAATTTCCTCCTTCCTCCTTGCTTCTTCTTCTTCTTCTTCTTCTTTTCTTTCTTCTTCTCACCCCTACCTTTAGTTTCCTTTTTCCTCACCACCATTGAATCTATCGCATCACAAGCTCCACCATCTCACCACCTCCCTATCCTTGGTTCCTCTTTCCCTTCTCTTCCCTCCTTCCTCCTCCCATCAAGTTGTTGCCTTCTTTCCTCTCATCTTCCCTTTTCTCCCTTTGCCCAACTCTCCCCGCCTCTATTTTCTCTACCTTGCACACCACCCAACAAACTTTGCCTCGTAACCCATATACCATATTCTAACCACCACCTCCACTTCTTGTCACTATAGCCATCGCTAAGAAGCCAGCAACCACCAACCGTCCTCCTCCTTATAGCACCATCCAACATCCAAACAATCCTTCCTAGAGCCCTTAACTTCCCTCTTCTCTTCTCCTTTCCCCGTCCTAGCTGCTAGCTTCCCAGCCTTGGCTGCTAGTAGCTTCACCACCACACCAACTAGTCCACTCCCTTGAAGCCCCCCCTTTACCTTAGCCCACTCACGTTGCATGATCAACATGAGCGTTCATTTAAAAAATTTACCCCTATTTTAAAGTAAGCAAAATTTTGGTAATTTACATTTTAATATTTTAAATAAAATTATTATTTTATTAATTAAATATTAATATGATTATTATGGTATTATTTTTAGGTATAAAGTTTTATTAGCATATCCTAGTAATTTTTAGTAGATTAACTATAAAAATGAGCTTTGTTTGGAAATTAGGCATCTTTTATATTCTACTAAAATATTTAGACATTGCATGATAGCACATTTAGGTTTTGATGCATAAATCGTGTAATAAATATATTCGTTATATTGTGATTATTTGTCTAATAATGATAGTATGGGATTTGGCAAAATAAAGCATGTTAACTTGAGACTAGTGGGAGACCTTTGTCGAGATGCTTAGGGATTGATTCTATCCTACTCGTAAAAGGATGGAAAAGTATGATGAGCTCATGGCATTATGTTAGGGGACGTCTTCGGTGAAGGACATCTATAGTCATTATTTATACCTATTCCACATTTCCCCAGAGGTTGACACTGACGAGAGGATGAAGGTGCATCAGCAAGATCACAATATGCATACAATTCTTAGGTATGAAGTTACTTTTGCTTACACCCAACATAGACTATATATGTGGAGTGGCTCTTATATATAAAAGGTAGAATTTGTTGATTTTAATTATATTAGGTTTACTTTTGGTTAGGTTAGGTTAGGATACCCTATTAGAGAAAAATAAATAGGAGAAAAATTAATTGATTAAGGGAGGGCCTAATAAAAAAGGAAAGTGATAAAAATAATTAGGGTAATTTATTTAAAAATTTATTTGGGTTACAATTTAAGGGTTAACAAAAATATTTAAGATAATATTTTAGGGTTAGGTTTTAAATAAAAGCCTAAACACTCGAGTTACAAAGTTTCGGAGTGTTACAGTCACAATATATTTTTTCTATGAATTTGATGTATGAGTATTCTAATGGTGCAATGAATATAATTGTTGGTTCAAAAAGATGTGTTATGAATGAGGATTCATCAATGCCTTACCATAAATGTTTGGGTCACACCTCCATTAAGAGAATACAGGGATTGATAAATGATGGAGTACTTGGTACTCTAGATTTTACTAACTTTAGCACTTGTATAAATTGTATAAATGGCAAACATACGAATTTTTTAAATGGTAAGCTTGAGGAGGAGGTATGCATGAAACAATCTGAAAGATTCTCCTCTCATAAAGGTAACAAACATGTATGCAAGCTTAAGAAAGCCATATATTGATTGAAACAAGCCTCCCAGCAACGGTATCTGAAGGTTCATGGTTTTATTTCTTCATTTAGATTTGAAGAGAATGTTATGGCTTAGTGTACATACATCAAGGTCACTCGGATTAATATTTGTTTCTTGGTTTTATATGTAGATGATATTATACTTGCATAAAATGATAAAGAGATGATATATGAGGTGAACCAAACCAATTTCTTTCTAACTAATTTGATATGAAGAATATGGGTGATGCATCTTATGTTATTAGCATTAAGATTCATCGCGATAGATCCTAAAAAATATTAGGTCTATCACAAGAAACTTACATCCATAAGGCGTTAGAAAGATACATGATAATATATTATAGAACAAGTGTGGATCTTATTATCAAGGGTGACGAATTGTCGTTACTTCATTGTTCTAAGAATGACTTAGAAAGAGAAAAGATGAAGAACGTATTATATGCTTCTAAAGTTGGAAGAGTCATATATGATTAGATTTGCACAAGACCTAACATTGCTTATGTTGTTGGGTTATTAGGATGTTATCAGAGTAATCTAGGAGTGGACCACTAAAAAGCTACAAAGAATGTTATGAGGTATCTAAATGGATCTAGGGATTACATGCTCATGTATCATAATGTTGAGAATTTGGAATTAGATGACTATTAAGATGTAAACATTGCTAGTTGTATAGATTCATGCAAATCTGCTTCTAGATTTATTTTTCTATTCGTGCGTAGAGCAATATCCTAAAAAGAAGAAGAAGTAGGATTATATAGCCACTTCTAACATGGAAGAAAAACTCATCTTGTCATCTAAAGCCGCAAAGCATAGTGTTTGGTTGAGGAGTTTCATAATAGATCTTAGAATAGTTGATTCCATTTCTAGACCTTTGATGTTTAAATGTGACAATAAAGTTGTTATCTTTATCTCAAGGAACAATAAAAGGGGTAGACATGGGCATAGGCATCTAGTACTTGAAGATAAAGGAACATGTTTTAAAAGGATAAATTGTCTTGGAACACAAAGGCACTGAATATATATTAGCTGATCCTTTATCTAAAATCATGCCACCAAGTAAATTTAAGGATCACATGTGTACTATGGGTGATGGGCCCTCCATGTAATTGTGTTGTTGTAATACATCATGTCATTTTAAAATAATGGTATTTGCTTCTCATTTGGTTTGTATACGTATGGTTTATTGAAAAATAACACATTAAGTGAAGGATGTTTAATAAATATTGGGTTTATTCATAAAGTTAGAATTGTGGGTGAAATTGGTGCTTTGTGATATATGAAAGATAACTTTTAAAATTTTAAAGGCTTGTCATTGTGACCTGTGTATTAGTTTTATCACTGAGTTTATGCTAACATAGAGATATTATAATGAGAATTTAATTTATATAGACCAAGTGGGAGAATGATGATATATTTTATTTTTAATAAATTTATCATTATTATTTTTCAGCATAAAATGTTGTATATATTAACCATAAGATATGATCCATATTAAATTATATATAAAGCTTGGCTATAAAGTTTATGTTACATGTTAATGCGTTAGTAATAAATTCTAACATATAACTCTATTTAATTTTTGATGGTAGAATTAGAGTTAAGCGTGTATATACATAGGCATGTGCATGGCACATGTTATAGAAATAAAGGAGATAATTATGTTAACTGTCAATTAATTAATTATCTCATATATTTTAAAAGTGGAGTCAAAAGTTGGTTATTAAAACCAACTATATACGTGGGCCATTAAAAGGGGAAAAGTGTTGAGAATTTTTAACTCATCAAATGAAGATACAGTCTCCATTTATTGCACACACATATGAGCATAAGTGAAGAAATCAAGAGTAGACTTTCATCTTTAGATTTTATGAGATTGAGGTGTGGAATTAAAAGAGAATAGAAATAAATAAGGGTCATTATTCCTATTTTTGGTAAAGAAAACACATAGCATTGTATTTGATGAATAAGATAGCATAACCTATAAATTCTTATTTTGATCATTGTTTTCGTATTTTGGTGCAATTAATTTATGTCTTGTTTGAATCTACTTACTAAAAGTAATTATGTAAGATAATTATTTATTTTTAAAAATTTAGGCTAAATACTTTTCAAAATAAGTAGTTATCTTATATAATTTTTTTTAAAAGTAACTCTAAACAAGTGCTTAATCAATGGTTAGAAGTACATAAATATAAATTATATTCCACAATTTCAATTATGCATTCAGCATTTATTTCATATATTCAGGTTTTCATATAAATATAGATTTGTTATGCATGAATTCATATATAGCGTGTGTTAATTATATGATTCATGCCACAAATTTTATCTAACATTCTTCTGCTTCAGATCGAGATGTGGTAGAAAAACTGCTCGATGTTGGGCCGCCAAAATTGATGATAATTCACTGGGCACCTTCCAATTTAGAACGGAAAAAATTGACTAGCAATTCTCTATCGGGAAGGTTTTCTTTGACAAAGCTGCAGCTAACATATTCTTTACTCCACCTGCTTAGATTTGGGTGCTTTCCGACACACTTCCCCGACACTCCTACAATAATCGGTAGCCAGAAAGCCAAGAAGCAGGCAATAATATCAACAAAACCTATGTTGTCACCTCCAAAGTATTTCTTGTTCTCAAGCTGCTTATCGATGATCTTCAGGTTTTCAATCGCTTCTTCTAGTGAGCTTGCACGCTCCTCTGGTGCTCCCATGTATGCCTTAAAAATTGACGGCGAGCACTACACATTTTGATATATATATATATATATATATATACACGCAAGTATATGATGCTGTTAGATACATCATACATAGATAGTATATCATACAACTCTGAGCTAATAGTATATTTCACTCCCAATTAATTAAATTTAGGTATGTAGCTACCTTTTCATCGAGGAACTTAGCCCAAAACCTAGCCTTGGCTCTCTCATAAGGATCCTTGGGGAGGATAGAGTCACCTGATTTCCATGTTTCGTCTATGTATTCGAGAATCACCTGAGACTCAACAATGGCCTTTCCGTTATGGACGAGCATAGGAATCTTTTTGTGGATAGGATTATACCGAAGAAGCTCAGGACTCTTGTTTTGTAGATCTGTTAAATAGATTGTAATATATATATATATATATATATATATATATATATATATATATATATGTATGTATATTTATATTTATATTTATATATATATAAGAGGGTTTCATTTGAATTAATTTGAAAAGTCATGATTGTTGAATTGGTGCCTTTTCATTTGAATTAATTTGAAAAGTCATGTTTGTTAACTTGGTGCCTTTTCATTTGAATCAATTTGAAAAGTCATGATTGTTGACTTGGTGTTTTTTCATTTGAATTAATTTGAAGAGTCATGATTGTTGATTTGGTGTCTTTTCAAAGGGACTTCATTAACTCTATAAATAGCCCCCACCATCAACCGGAAAGATCAAGCATAACGTTGCGTTCGTTGGAATCCTATTAGATTAAAGTGCTACATTTGATAGGAACGAAAATCCGTTCTATCCTGGAAGACGATTGTTCACAACCTTGAGCACCGTGTGAGGGAGCAAAATCGTCTTAAGGACACATCGTGAATTCGGTGGGCTCGGACAAAATTTTTCTGGTATTTTTATTATATTTCTATACTATAAACCCAACAATCTTAAGACGATTTTGTTTATTTATTTTATATTTCCTTTATTTGTTATAGTATAGAAAGTGGTATTTATTTGATAAATAATTATACTAGTTTTCTTCTACTCCTTTGTTATTTGTTGAACTTCTGTTTTTGTAACAGAAATGGCTTCATCTGCAAACATTGTTGCAAGTTCCACAAATCCTGTGGGTGTTGGTGAAAAACCACCAAAGTTCAATGGGTCGGATTTTAAGCGTTGGCAAAAAAAGATGCTTTTCTATCTGACTACATTAAATTTGGCAAAGTATCTCAATGAGAGTCCTCCAAAGGTTGATGAAAAAGAGACTGAAGTAGTCAAAGTGGCTGCAATAGATGCATGGAATCATTCTGACTTTCTTTGCAAGAATTATATTCTAAATGGTTTGGATGACACATTCTATAATGTGTATTCTGGTACTAAAACAGCAAAGGAACTGTGGGATTCTTTAGATACCAAGTATAAGATAGAGGACGCCGGAATAAAGAAATTTATTGTTGGTCGTTTTCTCGATTATAAAATGGTGGATAACAAGTCGGTAATATCCCAAGTGGAAGAGATTCAGGTTATTATTCATGACATTCATGCCGATGGTATGTCCCTGAGCGAGTCCTTTTAGGTAGCAGCGGTAATTGAAAAATTACCACCATATTGGAAAGATTTTAAGAACTACCTCAAGCATAAGCGTAAGGAAATGAAACTTGAGGATCTCATAGTCCGTCTAAGAATTGAGGAAGACAACCGCAAGTCTGGAGGCTCAAATATAATGGCATCAAGAGCCAATGTGGTGGAAAACAGATCAAAGAAGAGCAAGAAAAGGAAGCACAATGGAGATAGTTATAATACAGGATCTAATGTCTCCAAGAAATTCAAGGGAAAGTGCTATGAATGTGGCAAGCAAGGGCACCGTGCAAAGGATTGTCGCAATCCGAAAAAGTCTAAGAAAAGCAATGCTCAAGCGAATGTCACAGAGATAGACAACTTATCTGAAGATCTTGATGTTATCAATCTATCTACAGTAGTGTCACAATGCAACCTTATAGGCAATGCTAAGGAATGGTGGGTAGACACCGGAGCCACTCGTCACATATGTGGTAACAAGTGGATGTTTCTGAGTATCAACCTATAGAAGATGATGAAGAACAACTCTTTATGGGAAATGCTTCATCTTCTAAGGTCATCGGTCGTGAAAAGGTGATACTGAAGTTGACAAGCGGAAAAAACCTTACTTTGAATGATGTGCTCCATGTACCGGATATCCGGAAGAATTTAATTTCAGGATCCCTACTAAGTAGGAATGGTTTTAAGTTGATCTTTGTATCCGATCAATTTATACTTATTAAGAATGAGATGTTTGTAGGAAAGGGCTATCTCAGTGATGGGCTCTTTAAGATGAATATAATGACTATTGTACCCAAAGTTAATAATAATAAGAGTGTTTCTTCTTCTTACATGCCTGAGTCATTTAATATTTGGCACGAACGATTAGGACATGTTAATTATGATACCATTCGAAGGTTAATTAATTTAGAGTGTTTGCCTAAATGTGAGTTTAATCCTAATCATAAATGTGAAATATGTGTTGAGGCCAAGATGGCAAGGAAACCCTTTCATTCTATTGAAAGGAACACCGAACCTCTAGATTTAATTCACACTGATGTGTGTGATTTAAAATTTGTGCAAACTAGAGGTGGTAAAAAGTATTTTATTACTTTCATAGATGATAGCACCCGTTATTGCTATGTGTATTTGCTACGAAGCAAAGATGAAGCAATTGATATGTTTAAACACTTCAAAGCAGAAGTTGAGAATCAACTTGGTAGAAAGATTAAGGCTATAAGAAGTGATAGAGGAGGTGAATACGAATACCCTTTTGAACAAGTTTGTTTAGAAAATGGTATTATTCACCAAACTACTGCTCCTTATACGCCTCAATCTAATGGAATTGCAGAACGCAAGAATAGAACTTTGAAGGACATGATGAATGCCATGTTGATTAGTTCTGGTTTACTGCAAAACTTGTGGGGGGAAGCCTTATTAACTGCAAATTATATTCTGAATAAGATGCCTCATAAGAAAACCCACAATATTCCATATGAGTTATGGAAAGGTCACAAGCCTAACTATAAATACTTAAAGGTGTGGGGGTGCTTAGCAAAAGTAGCAATTCCCAAACCTAAGAGGACTAAGTTAGGACTGAAAACCATTGATTGTGTATTTATTGGTTATGCACATAACAGTAGTGCATATCGTTTCCTTGTCCACAAATCAGAGGTTCCTGATATTGATGCCAACACTATTATAGAATCAAGGGATGCTATATTCTTTGAAAATATTTTTCCCTACAAAATGAATAATGAATCAGTTTCACTAAAGAGGCTAAGAGAGTCTGTTGGTGATGGGAATAAAGAAGTTAATTCAGATGAACCTAGACGAAGTAAGAGAGCTAGGATCTCTAAATCATTTGGACCTGATTATCTAACATATTTGTTAGAAAATGAGCCTCAAACATTTAAAGAAGCTATATCCTCTCCTGAATCTTCTTATTGGAAAGAAGCAATAAATAGTGAAATTGAATCCATCATGCAAAATCACACATGGGAAGTAGTGGACTTGCCTCCTGGAAATAAACCCCTAGGATGTAAGTGGATCTTTAAGAAGAAATTAAAGGCCGATGGTTCAATTGACAAATACAAGGCAAGGCTTGTAGTTAAAGGATACAAGCAAAAGGAAGATGTTGATTTTTTTGACACATATTCACCAGTTACAAGAATTACGTCTATACGTATGCTATTGGCAATAGCAGCTGTAAAGGGTCTTGAAGTACATCAAATGGATGTAAAAACAGCATTCTTGAATGGTGAATTAGAGGAAGAGATCTATATGGAACAACCCGAGGGGTTCATTGCTCCCGGTCAAGAGAAAAAGGTTTGTCGACTTATTAAATCTCTCTATGGATTAAAACAGGCGCCTAAGCAATGGCATGAGAAATTTGACAGTGTAATGTTGTCAAATGGATTCAGGATAAATGAGTCTGACAAATGTGTTTATGTCAAAGACACTCATAAAGGCTACATTATAGTGTGTCTATACGTAGATGATATGCTCATAATGGGTAATAATAATGATATTATTAACTCTACCAAATGGATGCTCACCCGAAGTTTTGATATGAAAGACATGGGTCTTGCAGATGTTATATTAGGAATTAAGATTTCTAGAACATCTGATGGATTAATATTGTCTCAATCTCATTATGTTCAAAAAAATACTTGATCGGTTCAAGGAGTACAATATTAACCCAGCTAAGACACCATTGGAGGTGAATATTCATTTGATGAAAAATACGGGTGCTAGTTTTTCACAATTAGAATATTCACGTATAATAGGCAGTATTATGTATCTCATGAACTGCACGAGACCGGATATTGCTAATGCAGTTAACAGGCTTAGTCGCTATACTAGTAACCCTAATAGGGAACATTGGAAAGCGATCATTCGAGTTCTAGGATATCTAAAGCACACCAAGAACTTTGGATTACACTATAAGAGATATCCAGTAGTGGTAGAAGGCTACACTGATGCAAATTGGATATCGGATTCTAGGAACTCTAAGTCTACTAGTGGATATGTGTTCACTCTTGGAAGTGGTGCAATATCTTGGAAATCATCTAAACAAACATGTATAGCGAGGTCAACAATGGAGTCTGAATTTATTGCTTTAGATAAAGCCGGGGAAGAAGCTGAATGGCTTAGAGACTTCCTAGAAGATATCCCATGTTGGGAAAAACCTGTGCCACCCATACGTATCCATTGTGATAGCCAGTCTGCAATTGGTAGGGCACGGAGTAAGATGTATAATGGTAAGTCTAGACATATTCGTCGTAGACATAATACCATTAGAAGGTTGCTTTCTAGTGGAATTATCTCAATTGATTATGTGAGGTCAAAGGATAATATTGCGGATCCGCTTACTAAGGCATTAACTAGAAAGCAAGTAGAAAGTTCATCAAGGGGAATGGGCCTAAAGCCTATGGATATATAGAGTCGTCATGGTGGCAACCCAACCTAGTTGACTGGAGATCCCAAGATCTAGGTTCAATGGGAAAACTGAACTATGGATGACTCGGTGTTGCACTGAGGAATCTAATTTTTATCTACCCATTCCTATGATGAAACGGTGCAAAGAAAGGATAAGGTTAAGCTATGCTTTTAATGATCCTTATAACTTAACATGTTTAAGTAAAATATCTAAAGGATATAATAATTAGGAGATCACCTATGTGAGTGGGAAGGGGCCGCTTCTGTGAGACTTTTAAAGGCTGAATTCTCTAACACACTCACAGAGCCAGGAGGTGTTCATGGCCGAAACGAACACAAACGTGAGAACCAACTATGCTTGAAGGAAGCTGTGTGTTTTCTATTGTCTCGGTTTACACTAGATGGCTGACTGTTCAAGGCAGATCTGTCCACTGATTGGCCAGTAAATCCGATAGAAATTCACTATGGAAAGTTCAAAGTATCAAACTACTTATCCAGATGCAGTTTTCTTCACTTGTGCTCAGTTAGAGTAATTATGGAATGAAAGTTAATTTTATCTTTCATACAAGGAATGGATGCATTCCACGAAAAGATATTATTACTTTGTGGTAGGGTAATGTGAGAGATACTAATTTAAGCATAATTTGTTCATGCTTGTGATATATTACAATCTAGTGGGGGATTGTTAAATAGATTGTAATATATATATATATATATATATGTATATATATATATATGTATATTTATATTTATATTTATATATATATAAGAGGGTTTCATTTGAATTAATTTGAAAAGTCATGATTGTTGAATTGGTGCCTTTTCATTTGAATTAATTTGAAAAGTCATGTTTGTTGACTTGGTGCCTTTTCATTTGAATCAATTTGAAAAGTCATGATTGTTGACTTGGTGTCTTTTCATTTGAATTAATTTGAAGAGTCATGATTGTTGATTTGGTGTCTTTTCAAAGGAACTTCATTAACTCTATAAATAGCCCCCACCATCAACCGGAAAGATCAA
Organism: Tamarix austromongolica; assembly: GCA_039764185.1. NCBI lineage: Eukaryota > Viridiplantae > Streptophyta > Magnoliopsida > Caryophyllales > Tamaricaceae > Tamarix > Tamarix austromongolica. The sequence goes on along the minus strand of CM077810.1, from coordinate 102,813,944 downwards.
TTTTTGGAAATTCAGATTTTTCAGAAATTCCAATAGTTCTCTCTCTCTCTACTTTTTCGATTCATATATTCCTAGTTGAGTACAAGCATAACGTTGCGTTCTTTGGAATCCTATTAGATTAAAGTGTTACATCTGATAGGAACGAAAATCCGTTTTATCCTGGAAGACGATTGTTCACAACCTTGAGCACCGTGTGAGGGAGCAAAATCGTCTTAAGGACACATCGTGAATTCGGTAGGCTCGGACAAAATTTTTCTGGTATTTTTATTATATTTCTATACTATACACCCAACAAGATCTTCATTTTGATACTCATATTGTATACCTTTCATTTGAAGGGCAATCTGTACCCTACAACTCTTTGGGCTGCTCGTTGTCCCAAGCAAACTTCAAACAACTCTCATTACTGGACATATTTTTCTTACCCAGACCGACCGACTACTTTGAGAAGCGAGAGATGAATACAAATTGGGATGCTGACCAGTGTGCTCTAGTTATTTTAGTGCTTCATGATTTAAACTATCCTGCTTAATTGTTTCCATTATTTCTGTTCTTGGTCAGTGAAGAAGTCGTCGTATTATTTGTTTTTCGTGTGTTTGACATAATCGGTGACGTACCTCATGCTATGAATTTCCTATTCTTATTATCGACTTGTCCATCTGGGAGGCGGATCATGTTCATGCATGTCCGCAGCCGCCCGCCTCGTTTGAGTAGCAAGAGAAGATGGTCCACTGCTTGAGGATAACTTTGATTTGGCTGAACGCAAGCAATTCTTATATCATGGACCGTAATCACCGTTTGGGGTCATTTTTTTTATAATTTTATAAACTTTATTTAGATACATTAGATTATTTTTATAATTTTATAAGTTTTATTTAACTACACAGGATCATTATTTGTAATTTATAATTTTTATATACAAAGACATGATTGCTTTTATAATTTATAATTCTTATCTATACTTACAAGATTTTTTTTACAATTTTATAATTCTTATTTTTAGACACACAATTATTTTTATAAATTTTATAACTTTTTATTATGAATATGTTCAATAAGTATATATGATAAACACAGCATAAATTTTATAATTTTTATTTATAGACATGGGGTTATTTTTTTGTAATAATATAAACATTACTATGTATATGTGTTTAGCAAAATGTTATGAATCTATATATGTTATTATAACACCGCCATTTTTAGGATTTAAAAATTTTGTTTGAAGAGTTAATTACGGAATTTAAAATAATCAAAACGATGTGTGTTGTCATCATACTTGGTACAAGTTCAGTTTCCTCTACCATTTTTATACCAAGTGATTAGGCTAAAATTATTATTCCCTTTAAATTAATAACTTGATTACAAGAAACATAATAGAGAGAACAAACTAATAAGTATTGTGTTAAATAAAAGAAACCTCAACGGATACAAAACTCAAAGAAAGAGTAAGTACAGGAGGATATGAAAGTCCAATTACAACCAGAATCAAGTTAACAAAAAGAACACTGGATAGTTTTACGCTCTCAATCTAAATTACCAGCTTTCGACTGAACTCAGAAACCAACTTACAAAGTGCAATACCTATTGAATAAGTAGGGGCCCATGAAAGTAACCCTTCAGTACAACGTTATTAAGCAACTAATTATACTAAATCAATATGAAAAACCAACATGGAACACATACAAGGTATCACAAGAATACATGGTATAAAATATAGAAATGTACATGCATTAATTGAAATACGATAATCATTCATATAACCAAATACCATTAAAGACAAATACTATTCATACTCGTTCATTTAGAATAAACTAAAACTTACCAATCAAATATCTTAGAGATGCTCTTTGAAATATAATTAAAAATAAAATTAACCTAGATCCAAGACAATAACAACATATCACATATCTCATTCTCACTACCAATAAAAATTCATAACATCATAGGGAAGAACAATAAAAATCCACAGTATCACAAGTAGACATAGAGGCTACCACCAAAACATAGGTAGATACAAAGGCTGATACCGAACAACTAGTAGGCACAAATGTCACTATTTAATCAATCCAATAATGGAATAATTATTTAAATCCAATAATAATCATTTCTTTTTTATTTACGTTAAGTTCAAGGGGCTCACTATTCTTAAACTGGTGGAATGGTCTGAAGCACCTCTCAGGGGCAACACATCTGAGCCACTATCATCTTCCTGGTAGAACAAAACCAACACCTCTCAAGGCAAAGCGCTCCTGAGCAACTATTCTTAAACTGATGGAACAGTCTGAAGCACCTCTCAAGAAAAACACACTTGATCCACTATTATCGTTTGGTGGAACATAACTAATAACTCTCAAGACAAAATGCTCATGTGCCACTATTCTTAAACCAATGGAACGGTCTAAAGCATCTCTTAGGGACAACACACTTGAGCCACTGTTATCGTTTGGTGGAGCGGACCCAACACCTCAATCCTGACTCATGTAATCTTCCGCTTTAAATAATTAATGTCTTATCCATTAGTTACTTATGTTAAATTCTATTCTTATTTACGCTGAATATAGGGTCTCACTATTCATAATCTAATGGAACAAACTGAAGCACCATGTAGGGACAACACACATGAGCCACTATTATCATCCGATGGAACAAACCCAACACCTTTTAGGAAAAAATGTATTTAAGCCACTATTCTTAAACTAGTGGAATGGTCTGAAGCACCACTCACAAATAATGCATTTGAGCCACTATTATCGTCTAGTGAAACATACCCAATACTATGGCTTAATTCACGTGATCTTTCACTTTAAATGATTAGGATCTTATTTGCTGTTGATAATACAATATCATCTTACAAGAGTTATGAAATTTAAAATTTTTAAAATTTATAAATACATAAACCTAATCCCATAATTATCAAGGCTGACCTAGGCTCAATATTTCACATTTAGGTGCATTAGGGCAAAAATGACCATAATTCCCAATTATAAATACTAATTCCATTTTATTTATAAATTTGCTAAGGAAAGGATAAAATACCATGATTTAATTAATTATCATGCAAGTAAATTATCATATACGTCAATTAACTATTTTATCCTTATTTATGATTTTGCATATAAAATCCTAACATGCATATCTAATACTTCCAGAATCACATAATCTCATGCTTAGTGATATATAATACACATTAGACATGCTTATCATAATAAATATTATAATATTCATGAAATGACCAAACTGCCCCTATGGCACACATTAATAATAATGATTCCACAATTATATCTAAGCATGTTCAACCTATCATTTTCTACGTAGATGTCATACATAATCATAAAGCTCATTTTGTTCATAATATCATATCCAAAATATTTTACATATGATAACATACTTTTTTTTTACCAATTTTCATGATAGTAATAATAAGAACATAATTATAAGATAATGAATCATGCTTAACATATTTCGTATATAAAACCTTAATGTGCTATCATGCAATATTAATCATTTTAGTAACCTAAATTTCAGTAAAAACTCAAATTAGTAGTATCCTACTAAAATTATAAGGCCCTACTAATCAAACTTTTGTGCCTAAAAATAAAACCACAATTACTGAATTAATATTTAACAAATAATAATTATTATTATAATATTAAAATATTTATTTTATAAATTACCAAAATATGCTTACTATTTATAATGGGTACCAAAAAAATTTTAAAAAAACTTCTCACATTGTGCATGCACTGTAAGCTACACATGAAATAAAGGGAGGTTGGACGGTAGGTTGGCTAAGGAAGAAGGGTAAGGTAGGGATGGAGATGGTTGGTGCTAGTTGATGAGTGGAGGGTGGTACTGGTAGTTGTGGCATTGGAGATTGGTTGGTTGGGTTGGGATGGTGGCTGAGTGGGAGGTGGCTTTTGGGTTGGATAGGGCAACATAGGAAGTAGGGGAGGTGGCTGATGGTGTGGTGGTGGTTTTAATGGGTGTGTATGCAACTAGGGTAAGGTTATGGGGAAGGTGGACATTGTTAAGGGTTATGGTGGTTTTGGGTGTGTTTGGTGATGGTGAGAAGGAGAAAGAGAGAGGGGTGAAGATTATGTTTTGGTGGTAGTGATTTTCAACAGAACATGGAGGGAGGAAGGGGAATTTAATGTGTTGTATATGTGAGTATATGTATACATACATATATATATATATATATGTGTGTGTGTGTGTGTGTGTGTGTGTGTGTGTATGTTGCACACAAAGAAAGGGAAGGGGTGGGTGATCAGGTAAGGTTGTTTTTAACTCCAACCCTCGTGTATAGGAGGAGGAGGAGGAGGGAAATGATGTGGCTAGGGAGTAAAGGATGGAGCATGGTGGGGCATGTCTCATGTAGGAGAAGAGGAAGAGAAAGAAAAAAGAGAGGGTTAGCAAGTGAAAGAGAAAAAAAAAAGAAAAAGGGGAAGAAAAAAAAAAGGAGATAGAAATCCTGCAAGTTTAGAATTAGTTTTATGTTAAAATAGTTTAGGTTAACGTATAACTACGATTAAATTTAATAACCCAATTTCTATTTTATTATAACCTAATTTAATCCATATCTAATATGTTATAATACTATACATACTAATAGCGCATTTAGCACAAAACCTCCTAAAATAACTATCATAACCAATTACATATAATTATCAGTTTATAATTAAGGTTTCAAAATAAGGAGTACTATAGTTTTGTCAACCAACATGTATTATGATCCTAGAAGTTACATGTATTATAAAGTTAGTGAAACAAATAATTTGGTGAACCAATGTATTTTATATGTTAAACATTATCATTTCTTGATGAACATGAGTGTTTAATGTCATCAACCTTAATTCTTCCCCTCCTACTTTTAGATTTGTTCTTTCCTTTATAGTATTAGAACTTAACTTAAGTGAAATTTCAAAAAAAAAAATCTAGGATTCTTATTTTTGTTCTATTAAGATTAGTTTGTATTATGTATGTAATAACATAAGGGAAAAATATTATAATATTAAATCATAGTTAAATTGATCTAACTATTATAACCTATGTATAGTGTTATCTAAACATGCATATATAGTTTTTATAATGAAACATACTAATAGTATTTGCTAAGTATAACTAAATTCTTTGTTGAAGTGTGACATTTTATTTCCTAAACCAAAACAATTATCATAATGAACCTATCAATTTAGTATGATGAACTTAACATTAAAAAAGAAATAAATAAACATGATACAATAATGCCTTATAGATAACGATTAACATAAAAATGTTAAAAAAAATGTAGTAGGTTAGATGAATTAACTTTTAATAACGATTTATAAAATTTACTATTATCAAAGTTCTAACTAATCGGATTTAAAAACATTTGTGTGTACAACTATTATTAAAACTAACCTAAAATTTTTAAAAGGATTTTTTTTGTGCCTCTACCACTGCCACCCCTTTCTCCTTGATTCTTAAATCAAACTCCTTCACAATCGTTTCTCTCTCCTCGCTACATTTTCTTTACCGAGATCTCTATATATTTTCCTTTGTCTTCTGTTTAATATTTTCCTTTCTTGCTCTCCTTTTCTAGTTCTCTTGAATTTTTATTTGGGTGGACTATTCTTCTCAATTTTTTCTTCAATCATCTTGTTAGTTATTCCCCTCCCAATTATTGATCGTTTTTCTTTGTTCATGGTGGTTTTTTCTCCTAGTTAGTTCAATTGATGCCTCTTTTCTTGTTTTGTGCGGATCTTAGAGTTGATTTGAATATTATTTAATCTAGGTTGCATTGAGTTCTAGATATGGTTCTTGGTATATTTACAAATCCTATTTGTTCTTGTATCTAATAAAAAAAATTAAAACTTCCAATTGTTTTTCGGTTTGTTCTTATACATAGGGCTCTCTAAACATGTATTTTTAGTTTTTATAATGAAATAAATCACTATTCTTTGATGAGAAAAACCAAATAATTAGTCAAACCTGTATGTTTTACTTCCCGAATCTAAACAATCAACATAATGAACCTTTGTGCTTTATGTTATGAATTTGTAACTTTTATACTCTCAATCTAATTCTATAAAGTTAGTGAAATAAATTATGTGATAACCCAGTGCATTTTATGTGCGAACATGACCATTTTCCATAATAAATCTAAATGCATATCCTAGAACTAAAGTTGATCATGATAGCAACTTTAGCAAAATTTTAAAATTCTCTTGGATTTTGATTTCTTTTTTTTTATCAATTTCAGTTTGTAGTATGCAAGAAATAATATTATGAAAAAGTGTCATAACATTGAAATCATTATTTACTTTATCTAAATTTTATCCGGAAACAAATTATTTGAATTTTAAGAAAAAAAACTAGAACTAAAGTCGGTCACGATACCAACTTCAACAAAATTCTAAAAGATTTATGAGATTTTTATTTATGTTCTATCAAGTTCAGTTTGTATTATGTATATAGTAATATTAGAAAAATATATTATAAAATTAAAATCATCATTAAATATATCTAAGTTTTATCTCAAAAAACGGTACTTGAATTTATAAATTTTTTCCCACTAGTGAAGTTTTTTGTGAGACCAACTTCAATGAAATTCTAAAAATTATGTAGAATTTCTATTTCAATTCTATCAAGTTTGGTTTGTATTATTAGGGTCATAATATTAGAAAATTGTATTATCACATAAAAATCATCATTAAATTGTTTTAAGTATTATAACACGCGTACACACATATATTGTGCTATATGGGTCACATTTATTTAGTTTTTATATTGAAAATACCAATATTCTTTGCTAAGTATAGTTAAATTCTTTGGATGAACATAATGAACCTATCAGTTTGGTATAATGAACCTAACATAATATTGTGTGTGTGTGTGTGAGTGATAACACTTATATGCATTAACATGTTAAACATATACATAGTTTAGTAATAGTAAACATGGTAGAATCTTCTAATGCACCTATGTATAGTGTTCTTTGAACATGCATGTTTAATTTATATGAAAAAATATATGACTATTTGAGCAAAAAATAAGTCCCTTGTTAAACTTGTTAATATAAACTTCTCATACTATTTTTCATAAAATAGGAAAGACAATGGTTTACCTCCAAAACAAATAGAGCAAAAGTCTTTGAAAATCCAAACTCTTTTCCAACACTTGGACAAATTTTAAGAAAGCAACGACTAAATCTCAACAAAACCTTTAAATTTCACAAAGAAAAGATGAAATATCATTAGAGAATTAGGGGAGAAGGTCAGAGAAAATAAAAAATTTAAGAAAACTAAAAGCCCAAGGAAATAAGAGTTGATCCCTCACTCTTTTTCCAAATCTAACCCTATCTTACTTAAGAAAAAAAGAAGAAGAAAAAGTTAGAGGAAGGATTAGAAGAGGAAAGAAAGATCAGAAATAGAGGCTAATGAAAGAAAATGTGGAAGAATTAAGTATGGGGAACACAATGAAGTTTAGAGGTCAGAAAAGAAGGAAGAGAATGTAGGTTTTGATTAAAATTACCTAAGGCTTCTGGTAGAAGAAGAAGAAGGGAAGTAGGGTTTATAAATCAAGACTCCATCCCAAACCTTAACTAGAATCCAAAATTCCAAGTACACATTTTTGGGGGTTCAAAGCTGGAATTTGTGTCATTGAGCTCAAAGGATGAAAACTGAAATGTTTTAGGTAATGTGCCTCAGAAATTTCGAACACAAGAAGGGAATAAGGACAACAAGAACAAGGAATCAAAGTTAGTAATATTCAGGGATTGTAAGGATGAGCCACCTACTTAAGAATCTTGCAGAAGAGAGAGAAAAGGGAGAAAAAGAAGACAGAAGAGTTTAAGTCAAGAAAGTAACTAATGAGAAATGAAATCTGTTGGAAATTAATAAAGTAGGTTAGGCATGCTCAAATGCTTCGTAAACATCATAAACAACCATTCAGAATATAATCAAGATGATACAAATTTTTTTGGGAAGGATTTGCATGGAAAATCAAGTCCAGAGAACAACTAGTTTAGTAGAACCAGTCGATCGATTCGTCAAGTTTCAAAGCTCTAGTTTAATTAGCAAACTAGTTAATCAATACCTCTAAACCTGTCAAATGGTTTTCTGATATAATCAATAATATTTTAAAATCCAAACTTAGCCCAACCCAAATGATACCAAGAATTAAACACACCTCTAAACCAAGATTAAACACACCTACATCATATTAAAATGAATATATTAACCTACATTAAAGACTCTAAAAAGTGGGGTATTACAAAGGAGTCTCCGAATCATTAACAATATTTTCAAACATTTCCGGATAGTCTCTAAAATGTTCTACAAAATTGTTGGTCAAATCCTCCATGTAAGGAAATCCATCTACAGCTTCGACATTATCGTGGTCAATCATACTAGGTTCATTAAGAAGTGGCTCTCCATGATATATCTACCTAGTATAACTCTTCTCTCCATGATATATCTACCTAGTATAACTCTTATCAATTCCATGAATAATGAGATGATTGTGTATCTCAATTACCTCACTTCTTATTGTATTTCCACAATCTATAAGTGGGGAATATATTTGCAAATGATCTTTCAAATGTTTAATGGTTATCTTAGGAAAGTCTTGAACATCATCTATATATTTTCTAGACAGCCTACTTACATATATCCACGTTGGATCTAAACCGAGAAGCAAGTAAAATATGGCCCCTGACTTAAAAACAAAAATAGGGAATTTAATAATATTAGCCAGGTCAAGCAAAAACCACCAATATACTCGAAATATATATACACCACAACAACATTTGCACTAGTAACAATACCATGATTTCTATAATATTATCTATTTCATTTATATATGTTGTTTTTAGAAATAGTTTGATAATATATCTAGTAAATGATTTTTCATATCCACAAGACATATCAACTCAAAAACTAAAAACATACAGTATACAAATATATACCATAACACCATATACAGTATAAATATACATGAAGGAGTTTGAATATACAAGATACAAAGAAAATTCATAAAATAGAAAAATTATAACATCCCCAAATATACTACTTCAAATTTTCATTTTATAGAAGCGTTAGTTAAAAAATAGTGGGTGTTACCACCACACCTAACATAAGTCTAGCATTTTCTACCATTTTTATACTAAGTGCTCAGGCTAAAACATTACTTTACTTAAATTGACCTTTACAACATAAGAACACAATAGTAATTTCATTAAAAATTAACCTTAACTTTAAAAATACAAAAGCATCATACAAAAGAGTTACAATATAACAAAAGAAGAAATAGCAAAGGACACAGGAGCCCAAGGAATAACCAGATTAAAAGATGCCAGGATAAACACTGGATAGTCCTAACTCTCAACCCCCATCAAAATTCATTGAGTCAAACCCTCAAAGTATTCCTACAAGGTAAACATTGCTTATTGAATAAGTGAGGGACCATGAAATGGAACCTATTAGTACTATAGTATTGAGTAACCCATTATACAATACTAAAGTGTAAGGCCACATGTAGCACATAGGTAGTAACATAGCATAGATACATCAAGGAAATCATGTGATAGTGAAATGTCCAAAATTAGACATAATCAAGTCAATTCCAAATACCAAAGGTAGGGCATTGAGGTAACTACTGATTCAAAAAACCCAAGTCCATTTCAAATACCAAGGTAGGGCGCTAAGATAACTACCATACCATATACCAAACTAGGGAGTGGAAAATGAAAAATACCAAATCAACAGCCAAAATAATCCATTTATATTCTTACATAATAGTTTCATCCATTTTTTATTACTCAAGGGATATAATAATAACCCAAAGATATAAAATTATCCGACCTAGATAAATAATAGCACTCTACTTATACTAGCACACAAGGTAACACATTACTCTTCAAACCTAGAACACCTAATCCTTAAGTATCAATACCCCCTATAGTGCCTGTAGATCTCTTATATAGTATACTAGGGCCTTACTGGATCACAATGGCACACGGGTGAACCAAAATAAACTAAGGGCGCCTATCTCATCTCTAAGATAGCTAATCCTGGAGATAAACCATTTTTAATCATATATGGCACACTAATTTTCATTTCCATAAGTAACGATTTTTCCTTTATTTCCATTTATTAACCTTTAGGTTAATGGTCCAAATTAAGGTTAAAGTCATCACTAAGTTCAGCCTATCAAAACTCAAAGGCATTCTATGTTCAATTATTCACAGTAGGCGCATTAGGTTGAAATTGACCATAATGCTATCCAAAACCCTAATTTCACTATAATTATCCAATTTTATACTAAACATGATTATTATGAGATTTTTTTATGAAAATTTTAAAAGAAAATAATTTATAACATTTTAGTACATAGGTAAATTTTAAGACTTGGTAATTGATAAAAAAAATTATTATGCATGAATTTAGCAACTTACATATATAAACCTAAATCATGCATTTCTAACTTCATGCAACACACAAGTACATATTAATAGTATGATACACCATTTAATAGAGAAATCAACATCATGGTACATGTAGGGAAACAACTCTAACCCTAGAAATACAAATAACAATTATCATAGTCTAACCTAAATCATCGTGCATACTTTTATGCTATTTATATCCACCCTAGCTACAACTTGCAATGACAACCATGAATCACTTAAAATGATATAAATGTAACAATTCAACAAGGTCACATACCCTAATGAAACCCCAAGCATGCAGACGTTAACCCTTTTTATATATATCATATGAGTATATCTTATAATAAATAATAATTCAAATATATGCTAATTATTTAATATCATACTTTCACATTCACAACTTTTCATAACACTTGCATACATTTTGTAAAAATGTTGGCATATAATGCATACATATATCCCTTTAGAAACTCATGCATAAATTATGCCCTTAGTAATATAACAACCTTTATGTGTCACCACATGATTTCACATCTTAGTATAAGGTATAGTTACCTATTATCCAAGAAAAAGAAATAAAGAAAGATTCACCCAACTAGTCTCCACCAACCTCTTCGAACTCCTTACATCACAACCAATACATATATTGTCATCTAATACAATATAACAATAGCTAAAATTAAATAAAATCATCTCAAGAAAGAAGGTTAGAAAATAACTAGGTAATGGAAGCTACACGAGCCAAAAAAGGGGAGAGCTTTGGTATTGTGGATGTTGCTAAAGGTAGTGGAATAGTCGTGGTTGTCGTTGCTAGGTAAAGGTGATAAATATAGTAGTGAAACAACAAGAAGAATGATAGAGATGAAGCTTGGGAGAAAGGGAAAGGAAACAAATACCAAGGCTTTGTTTCTGGTGGGATTCACAACACAAATTTTGGGAGGGTAAAGGCCTTATATAAGCAAAGGTACAAACAATTGAGCAAGAAGGGATGGAAGAAATATAAGATAGAGGTAAAGTATGGAGTGCACAAGAGAGGATGGCGTAAAGGATAGAAACATGCTAGGGTAGGAGGAGGAGGGATATGTAGAAAATAAAATCATGATAGGGTAAGGAAGCTAGTAAGAATAGCTGATCAGTTAGAAGAATTAGGTTCATCGATAAAACAACTTTTGATTAGGGTCTAAAATGGGATTAAATATAATAATCCAATTTATACCCAAATTTTATCCTAATTAAATTTGTATCTAATTTTTTATAATAATACACATAATAAAAATACATTTGATAGTATCTTACAATAATTATTATAAGTAATTATGCAAAAATTTTAGTTTTATAATTATGGTTTCTAACTTAAAGTTTCTACAAATGGGGTATTACAAAGAGCTTAAAATGAAAAGAGAAGAAGAAAATAATAATAATAATAATAATAATAATAATAATAATAATAATAATAATAATAATAATAATAATAATAATAATAATAATAATAATAATGAACATATTGTGAGATGAGAGAAAGAGAAGGTAGACGTTGGTAAACTAAAGAAGAAATAAAATGAGCAAGAACTGTGATGAACAGAAGAGAGAAGGAAAACTATTAGCAACATAGGTTCTTTACTTCATATTGTCATTATCTGGTTTCTTACTACCAAGTGGTAAAATAAAAAGTTAAAGGCAGTTCTAGATTAAAGAATGATGAAGTAAAAAAAAAGGGGGTAAAAGAGTATACATGGTGGTTCTAAATTAAAATCACCGTATACACTATTTTCAATATTAAAAAAAAGGGGGGGAACAAGAGTATACACATTGTGTTATAGAACAAAACTGCCTAGTATACCCTTCTAAAATGTATTGTCTTAATAAGAATATACATTAAAATTTTACCCTATAATTATCGTGTATACCCTCATTTTCCCTTATTTTTAATATAGAAAATCGTATACATGATGGTTTTAACTTAGAACCATCATATATGTCCTTTTTCACTATTTATATTTCTCGTTAAAGGTATACACGGTGGTTGTAGAACAAAACCGTCATGTATACTTCCAGCTTAAAATGCTATAATGCCCCCTCAATAATTTTTCTTACTAGGTAGTGGAATACATCACGATTTAGTTTTAAAAAGCCTTATATTTGTTGTTGTTTATTCCTATTCGTGTCCTAGTTGTTGGAAGTGAAAAAAATATTTCATATTGAAAATAAAAAGGAATTAGACTAATATATAAGTCTAATGGGATACTCCTTATATTATCAATTGGTTTTAGGATGGAACCTCACTTGGGCTTATATATGGATACGGTATTGGATTTTTTTCTAATCGGGCTTGGCCTATGTCCAATTTTATTCCCAACAAGTAGTATCAAAGTCTAATTTTGATCCTTGGTGGGTATTTTTGAATTCTCAAATGGAAGTTCTTTAATACTCTATTAGAAAAAGCTAAGTTAGACTATATAGAGAAATGAGCTATTAAGGTAAGGTGATACTCTTCACATAAAGTGTGTCCTCCACCAATGTAGTGAAGATAAGTAGTTAATGCAATAAAGCGTTATTTTTCTAGTAAGGGGAGGTTGTGTGTACTTTGTTCTAGGAGATTATCATTGGGTACAGATAAAATGTGTTACATTGATAAATAAGAGGGAATTAGAAAAATATGTGTGTCTAGTGGGTAATTCCTATTACAGATTAGTTTGAGGTTGAAACATCACTTGGACTTATATATGGCTATGGTCTTAGGTGTTTTCTAATCGGGCTTAGCCTAGACCTTATTTTATTCCTAGCACTAATGTCTCTAGAGTCTAGACCAATATCCACATGGCATAGTAAGGCTAGAGGGATGTTTGTTAGTTCATGAATTGATTGTGTGATTGCCAAAAATGACTAGTACATGATGTTCCCCCATGCACATGTAGTTCACCGGTCCAACATCCACTTCGGCCACCATTCGAGCCTCTTAGCTCTATTTGAGACCGCTAAACTTCACAGTCCACTGAAGTGATTTTACTTCCATATTTTCTAGCTCACCAATTTCAATATCAAGCAGCCAGTTTATGGAGCATTGGAACTTGGGTGTTGACTTCCACTTGAGAGAGTTGTTAATTGTGCTATAGGACTCAACCAGTGGAACAAGAATACATTTGGGAGTGTTATTTGGCATAAGAAACGTATTTTAACTTGGATGTAGAGTGTACAGTGAGCCTTGGGGGAGATGTATTCTCGGAACCTTTGATTTCCTTGAAAGTAACCTCTTATGGGAACACAATGATATCCATATGTAAGAACAACTAATTTCGTTCTAGAAATCCAAGGCCAATACAACAGCCCTTCGTAACTATAATACACAATATTTCTATAACATGATGGTGAGTAGGCAATGAAAAAATAGAGTTAATGCCATCAAGGATGAGGAGGGAAATTGTGTTACTAAAGAAGTGAGATGCTATGTCATTTTCATGACTTTTTTATGCAACTATTTTTGGTAGACCAAACCTATTTAGTAGATGAAATTCTATAATGTTATTTTCACCACTTGAATCACAAGCAGGTTGAGGAGCTTCTTATAATGCACCAACTTCTTCACTGAGCCTAGATACGTGCAGCCTTAGTCTTTACTTACTCCTTGAGAGACTAAGTCAGCCTTCCTCCTCCAAGTGTACTCAACACTTAGGCAAAAGATGACTTTGAAACCACAACTCCAAACCCTTCATGAGAGAACTCAAAAGAGAGCTTTTAGAGAGAGAAAGAAGATTATATTATAGAGAGAGAAGCTTTGAATACAAATCTTATTGGATGATTCTCAAATACCTCTACCCCCTACATTTGTAAGTGAAACTCCACCCCACCTTCCCTCTAGGAAGATTTTACAAATAGGCTTAATGAATCCCTCTAGAGTGGCCCAATAGGTTTATTGGGGTTTTTAAAGTACTCCTTTAAGGTTTCTAGAATACTCCATACATATCTATACAAGTGTAGAAGGATTTAGAGACATCCCTCTCTAGAACCATCTAGAATCATGTTGGAGCACGTCTCTCTACACTTATCTAGATCATACAAGGACATTCTAGATTATTCTGGGGCTTGTTGAGCCTCATTGCAAGCCTCTCGATGCGGCCCATGACATACTGCTACCAATCTCCCATAATGAAGTCAACTTAGTAATCTTTAACAATAAGGGTAGAGATGTTAGATCTGTTTTAATTTTTAATAAATCTGGATCTATAATTTTTAGCTCTAATGAGTCTAGATCGGATCTAGATCCATATATACCTAAATGAGTTTGCGTCTAAATTTAGTAGTCTCAAATTCAAACATTACCCGTCAGATTCACTTAGTGTGTGTGTGTGTGTGTGTGTGTGTGTGTGTATACATATATAAAAATACATACTAATATTATATTTGTTATCATTGTCGTAATCTTATTTAAGCTTCTTATTTATTTTTATTTTTTATTACTCTATATTTACTTTATAAGTAATATATAGAATAATTTATTCAAAAAACAGTATAGTACTATTTGAAAAGTTAAAGTAACTATCTCAGAAAAAATATCTTTTCACTCATAGGATTTTTTTAACAAAAAAATATATGTTAAGATATATAAAATAAAAATGTATTTATATTTATATAGATTCTTGATTGTTTTAAAATAAAGTCTGACCTATTTAAAAACCATTTAGATCTCATTTACATGCTACACCCATAAAGTTTGAGTTTGGATTGGAACTTTTGAGACCTGATATGTCTAGATCATGTTTGGATATAGATAATATAAATAGATCTAAGTAGGAATTTGGTTGGATCTTATCCAAACCCAAACCATTGCCATCTATACATGGGGACTTCAAAAAGCCTAGGATAAAATGGTTTTAACCCAAAATTCTATCCAAATATTTGGAACTTTTTAAAGGATGCTTCTCACACGAGTATGTTTGATCCTATCATTAATGAAACCCTATTATCACTCATTCCAATGGTAGAAAACCCCATTGCTATCCATGATTTCAAGTCGATTGGACTTTGTAACATGGCTTACAAAGTCATCACCACAATACATTACTCTCCGAGTCAAAATCATGCTTTGTTCTCTTATAGGCCACAAGCAAAATAGTTTCCTTCCAAATAGAAAAGCTTGCAAGTGGGGATTGAAGACCGGATTGAAACTGAATCAAAATTTCTAAATTATATATATATGGGGTAAATTATTAAGGAATTTCTAGGTTAGATTGGAGGACTAGATAAATTTAGACCAGACCATGTAGGACTAATATTGATTAAAGACCAAAATTCCTCTACCGTGGGACTAAAACCCAAACCTGAGATTGATATACTAGGTCTAATCTTCAATTAGAAATTAGAATAACCGGTCATTTTGGTATAGTAATATCATCATTGTTGAAGAAATCTCCCGTATCATGAGACATAAGAAGGAGAACCGAGTGCACCAAATTTTAAGTGTACCACTTTTACATTTAGTATAATTATATTAAACTTCTAGTATATTGTGGTGTAAGTTGTTTAGTATATTTTTAAATATATTAAAATTATACTACAATTATACTAAATATACAAGTGATTCGTAGAATAATTTCTGCATAAGAAGGGCAGGGTTGGCTATATGACCGTGAAAGTAGGCCTCATTAACGCCTATGATCGGATATCCTGACAGTTTATTAATAAGATTATTCTTCTAACATATTTTCCTCCTTCTCTAGTCTAGCTAATCATGTTTGTTTCTTCTTTCCTTCATTCATATCATTTGGAATGAGGAAATGACTGATGCCAATATCCCTTCTTAGGGAGTCAAATAAGGTAATGCTATATTACCTTTCATCTTTATTCTTTGCATGGAGAGTCTTTCTGACATTATTCGGTAAGCCGTTGACGGGGGAAGGTGGAAATCGATTGTGCTTAATTAAAGGAGGTGTTATGAATATGTCCCATTAATTCTTTGCGGATGATTTAATCTTATTTGTGCATGCTTCGGCGGATCAGATGTAAGTGATATTAGATTGTCTGAATTTGGAACTACTTCTAACCAGTAAGTCCTCTTTACTCTTCTTTGGCAATGTCGTAAGGCATACCATCTGTGAGATTATTGCCCCATCTAACATCTAGTAGGTTCACTCTCTGGGATGGTATCTTGGTATTAATGTACTCATGGGACGCAAACCTAAGGGCTTCTATCATGGAATTGTAGATAGAGTTAAAAAAATGGCTCTTCTCTTGGCAGCCTAAAGCTCTATTTGGTTAGACGTGTCCTCTTATGCCAACCTGTTTCGAGTACGACTCCACTCTATACCATGATGTCTTACAGTGTTACAAAGTACATCAATGATAAGATTGATGGTTTACCCAGGCGGTTAGTATGGATTGGTTCAAGTACCCGTAAATGAGTAAACTTGGTTGGCCGGGCTCAACTATGCAAACCCAAGTCCAAAGGGGGACTAGGTTTACGCTTAAGGGATATTGCAAACTAGACCTTAATGATGAAGGTAGGGTGGGAAATGCTCTAGAAACCTAGCCAGCTTTGGGTTTGTTCATTATAAGAAAGTACAAAGATTTTTATTCAAGCCTCCATCATTCTTCTCCCAAGTATGCTTCTACTTTCTATTGTCAAGTGATGAATATGCTACCTCTGCTTATAGTGGCACGAAATGGACTATTTGCTCCGGATCTGCAGTTCATTTTTGGAACGATTGGTGGGTAGGTAGTTCGGCCTTAATGTTCGATGCCAATCCCCAAATCCCGATGGAATAGCTAAATGCTAGGGTCTGTGATTATATGAATACTTATGGTACTTAGAGGTGGGAGGTAATTCAACATCTCCTTCCTGTAGGGAGACTAGCTAGCTGAGGTTGCCTCGTACTTCTTCCGTCCTAGAGATACAACTGATGATATAAGATGTTGGGGCTTCATGCCAAATGGATATTTCACAATCAAATCTGCTTATAACATGCTGGTCAGATGTCGATGGTATGGCAGAGAACCCACGTTGGAGCATCTTATGGAAGATGACTGGACAAGCAACTGCTTACGAATGAGAAGGAGTAGAGGTTTCTCCGAATGTGCTTCTTGTTCTCGATGTAATTTTCCTATGGAAAACATTACTCGCGTGCTTAGAGCAACATAAGTGAGACACTTTATTTATTTTTTGTGGGATTTTTACATATAAAATCCTTTCATCTAAATCTTCTCCACTAAAATGAGTTATTTAGTTGCAAGTAAGAAAAATTAGTTGCATCATTGGATTGGTTTGATAAGTAGTGGGACCTTTAATCGCCGACGATATAATTTGTTTAATTCAAAAAAGGAGGAAAGGAGAAGAGAGGAACAATGAGTTTTGTTGTATTTAATTGCTAGTGGAATTCTCTTATCATATAAAATCCTAATCTTTAAAATCTCTTATCGTAGCATAAGGAATTTTTGCTATATTAAATTGAGGAAAGAAAGAGAAATGCGAGATGTTTCTTGAGAATTACAAAAATCCCCCGCATCAAAAATACTACAACTAAAGTTTCTCTTACAGATCGTCCCTTCGGTCGTGAGGTTCGGCTTAGAATGGTTGCTCACGAAATCAAGGATGATTTTTCAGCACCTTGTTTCATGATTGGTTTTGGTCTAATCTGAGGGACAAAAAAAGTTGTGGAGACGCCTGACCCCCTCTTTTGTCATCTTCCTCGTCACCTACTGGTGGCTCTTGGAGATAGAGTAATCGGCAAATGTTTAAGAATAGGATTCTCTGGCCGGTAAGAGTAGTGGGCTGTCCAGATTAGAATGGGTAAATTGTCTAGCATTTAAGATAGGGTAGTTAAGTGACAAACAATCGTGGTGGGATGTCAACCTCCGACCGTAGATGTCATGACAATTGACAATCAATGTGCATGGCCGTGCATTTATGAATCTGGGCAAGATAGCTGCTGGAGGTGTAGCGCGTGACCGTATGGGCCCCTGGCGTATCGATTTTTGAAGTCAGCATTGGTATATTGCTGGCTGAAATTTGGGCCGTGTGGTTTTGGGATGAACGAGACTTAGTGGCTTCAGGCTCTCTTTTCTTTTCTTTTTTTTTTCATTCCCCGTCATGGTATTGGTGAAAGATTGTCATTTGACATTTCCTTCGGAGGTGAATAGACCCCGTCAATTAATAGAAGACCCACCTGGCCCGTTTAAATAAATCTCATTAAAAGTCTAGTAAAATTCAATCTAAAGAATTTATGGATACAAATTAAATTTTTTATATTTAATTAAATAAGGGCTGATCTTATAAATTCTATACATATTCATAGATTTTTATCGATTCAATTATTTTTTAATTTATTATTAATCTATCCATTAATAAAAATGTAATAATCTTCATTTGACACTACTTATTTTTCTTTATGATGACTCAGTTATATTTAAAAATTACATTTAAAATAATACTTTTTTTAAACTAGTCATTTTTAGGCAATATTAATAATGATAAAGTTGTGATAAATAATGGCATAAAAAAAAACTTTTACTTCTTTTTCCTCTGGAAATACAATTAAAGTATTAAGAAATGGATTAACAACAAATTCATTTTAAATCTAAAGTATTTTTATATGAAACATGATGATAAATGTACGTATTGACTTTAACAATATTACCTACCCTATGAAAAATAGCTCTATAATAATATCTTATTTCGAAGTGAAGATTTGATAAAGTAAGATATTAAACGAATTTATTTAATAAATATTCAATAAAGGAATATTAAAAGTAATACATATTATATATATAGTTATTCTAAATTTTAAAAAATTACTTGTAAAAGATATTAAAAATAACCAACTAAAAAATAAATATAAAAGATAAAAAAAATTAAGGCTCATGCGATAACTCGCCTAACTTGATGTTGGTATAGGCCTAATCAAAGCAACTAATAAATGACGGGGTCAACCCATGACCGAACCTATACCCGCTTCCGACCCAATCTCGGTCTGCCCAATGACTAAATTTACTTGTGAACCTAGGCTAGTTCATGTCTAAAGGTGGGTTAATTTATTCCCTTCCATTTATGCAAAAAGTCAAAGAAAAAGAAGAGATGTTGTATCCGATTAAACACAAACTTTCAAATATTTTTTTTAGCAACTAGAGGTATTCACGAATATCTTATGCTTTAAATATATGGTAAAAAAATAGATATTTGAAAGATTGGATATCCAAAAAAAAAAGGTTTTGGATATTGGACACTTCAAATCCCCGAAATTTTATATTTAATAATAAATAATCTATCGGATATCCAAAACTTTTAAAAATATCACAAATGAGAAATATCAAATAAAAAAATAATTGATCAAAATATTATAAATTGATCCAATTTAAACTGATAAGATCTAATAGTTTTATTTGATTCTTAAATTACATTACATTTTGTATAATTTTAAATAACCCACTCGATACCTTGTATTGTATGAGTGGTGCTTTATTTGTTAAAGAGGTTTTACGACTGAAGTGAAAGATTATCTAATAAATATGAGGAGCTAAGAAGGATTGGCTAACAGAGTAAATGTTACTGGATTGATCTAAAACTAACGTAAGCAGTTATATCACCGTAAATTATGCTTTGGCTCAGCACCCCGTCAAGGTAAGCGTAGTTGCACATATGGTTATCTTGTCCCCTAAATTCTGAAACCTTCAGGAGGTAAGACCCTTAGTGATAATATTTGCCAACTAATCTTTGGTAGATATAAACCAAATATCGAGGTTCTTAGAGATAACTTGTTCACAAACAATGTGATAATCAATATGTTCCTAGTGTGTGCGTGGAAGATTAGATTCATTATGAGAAATGTCACACCTAAATTATCACACTACATCTTAAGAGGATATGCTAAAATACCTAACTCATAGAGCAAGAATTATATCCACAATAGTTCAGCTGAGGAAGTAGCAAGAGCTCATTATCCTACTTCTATACTTGATCGTGAGACTACTTTTTATTTGTGTGCATTTCAAGAGACCGGATTAGAGCTAAATAAAATACAATACCCACTTGTAGAGCGTCGATCATCAATGCAACCTACCCAATCAATATCGGAGAAGGCATGAAAAGAGGTAGTATAAAGATGTTGAAATAAGATGCCATCTTTGATAGTAAGCTTGAGGTAGCATAGAATCTATTTGACGGCTGCCCAAAGATCCTTGGTGGGGCTATGCTTATATTGGTAGAATTTTTGGATTGCTACAACAACATCTAGATTTATGAAGTTGAGATACTAAAGGTAATTGACAACACTGCAATAAGAAGTGACATCTTGAAGTTTAGAGCCACCATTGTTAGATAACCAAGTATTAGTGGCAAGAGGTGTGAGCACTAGTTTAACACCATCAAGCTTTGTGCTCTACAAGAGATCGAATATATATTTGCATTGAGTGAGAAACAACCCATCATCACAAAGGGTGGCTTCAATCTCTAAGAAATAGCGAAGGGAACGAAGTCTTTTATGGCAAACTCCGATTATAACCTAGATATGAAAACTTGGATAGCAGTGGAATGAGAAATTGTTAAAAAAAAATATCAACTATGTAGATAAGAACATATAGAACATAATATGATTTGTAATAGATGAATAAGGAAGACTTTGCCTTATAATTATAAAATCCCAAGGATATAAGGTGAGAACTAAGCTAACAAAACCATGTACGAGGTGCTTTCTTGAGCCCATAAAGGGACTTGTGAAGTCTACAAACATGGTTAGGAATACGTAAGTTGGTATAGCCTTGTGGTTATTTCATAAACACTCTTCATTCAAAAAACCATATAAGGATGCATTTTGGACATCTAATTGACGTATAGGCTAGCAGTGCATGAAAGTGTAGGACAAAATAAGTCGAATGGTGCTTGGCTTAACTACAAGTTTGAATGTTATATTGTTGAGTGTAACTTTTAGCTACAAGTCAATCTTTGTAGTGATCCACTAAACCATCAATATGTCTTTTGATGTGAAATACCCATTTACACCCAACCAAATTCATGGAAGAAGTTGAAGGGACAAGAGTGAATATGCCATTATGTATTAAGGCATTAAAGTCATCATCCATAATACTTCTCCGTTAGGGGTCAAGAGAGGCTTAACTATAACAACTCAACTCAACAAGATCATCAACTTGATGGGGGTACTTAGTGGTCGTAAGACAAAGTAGTGAGAGTGATCATCTAATGTTAAAGAGCTATAGGCAAGAGAGGTGATGATGATGTGGCTAAAGGAACACATGCAGTAGATGTTGGAGAAGTTAAAGAAAAGGAAATGATGGGTTGTTGAGGAAGGGATAAAGGGGGTGGTGATTCACTAGTGGTAGCTATCATCGAATTAGTAAATGAAGGACTAGGTAACAGTGGTGGTAATTGAGATGGGGAAATAAGGGAAGAAGTAGTAGTAGGAGCTGAATGAGGAGTAGTGGGAGATTGTTTATTTTTGCTATCATATGTTAATGGGAAAATGGTCTCCTCAAAATGTACATGTTGTGAGATGTAAAGCCACTGATAAGGAATATGGGGATACAGATAACCTTTAAGAGTGTTGTTGTAACCTAAGAAAACAAATGGAAGAGAGTGTGGCAATAGTATTTGCAATTTATAGGGACGCATACACGAAAAACAAAGACAAACAAAGACTTTCAATGGTTTATAGTCAGGGATTTGGTTGAGTAGAATATGAAGTGGGGACTTTCCTTTGGTAACCTCGGATGTAATACAAATAGTGAGATAGTATGTTATTGTGAAAGAATTATCCCAATAAGAGAGAGGAATAGATGAGGTGTATAAAAGTGATAATCCCATTTCAAGAACATGATGGTGTTGGTGTTCAACTAAGTCATTTTGCTCAGATGTATGAGGACAAGAGAAATAGTGATAGATATGTTGAGAGTCTAAATAGGCAGTGATTTTTTTTAACTCACCACCATTGTCGGATTGGAAGATTTTAATTTTGTGGCCTACTAGATGTTTAGTTTGAGTTTTGAAGGAAATAAAATATAAGAGGGCATCAAATGCAAGCGATGGGAAAAATCCAAGTGAAATGACTAAAAATATTGGTGATAAGCAAGTAATAACAAAAACCATTTTGAGATAAACATGGAAAAACTCATTAATTGGGGGGAAACAATTGCAATGGTGTAGAATAACTAGTATTACTCAATGAAAAGGATTGTTTACATCTTTTCCTAAGATAACATGGTTGACAAAACTTACTAGAACTATAGGGAACATAGATACTATTAAACCTAATAACTTTGTGGATAGTAGAAGACATTAAATGACCAAGTCATTGGTGCCAAATTGAGATGGAATGAGAATGAAAACTAGAGGGAAATGCAGTGTTAGGGAGATCACGAGTCACAAGCGAGTTCAGAGTAATAGAGATCATTCCTATTCCAGATGTGCAAAAGAGCTTTCCCCATGAGGCAATCCTTTACAACAAAATAATCTAGGTGAAATTTAGAAAAGCAATTGTTACCTCTAGTCAACTAAGAGATAGAGAGTGGATTAACATAAAGAGAAGGAACATGATATAAACTATTCAGAGAAAAGGTAGCAAATGGAGTGTTGAAAGAGGAAGTACCAACATGAGAACTACAACATCACCAATTTTGATTTGATTGGGACTATCATATATAGAGCAAATAAGGAGGTTAGTGAGGTATGGTGTCATATGGTGGGTTGCCCCACTATCAAAGTTGGTGTTCAAGAGTGTATATATAGGCGCAGCAGTGTAAGCATGCAAAGAAGGTTTTGGGGCATGAAATGATTCATTAAAAAATTACCAACATTCTAAGGTAGTGTGTTTCTTACAACTGTAGAGTTGACATGGTCTTGAGCATATGTATTATAAAGAGGATGAGAAACAATCTTTGGAAGACCACAATTAGAAGAAGATTGAGAGAAAAGGTGGGTGGTGCTTTCATGACTCATTGGTTGAGAGGAACCAAATTGATGTTGGGAGGCAAAGTTAGCAATGGATTGTTGTTGGGTAATAGCTTGTTGAGACTCAATTCTCATATCAAAAGTAAGTAGATGAGATTAGAAGTCTTCTGTAGTCAAGGAAGTGACAATTCTCATATGACAATTCTCATATGTGGAATCAAGATCAATGAGGATGATTTGATGCAAATTAGTAGCACATACTCTATATGGGCAATAAACACAAGGTTCAGGTATATATAATCGTAATGTATAAGGAGTATATAAGTATGGTTAAAAGATAATATTTTATCAAAAATAAATACGCAGCTTTATTATTTATGCAATTTGAAGCTTTATTTAAAATTCTTTCATTCTTAGTCTTAGTCGTACAAACATCAATGAATAGGTTTCAATTCAAAATTTTTTTAATAACTTCACTTCTTAGTCTTACAAACATTAATGAATAGGTTTCTATTCAATTTGTTTTTAATAACTTCACTTCTTAGTCATCGACCAAAGCTTCTAATGTATTTATTTTTAAACTAAAAATGAATAATGAATTTAGAATCCCTTCAAGCTACGACAAGATTGGAACCTCAATAAGCTACGACGAGTTTGGAAACTTGATAAACTACGATGATAGACTCAAAAGTCTGACAAACTACGATGATGGGTTCAAAATCCTGAGAAAGTATGGATACAAAGAGGAAATACAAATAGATTCCTCAAATATTAATTACAACTTTGAAGAAGAGGTAAAATAAGTTTTTTTTATTATAGTAAATTATGTCAATTGATTTGGTTAGATGAAATTAATAATTTTCCTTACCATATTATTATGCTCAAATCTTTTTTCAAGATATGAAACGTATGAATATATGTTTTATGACCTAAAATTATCAGATAATATTTTTATTACAGATAAAATATTCTCTTATCATGAAGAACTTGTAGCATGGGTTAAATAAATGGGTAGATGCCATAAGATGATTTTGGTCATAAAATGTTATAAAAAAATAAAATAGTATAAGAGTAGGTAAAGTTTCTATAAGATGTGAAAGATGTGGAACATATGTATATACTAGACCTATAGATAATGAAGCTGCACGTAATACAAGTTTCAAGAAGATTGATTGTCTCGTTTTTATTATTCTTAGATTAAGGAAACATCTCTAGCCTAATTTTGTATCTAAAGATGAATAAGATACAACCATATAAATATAAAATCGTTTCTGCTTTTTTCGGTGACTTATTTCATATCCATCAAATTACAATGAACAAGTATGATTTATAATTTATATCCTAGTATAGTTTATTTTGCTTATGTCATCTGACAATTAATATACTAATTTTTTTATCAACATAGTTGAAGTTGCTCATGGATCTTTGAAGATGTTTCTAGAGATATCATGAGGCAACTTTAACACTATATTAAAACAAATGCACACATTTCTAAAATTTCCACATGACAAGATCAAACCATTGTTGGAGGGGTCTCGGCTCAATATTTATTATTTTGCTACAAGTGTCCTTTACACCAATTTGAGATGTCATATCACTTTATATGCAATGGAGTTAGTCAATAAAGAGTGTAAAAAAATTTATAATGTAGGTACCAATGATGATTTATGTGGATGTTATATGCAACATACCCACAAAATACCATGTACACACGAGATTAATACCTAAATTCATAACTACATGTCAATTGCCCTGTCAGATATTCATCTATTCTATAAAAAACTCGACATATATGGGCCATTAATCCACGGGCATCACAAGAACCAAGAGAGGTTACACCTCATTTACTCCATATTTTTGTGGAAGTTGTTATGGGTCAACCATCAGTGATACAAAACCAATTGATGAGAGAGATATTTGATATTGTTTTTTCCTAGAGAACACCCCTCTAGGATCCCCCAATACTGCAAATTAGGGATCACTCAATGAACTCCTCTAGAAGGAAACCCTCTAGTTGGGAGTATATAGAATAACACCCTTCAAGTCATTTGAGATCAAAATAAGTTATGGGTAGGTCATCTCCAAGTTAATGTCAAGGTTTAAGTCAAGACCGAGGATGGCAATTAACATTTATGTCCTCGAGACAATTATAATTTCCATATGTGATTCAAATGAATCAACATATAGTTTCATATATTAGTACCTAGTATAATGTGTTAGGAGATAAAAACTATGGTTTCAGAACATTAACATATAAAATGAATCAACATATAGTTTCATATATTAGTACCTAGTATAATGTGTTAGGAGATAAAAACTATGGTTTCAGAACATTAACATATATCATACTAGGAGATGAGAATCGATGGGTTTGTACCCATACTAACTTATATCATGAGATACTGGCTTGATGATAATTGTATGAGGATGTGTTTGTAAATGACACTATTGATCAATTTCTTAATACTATTACACACTAGGAAGGGCTAGCTCAAATGTCACACTGGATGGAAATACTAGATATTGGTCATGTCATTGCAACCTATTACTGTGTACTATTTTCATACTACTCAATGAGTTTATGTAATTCATTCCTACCTTTAGTGGCACAACATGGAATTCAAGGTCCTTAAAATAAAGTGATTATATAAGTATGTTAATGTTTAATGTCTTCTTCTTCTTCTTCTTCTTCTTTTCAATATCAATATTACATTAATGTCAACTCTTGTAATAATTTTTTTGATAGATAATTTTTTACTCCCACCACTTCATATAAATTGGAACAGATATCATGATATTAGTGTTTTAACATAGAATATACTATATTATTCAAGATTTCAATAATAGCGCCCTTTAGTACATAATGGCACGCAATAACCACATCCTTTATCTATAATTATTGTTTTTTTAGCTTATTTACACCTAACTTTTGAAACATGTAAACAATGAATTTTCATTGATTATATGGTTTTTACAAGACATGAGTCACCATATATCGGTATGAGGATGTTTTTTTATTCTTTTTTTATACTAATATTATATCATTGTCAATTCTTCTAACATTTTTTTTAGCATGTATATCTCTTGAATAATTTTTCATTCTGACCACTACATACGAATTGTAACATGTATCATGATAACAATGTTTTAATATGGAATCCACTATATTCTTTAGGTTTCTAACAAGGGTGCTCTTTGGTGTATGATGGCATGTAAAAATCACATCCTTTATCTTCAGACTGAATTTTTATCTAGAATTATTGTGCTTTTTTCTTATTTTATTTGTATTTTACCTTTGAAACATATACATAATGAATTTTCATTAATTATATGGTTATTTTCTTGTTATCCTGCCATGATAGCTTAAGTATCCGACCAATGGTAGATGAATTTGTTTATATGTTGTTGAACTCAAGTATCTCGGTGTTTGATGTAGGTTGAATTATATTTTATTAATCATGAAATAAAATAAAAACTATATTATGTAATTGTGGCATACATATTTTAATAACAGCCATATATTAATAAATCAAGTTCTATGCAAATACCCATGCCCATGCCCACAACCATGTGTAAGCCCACATTCACACACATGCTTGACTATAGTAACTCCAAAATCATTCAAAATATTTTCAGTGTATGTAACTACCTACTAGTAACTTTGAGTTGGATCACCCCTCCATTAAAAATGACGAAGAGTTTTAAGTGATTTGTAAGGTGTCTTTTGGCTAGAATTTCATTGGTCATCATTTGAAATTTCAGCCAATTATTCCTCTATTGTTTCCAATACATACCTATGAGTTATAGCAACATACCAATCTATATATTTAAGAGCCACATCCCATGGGTATTGAGTCAATGTTCGAAAAGCATTTGGCCTCAGTATGTGTTCACCCCTCAATAATGAACTTTTTATTTTTTGAGGGAATGAACTCTATGCATGTTCCTATCAGCTTGATAGGCTCTTTAGAGATCACTTATGCATATTTGAACTAACATGTCACTCAATATGTCATATACGGCTCCACTTTCTCCAAATAGTATAAACAACCATAAAATAATGTCATAAGACAATACCTATACAAACCAGCTACTCTGTGAGGATCCCAAATTACCTATCACAAAAGAATTAAAATAAATATGGATATCACTATAATAAATATAGTAAGAGTATGATAATTTGAGCATAACTTTGACGCAAACATACAATCAATCTTAGTTCAAAAGTACTCAAGCATCTCAAATTTATTGTCAAACTTATATCAACAAAACCACCTCGTACAACGGGATTTGTCAGGATTATAATAAGATCATTTCACTCCAAACCCAGGAAAATATTCATATATCCAAGTTTTTTATTATTACAACTAATGAATTCAAGTATGTACTATATATATGTGATAATTATAAAATTACTTATAATAGAGTGACACATCCCGACATCTTACCGGCGTTAGCTCTAGATGCCATACCAAGAGAAAAGTAAGTGTGGTTGTATCCCATGCATAACCTTCAACATGGCTAAGATCCTAAAGAAAGAGGAGATAGTACAAATTGACTTTATCAACTGACTTATCAACAGATAATGATAGACTGATCAACTATAATAAGTACCCAATTATTTTTACCTCATCTCTAACCAGTATGATTGACATACATCTTGAAGTCAATTAAATAGAAGTCTGCCCTTTTGAGTCACTTCATTCACTTTCTCCTCTTCTGTACCAAACAAAATACCCAATACACCAATCAAATGACTATGTGTGTTAGCTATCATCTATAAGTGTAATAGATCACCATGAACTCGTAGCCCTAGTATAAGATATATATCTAAAAGTGTGATTGTCATCTTACCCTATGTCGTATAAAATTCATTGGAATTTGGGTGTCATCTATCTATAAAGGCTTATATAAGTGGCAAGTTGACATGCTCAAATATGTAGGTTGAAAGGTGTCACAATGCAATTTCATGTTTGAGAGCGATCATCTATTGATTAACGCTTCCAAAAATAGTTTTCAACATCTCTTGTCTAGTGTGGATCTTCGGATGACTACAATCCTAAATAACAAAAGAAAAAAATGTAATGAATACATAATAGTTTACATAGGAAATAGTTATAAATGTGATAAACTTACCTTTTCAAACTATATATCTAAAGCAATGTGACCGCTAAAAATTGGGATCAAATAAGGAATTATTGGACCTTTAGCATATGGCCTAAAAAAGTATCATTTATCCATCAATTGTATACATCTATTCATCTTCATTAGCATCACCATCATCCCTATCATCATCATAATCAGTCAAGGAGGATGGCTGATCAATCCTGTGAGTTAAGGATGCTAGAAAATCTAATGATAATCTAGAACCACCTACAATGGCTGTGTGGGTTGAGGATGATGATACACTCGTGTGAGTTGGTGTCGGTAATGTAAGAAACTTTACATATTCCATATATGATGGTAAACCTATATACGTCAAAATACCTACATCATCCATAAATGATGGATGACCTCCATAATGAGCAAATGTTGGAATGGTAGGAGTTTGATGACTAGATCTTAGTTGTTTGGAAGTTTCTTTATATTCATATTGTTCTACAGCTTCTTTCATAAATACCCACCATCACAAAATAATCCTTCACAAATCTTAATAAACTAAAAAAAAGTATCTGAATAACATCTAATTAACCACTTATCTCGACTTACACCTTTAAAGTTATATAATCTCATAAACACATCCCCTATTTATAGTGATTAAAATAACAACTAAGTATTCATAGAGTCAAAATACACTAACACTAATTGCTACTCAAAGTTATGCACAATAAACTATAAAAAATAATATAATATAACAAACTCAACAAAAATAAAAAATAATCCTACAAAAATTTTAATAAACACACCTAATTAATCACCAACTGACAATTTATGTTACCCCCCCCCCCAAACAGTAGAAATTCCATAAGATCCTCACCCCCACTAGCTTAGCCTATTGAAATAAGTATTTTCCATGAAGAATATGTTTGGAAACAAGCAAATCTAGACAAATAACAACATATCCATACAAATAATAGGTAATAATAGCAAATCAATAGACATACAAATCCATGGGCAAAGATTGTTGAACATCCCCTCTCCATCGGTAGAAATTGACGAAGATAGCAAATAATAGTAAAGAAAAATATTTTAGCTAACTCATAATATGTCTAATCCTTTTTTAAACCGAAAGAACTTTGAAAAATAAAAAGAGAAGTGAGTGATATAAAAATTAAAAAAAATAAAAAAAAGGAGAGAATTATGCATCTTTCTTTTAGCAAAAACAAAGATAAATAAGAAATATTTTTGGTTTTGTATTGCCAAATGTTTTCTAAATAATAAATGAATGTTTTTCAAATAACATCCAGGTGAAATAATCCGATAGCTTCTTCATACTAATAAGTAGTACCTACCGAAACACATTTTGGATGAAATTCGAACCCTAATCATCTACAGGTAACAAAATATTCGATCGTCCGGCCTAGGTAGCCCCCCCCCCCCCCCCCCAGCAAGACAATATTCATTGTCGGATTAAGGTTGGAATAAGATGCCAGCGCAAGAAATTAAGCTTTCTCTACGATCTATATTCAAATTCGAAGGTTAAAAGTTAAAGCAATGTTTTTGGGTGGTATGTTTCACCTACTTGTATATGTGGTAGCTGACAATGATGCTTCCAAGGAACACATCATAATTGTCTATTCTTTTGAACAACCTTTTTGTAAGACAAAAGGCTTCTCCTCTTGGAAAATGTGAGGGCTGCTTTTCAGCGGCAGTAATACTGTTACAAACACTGTATCTAAGAACACTCAAAGCCTACGACAACTTAGTGGTAAAGCTAGCCATGCTTGCTAAAAAAGAAGACTCAGGTTCAACCTAACCAACCGGCTGTTGATTTTGGGTTAGGTTGAGAGAATCCCATCCATGTATGCCAAAATTTTCTGTTGGATCTGCCGCCACTACTATCCAAGAAGACGAGAAATAGGCCAGTGTAAAAGAAATCCTTGCTAGAAAAGGATGCATTGAGAGGTAGTAGAGAGCAGGCAATGAAATTCTAATCATTATTTGTCTCAGTTTTAGAAGTATGTGGGCCTTCCACCCTTGACCTCTTCATTATAACTGAATTACAGCATCGCATGA
The DNA here is from genome assembly GCA_039764185.1 of Tamarix austromongolica. Taxonomy (NCBI): domain Eukaryota; kingdom Viridiplantae; phylum Streptophyta; class Magnoliopsida; order Caryophyllales; family Tamaricaceae; genus Tamarix; species Tamarix austromongolica. Next base: position 102,783,450 of record CM077810.1, on the reverse strand, counting down.
TGCTTATGCGATTTTAGGGTCCGTCTAACAGGAGTCTAATAATGTACGTTGCCTTTTCATCCAAACATTACATTATCAGTGTATGCGTCATGTTTAGTGCTAACGCCGCGTAGTTACACGGCTTAGAGGAATATTTTTGTTAGTCCCTATTACTCCCGAAGCTAATTATCGAAGAATTTTAATCTCCATATGAACGTGAGGACTTTTCATTTAGAGGCTTTTATGATTCTCATCTTAAAATTGACATTATAACTAGACCGACACCGTTAAACTGATTTGTATGACAAATCATTTGATCGAAAACTCGATTTAAACTCAAAAAATTATATCCAATCTTGTTATAAAAATCTGAACCAATTTGATCATAATCTGAATTTTGCTATCACGATAGTATTCCATATTTAAAAAAAGCTCAAACCGAAACAACTCAACCCTAAAAATTTTTGAGGCAAATCTAACCCATACATAGATAGAAATCCGATAATTATCCGATTCAAACTTACCAATCAAAAATTATCCAACTCGAAGCCAACCTATACCCTATATTATTTTAAACTTCATCCAAACTAAATTCAAATTTGATCCATAAATGTAATATTTTATCTTATATAAATGGATACATAAACACCAATAAACAATACTATTAATAAAATTTTATGTACATAAAAATATGTAACCCATATAACAACAAATGAAACAAAACTAGTAAGATTATCTTCTACTTATTTTATGTTAATATCATATTAGCAGCAATCATATTAGATCATAAAAATTTCTATTATTATTATTATAAACATAAAAATTATAATTGTAAATATAGTTATTAAAATACATATAATTATAATAATAATAGTAAAACTTATATTGGATATCTGCTAATAATAATTATTATAATATTACAGTCCCATTTCTTGCTACAATGTTACGTATAAGATAATTTCCAAGTTACTCTTAGCAAGGTTGAAGAGCATCATGCCTGTTATTGTTGATAGTTCACAAATTGCTTTTGTATATGGTAGATGAATAGGTGAGCGTGTGTTGCCGACTCAAGAAATTCTAATAAAATATGGCAGAAAGGATATAAGTCAATGAATGATGGTCAACATTGACCTAAGGAAAACATATGGCATAATGGAGTGGAGCTTTATTAGGCATATTTTTTAGGGCTTTGGTTTCCCTAACCACTTTATCCATGTCATTATGCAATGCATTTCTACTACCTAATGTTCTTTGTGCTTAAATGGTACCCTACATAAGCCTTTTAAGGGTGCTAGAGAGCTACAATAAGGTGACCTCATTCCCCTTACCTCTTTGTGCTGGCTATAGAGTACCATAAACTTTTCAAGACCCTCTAGGTAGACAGACTCTTTAGGAGGCATTCATAGCGCAAGATTGCCAAGGTTATAGATGTAAGTTTTGCAGATGTCATGTAGGTGTTTTTCAAAGATCATCTACAATTTGCTGAGCTAATAATGGAGAAATTATAGCAATTTTATCACACTTCAGGCAAACCCCTTGAAGAGTAATGTGTTTTTTGGGCAAGTGGATGATCATACCAATCAAATGATTTTAAGAAGGCTACATTTCACAAAAGGAACTTTCCCCTTTCAATATCTTGAAGTACCTTCAAACCATGTCTCCTTATCTATGGTATATTATAATCCTCTTATTGAACATATCACCCAAAAACCGAAATCATGAACTACTAGATATCTCATTTTTGCTAGGAAGATGTAGGAGCTTCAATTAGTTATATTTGGCATAGAAAACTAATGGATGTAAATGTTTGTACTACCTAAAGCAATGGTACACCAACTAGAGATTTTTTGTAGAAAGTTCTTATGGAATAACCTAGACCATAATAAGAAGAATGCTTTTATAGCTTAGTTTATGATTTATCTACCTAAAATAGAAGGGGGTTGTGGCTCATATGACTTCACCACTAGAACTTAGCTTGTATTGCCAAGTATGTCTGGAATCTCATTGAATCCAAAGAAAGTATGTAGGTCAAGTGGATCCATGAGAGATACATTATGGGGCAGGATGTTTGGAAAATGGAAGAAAAGGCTGAATTTTCTTGGATGCTAAAGCACTTGCTTAGAGTTTGTAACCAAATAAAAAACTATTATACTCAATATTATTTTTTAATATACACACTAAAAAGGTATACCGATGCATTCATTTTTTAGATGTTAAGGTTAATTGGTTTTTGTTTGTATAGAAGCATGGTGGGATGGAGAAACACAAATTTCATTGTCAAGATGATTTGTCACCAAGTTTTAAATGTTAAAAGTAGAATACATCAATGGGGTGTTATCTCTAGCAAGTTATGTGATGTGTGTAGAGAAAGTGAGGAGACCCTAGATTGCCTCCTCACTCATTGTCCAAAAGAAAAAACTCTATGGGGTTGCACTCTAAGATATTGAGAATTCAATGAGTTTTAACAATTGGCAAAGCTGCTTTCAATAGATGATCAAAATAACAAGGGTGTGGAGAGCTGTCCTCAATGCACTTCTATACCACATTTGGATTAGTCAAAATCTTGTGGTTTTTCAATTGATGCAAAGAAATCCTATATGCACCATGAATCAAACTATTACTAAATTTTTTTTATTAAATATAGTGATGGCCCTAATGTACATATCAAGAACTATACAGATAGGCTACATAGATGGATAGTATAATTGGTTAAGGGTATGCTCTTATATTGTTGTAAAGTCTTTTTTTTATAGTATACATCATTTCCTACTTTGGTAATAAAATTTTAATTAATAACCAAAGATAAATGATTATTATATTTCTAAAGATGATGGTGATGATACTAATAATAATAATAATTAATATGATAATTATAATTATTATAACGATCATTATTATATTATAATATTTATAATTATACTTGTAGCAATAACTATAATAATACTACCAATAATGATAATTTATTATAATTACTACTACTACTACTACTACTACTCCTACTACTACTACTACTACTACTACTACTACTACTACTACTACTACTACTACTACATATTTTATGAAAATAATGTGTTATTTCATTACATGTATAATGATAAAAAATGCTATAATAATCATAACAATAATAATAAATTAAAAAAATAATTTATTAATTTTATTAAATTGATTACAATCAATGTCAATACAAATTCTAAATTAAATTAATTTGGCCCAAATCTAATACAACCCATAGTTTATAACCTAAATTCACCCAATCTAATCTAGAGTTTGTAAACCCAAATCAAATCCAAACATTCAATAATCTAGTGGGTTAGCCCTAGACCTGACTCAAAATAACCTGATACAATATGACCCCAACCTAAATCATTATTATCTGAATTAGACCTGAACCATATTACATAACAATCTGATTTTAACCCGACCTAAACTCAATCCTTATAACCCATTTGCTACCTCTACTTAAAACATCAAGCTAGGCTAGAGTTCTAAAGTACAAAAGAATATAGGAATCAATTGAGAGAATATGGAGCAAAGAAAAAGGCCCTCATTCAAACCAAACTAACCATTTCTTAAAACTTTATTAGACTTCTAAAAACATAGACAGTAGGATAATGAATATTGAAAACTCATAATTGAGGTATGTGGGGGAAAAAAAGGTCAACCTTTATAATTGATTATTAGGATTTGAGGTTTCAATGTTATTTCCAAAAGTTGATTTAATAGAAGGAATAATCCAAATCTTTGTAAATCTTATACCAATCTCATATTCAGCTGTTATAGGACTTAACTGCAATGTTTAAAGTCCCATAGTGCAATACAAATATGATCAGTAACATTACACATCAACATCTAAATCAGGGGCTATAGAGAGTAATGAGAAGAAAATGAATAAAAATTTGGCAGGGGTAGCATACTTTGTTTTGCACCATTTATGTGCATGGTGTTTGGAACTGCTCGTTTACTAGTTGTTCTGTCCAATTGCGGCAAATCTTTTGGTTCACACATATCCACCACCTCAACACTTCCTTATCTAAAAGAATAAAACTTATTAGCCATTGATCATTTTCCATGAAGTAACTCCCAATCAAGAAAGTTTATTTTGCTCTGTTTTTTAGTACACCTTTTAGGGATTTTGATGATTTACTACTTATTTTGGAAACTATTTAGCCTAAAAAATTTCTAAAATAAATAGTTATCTTACACAATTACTATTGCTAATCATTTGGAGGGTTTTGGGTTTTGTAATGTCAAACCATTCTTCAATGCTGACATATTTGTATGAATATAATTTAAGGATTTGCTCCAAGGCCAACTATCACGTGCCCTCCATTACAGTGGTCTTTAAGGGATGCTATCAACATGGTGGGCTTATATCACAATTTACATCATATACTAGGCGCACAAAATTGAAGCAGAAATTATTCATACATTCATCTTTCTACTGTCCTTTGAATCATTAGAATCTTTATATTGTGCAGGCACTCTTCCGCCACTATAGGTATTGATTCCACGGTAGACAGCAGAGAAGCACCAATGGCCTCAATTTTGGTAACATGAAAATCCGCTGAAACAATATGCAGTAGATGCTCCTGATAGATTTGAATCATTAGATCATCTTGCCATAGAAATCCAATATCATCCTACTACCTCTGAACTTGAATACTCATGATTTAGCCCCCAATGAGACAATTTGAAAAAGCATCATAAAAATTGAGAAGAAAGAAATCATGAACCCACAAGAAATTCAAGCAAGTGGCCCACATAAAGAAGCAAGTATAAATGAACAGATCATTTTGAGTTTAGTTGCCCAATAAGAAAATTTAAGGTCTTGTTTGTGGAGGGATTTTTTTAAAATTTATTTATTTTTTAGATTCATTGTATAAAATCTTTAGATTTGTCTCAAAAAATATCTAGGTTTAGTGCATAAAATAACCATATACATTCATATATAGATGTAATTTTTTAGTTTATGTTTAGTGCATAAAATAGTTAAGTTCATCTTAACAAATATTTAGGTTTATAGCATAAAATTTATATGTTCATAAAATAAATTGTTTTTGCTAAACCTATATTTATTTGAGTTCATTCATACAATTACTAATATTTATTGCTCTTTATTTTAGGGTAAAATTTAAATCAATTTAATAATAGTTTTAATATTATAATATATTTTTCTAATATTATTACATCTACACAACAACATGAAAGAAAAACATAATCTTAGATTATTTTCTTTTTTGAAATTTTGCTAAAGTTGGCCTTGTGAATAGTTTTATTTTTAGAATTTTTTTTTAATAAATTTAGCTTTCTTATTTTAGAATAATCCTTATATTAATTTAAGATTGTTTTTAATATTATAATATTTATTTCCCTAATACTATTATACTCTCTCTCTCTCTCTCTCTCTCTCACACACACACACACACACACAAATAAAAATAAATAAAGAAGCTTGATAAGATGGGAAATGGAATCCTAAGGAATTTTTAGAATTTTGTTAAAGTTAGCCTCATGACCAACTTCCATAATGAAAAAAATCTTAAATTCAAGTATCTTATTTGAAGATAAAATTTAGATTGATGTAATTATGATTTTACTATTATGATGCTTTTTCTAATACTATTAGACACATACTACAAAATGAATTTGATAGAACGAAAATCCAAATCCTATAGAATTTCCCTAAATTTGATCTCGCGACCAACTTCAATTCTAGGATAATCATTTAGGTTCATCAAGGAAAACAGTCTTGTTCAACACATAAAACCCATTGGTTCACCACACATTTTGTTTCCCTAACTTCATATGATTAGATTGATAATATAAAAATTATGAATTCATGACATAAAAGCATAATAAAAATTGAGAAGAAAGAAATCATGAACCCACAAGAAATTGAAGCAAGTGGCCCACGTAAAGAAGCAAGTATAGATGAACAGTTCACTTTGAGTCTAGTTGCCCAATAAGAAAATTTAAGGTCCTGTTTGTGTAGGGATTTTTTAAAATTTATTTATTTTTTAGATTCATTGTATAAAATCTTTAGATTTGTCTCACAAAATATCTAGGTTTAGTGCATAAAATAACCATATACATTCATATATAGATGTATTTTTTTTTAGTTTAGGTTTAGTGCATAAAATAGTTAAGTTCATCTTAACAAATATTTAGGTTTATAGCATAAAATTTATATGTTCATAACATAAATTGTTTTTGCTAAACCTATATTTATTTGAGTTCATTCATACAATTACTAATATTTATTGCTCTTTATTTTAGGGTAAAATTTAAATCAATTTAATAATAGTTTTAATATTATAATATATATTTTTCTAATATTATTACATCTACACAACAAAACGAAAGAAAAACATAATCTTAGATTATTTTCTTTTTTGAACTTTTGCTAAAGTTGGCCTTGTGAATAGTTTTATTTTTAGAATTTTTTAATAAATTCAACTTTCTTATTTTAGAATAAACCTTAGATTAATTTAAGATTGTTTTTAATATTATAATATTTATTTCCCTAATACTATTATACTCTCTCTCTCTCTCTCTCTCTCTCTCTCTCACACACACACACACACACACAAATAAAAATAAATAAAGAAGCTTGATAAGATGGGAAATGGAATCCTAAGGAATTTTTAGAATTTTGTTAAAGTTAGCCTCATGACCAACTTGCATAATGAAAAAAAAAACTTAAATTCAAGTATTTTATTTGGGGATAAAATTTAGATTGATGTAATGATGATTTTACTATTATAATGCTTTTTCTAATACTATTAGACACATACTATAAAATGAATTTGATAGAACGAAAATCCAAATCCTATAGAATTTCCCTAAATTTGATCTCGCGACCAACTTCAATTCCGGGATAATCATTTAGGTTCATCAAGGAAAACGGTCTTGTTCAACACATAAAACCCATTGGTTCACCACACGTTTTGTTTCACTAACTTTATATGATTAGATTGATAATATAAAAATTATGAATTCATGACATAAAACAAAGAGGTTCATGAAAGATAATGCATAAATTTATCCTTTATAGCAATTAGGCTCACCCAAAAAAAAAAATTCATAGACATAGAGCATTAGATCTTTAGATTAATAAATTGAAGGTTTATAATACACACATGTTCATCACAACAAAACTTTAAGGATCGTAATACACACATATGTTCATTATAATAAAACTTTCTGGTTCATGATATAATACACACAAATTCATCACAATAAAATGTCGAGGTTCATAATAACAGAACTTTCAGTTTCATAATACAATACATGCATGTTTATGAGATATTGTTAAGCCCATATACATAGTAAGAATTCTATAATTAATTATAAAAAGTCACGTGTCTATACATAAGAATTATAAAATTTACCCCATATATCTTATACTTTTTAAATATATTCATAATAAAAGGTTATAAATTTATAAAAATGATTATGTACCTTAAAATAATAATTATAAAATTACAAAAATTATCTCATGTCTATAAATAAGAATTATACATAACAAAAGTGACCCCATTTTTGTGTATAAGAATTATAAATTATAAAAAAATACCTCTACATGAATAAATAAAATTTATAAAATTATTAAAAATGACCTCATATACATAAATAAAATTAAAAAAATAGCTCGGAATATATTTTTCAAGTTACTATAAACTCCATAATATAAAAATTAGGATAATTCTCCAACAGTCTACCTAATGCCTACAACTACATACCGTTAATCGGTCAACTATCACACCACACTATTCTTAAGAGTTATGGACTTTATTACAAAATACATTGACATAATCATATAATGATAAAATAAAGTATACATTAATTATTTTACACATAATATAATCTTTTTATTTAATTGAAAATAAATATAATAATTTTTATAAAATTAAGATCTTGGTAATTTAATGTTTTATAATGTAAATCACATTAGTTAAACTACTACAAATAATTTGTGTTATCAACCTTTCTATAACTCAAACTTATACAGATAAATTATCTATACGAATATATAATCCCATGTGATTGTGTATTTGGAGACACTACTCATGCTAGTTTAGTGGTTTAATGCAGTCACAAGATGACATAGAGACATTTGATTAATAATTAATTTATGCACTAATTGGTGAGCATTTTATTTACTTCCTCTATTTAAAAAGGAAATTTTCAGACAATTAAAAAAAATAACTAAAAATAATTTTTGTATGTGTGTGTGTGTAAAAATTGTGTATATTATTAAAAAGATAGGTTCAGTGATACGGTCAGATTTTATGGTCAGAAAATAAATTAAGATAGAAAATAAATCAAAAACTGAGTTGCTTATGAGGATTTAATCCCTATGGGGATTAGTTTGGATATTTTCCGATATAAAAAAAAATCAAATATCAAAATGAAATTAGAGATTATTTTTCTTATTGAGATCGAAGATGGGGATGAGATCTCTATTTTTGACCTGCCCCGTTGACTTTCTAACATGAGTATTTTGGTCTTAAAAGGGAAGGAGTATCATTTTAGATTTTACATTGTTGCACTAATTTTTTTATACCAACCATATTTTATTGATGCCTTATAAAGTTGAAAAATATCTAAAGAAAGCAGAGTGCCTCCATATTTGGGGGAAAAATAATGGAAAAAGGTGATTAGTGTTGTGGGATCATAGGATGTGAGTGGTAAAACTGATATTCAATTTTATTGTAGCATCAATTTATTGTGCAATACCGAATTTATATACCAAAATATTTCACCAGATATTTGACGTGAATATAATTTTAGTATGATATTAGATATAGTAGTTCTACATTATCTCTACATAGGAACTTGTAGTCCAAAGTTGTAGTGATGAAAATAAAACAGGCATAAAACTGTCATTATGTTCTCATAACACTCTTATGCAACTACTTATTTCATGGATGTTTACCTAATTCTAAAGAGATGAAATAAGAGATTTGTTCTTTACCTTTATATGCTTTTGTAGCAATGCCTTGTTAAAAATCTTGCCATGATAACCCAATGGGATAAAATTTTGATCAAAGGAAAAAATAGTACAGTAGATATGTTGGTCCCCCTAAAGTTGGCAAACTTCTTAAAGTTGCCGCATCCGAATTATGTGTACCAATTCTTCGAAAAAAATTCGAGGCAATAACTTTGTAAATAGACTAGCATGATTATTACATGATCTAATTTACTAGATATTGACAATCTCATATATCCTAAGATCATGTGTGGAAATTGTTCTCTAGTTAAAAATATAATTTATTGATAACATGATTATCAAGGCTTTAATCATCATACACCTCTTTTAAGGTGTTTTCCTCACTCTTTAAAAATTTGTTGATTGAGATATTAATCAAATGATTTGAACAACGAGCTTTAAAAATGCCACATTTCTAGCAGATAATAGGCTCACATGTGAAAAACATATTGTTACATTGATCAACTCCATAAAATATCAAAATAAACCATATAAAGGGGCAACTGACCTAAAATTGTCTCCTTGTATCCTTTGTAGAAATGTTGGAGATTATGTGACAAGAATGTTCATGGACGGCCTTATAATCAATTTGTCAAGTGAACAAGCAAGACATGATAAATCACTGGGATTAAACTTTTTAAATTTCTTTAACAAATGGCCAAGTGATTTTTCCACAATTCTATGTATTACATTTGTGCTACACTGACCCAGATATCATGCTACAAAGTAAATATTTTCTTTTCATCTAACCTATTATTAGGGACCATATTCATCTCAATATGCACTACTAGAAATGAGGGTTTTAACGACCAACAAATTTCGTCGTTAATGGCCAAATTTTGGTTGCTAAAGCTACTAACGACCAAAAAAATTGTTGGTCGTCAGTGGTCGTTATTGCTCCCTCGTTAAAGGCTTTAACGACCAACTGAAATTTTTTGGTCGCTAAAGCAATAACGACTACATATTATATTGGTCGCTAATGCAATAGCAAAGACGTATAATTTTGGTCACTAAAGGTAATAACGACGAAACAAAGTGTTGGTCGTTGAAAGTAATAACGACAACGCATGATGTTGGTCGCTAAAAGTAATAGCGACAACATATAATGTTGGTCGTTAAAAATAATAACGACGAATAAAATACACTGTCGTAAATAATATTAATGACCAATTTTTTTTATCGTAATTAAAAAAGTATCACACCAATAACGGCTAATTTTTCTGTCAATACTAAAATTCATTCATTATTTGTGACATAATTTGTTAGTCGCAAATGACATAATTATATATTCAATAATATATATAATCAACATTTCAATATTCATCTATAACCCTGCACCTATATAAATATACATATATCCATTTCAATCTTTTGAAGACCTGTACATGTATACGTATATATATTCATTTCAATCTTCTCAAGACCTGTATATGTATATATGTATATATATCCATTTTGATCTTCTCAAATCCTGTACCTGCATACATATATATTCATTCTAACATATAGATATAATTTTCTAAATATCTTTTTATAATTAAACATTCAACTAAATATTCATACAAATAATTTGTATCAAATGTCCGATACAATTTTCGGCTATGATCAAATATAAATATATTACAAAAGAGCCACAATATGTCGTTGTATTACAAAAATATCACGATTAGCAGCCGCTTAAGAATTAAACATTCTTTTCGTCGGATACAATAGACTTGGTAAGTTTATCAAAATAAACTGGATCTGCAACAATAGAAATATAAAAATAATAATTAATATAAGTATCAAATAAACAATGACATATGATATCAAAATAAAAGAAAAACATTACGCCGAATCATAAACAATGACATTAATTCATGAAATCAGATATATAAAATGAAATCTCCAAATACAAGGAAAATAATGAAAATGGAAATAAATATGATTCAATAACATCCGAACTTATTAAATGTGCTCTACTACGATAACCTAGATCATGCATTATCATTACCTTTATTCATTTTTCCTTTACTTCTCATTTTCTCTTTCTTTGTACTTCTCAATAACCAAATGGAGCTGTAATGTCAATTGTCACTGCCCAAAGTTGGTGAAATTTAATTAGCACATATGATAGCTTTAAGTTCTCTAATCGTTTAATTAATCTATGTTCTCATCTGGGAAAAGTCACAAAAAGAATGGAGTGATCTGGAAGAGAACTTTTTCAGTCTATTCTTTTCATATGATATGTCAAGGTCAAAAAATAGCTAAACTGGTTTATTAATGTTACTCGGAGAGATTTTCCCTTCTAAAATTTTCACATGATATGTCAAGGTCAAAAAGAAACTTCACTGGTTCATTAATGTTAGATCAAGTTTCATGCTAGAAAACCAGCTAGTGAATAATTATCTAAACCTGGATAACCCCATGTTAAATCAGATTTGGGGAATTGACTGATTAAGCTAATTATTCCACTTCTACTGCAATTGGCTCTCTCTCTGTATCTCTGCATCTCCTAGCCCCTCCCCCTTTCCCTATTCTTCTACTTTTTTGTTCTACCATAGTCTCTATCCTCAACCATGGGGTGCGAGGGAACTCCTCTGAAGCAGGAGGAAATGACAAGTTATGGCAATTGGTAACAATTGATTCTTTATCCAGTGAATCTATGTATATAAACCAATTAGATCACTAGAGTTTGGAAGTAATTCATCAGAGTACTGTGTAACTGCTAACCAGTGTGCATGTTGATCGGTAGAAGAAAAAATTGACAAGCAACATGAAGCTGAGATGGAAGAATGTACCCTTTAGGTAGAAACAACACGCTTATCCTTAGTGCCTGAAAATCCAAAGGACCTGGGCTGTCAAGTAGTGTCACCCAAACACCAAAAAATCAAAGATATCAAACAATGAAATAACCTGCTGAATGGAAGATTGGATAGCTTCCAGTCTACTATGTTCAGAAAAACATACCAAGAGGATTAGCCAATAATGAAAGGGCTTTCATTTGTTGTAAAGACCCAATCATTTTGACAATATAAATAAACCTCTCAATTCATTCTCAATAGAGCAGCAAGCAAAATGATGAAATGTATTTACCTGAATTCCGAGCATCTTGCCTATCAATCTTAGGGCCTCTTGAGTGTCCTTGTTCTCCTTGTAAAGATGAAACCTAAGAAAAACATATTGATAATACTCTGTAAAAAGTAAAAATGGTGGACATCACTAGTATATTATGGCATATTCATGAGAGATCTGAATACTTGAACATATGCTATTGATAAATGTAAGCTAAAAAATGTAAGAAGTTATCTACTCTACTGGTGCCAAATTAGAAGGAAAAGTATAATCAGTATCTTTCGCTGTGAAAATGCATCAGATGCTTCGTCAGTAGTAGGCTGCAATAGTTTGGTGAATGTCATTTGCATGAGAGTCTGTGGATCAAATGAACTGTAACATTTAATCATCGAGCATCTAAATAGATAAGTCTGTTGGTTAACCAGCCACCAAATTTCATGACTAATTTTATTTTATTTTTTACTGAAAAAAGCACTCTATGCTTGATTAATGTCCATGAGAGCCAACCAATTCTTCGTTTCTGCTTTCTCAATTTGATTCATGATCATCATATAGTCATGCACTTCACTCAACTTTTCTATCTCACCATATAAGATTATTGTTAACTTTGTAAATGGAGGTACTTTGGTAGAATTTGGGTTGCTTACTGAAATCATGAAATTAGCAGGATTTTGGTTCCGTGTTAAAAAGAAAAAGGAAAAAAGAAGAAGAAGAATATGTCAAGCAAGGTATCATAGGTTACTTAATATATCCATGAAAAAGAGATTGTTGTGGACACATAAACTGAAGTACTTGACATTAATCAAGGTAGACACATTTCAAGCCACTCAAAGAAAAGGTAAACATACTCCTAAAATTAACCGTTCTTGAAGCCAATAATTCTTTCACAGCAGTAGACTCGTGGATATGTGCTGGCAGAGACTTTGCCTTATGGATCATGCCTCCTTTTTTTATGTTTAATAACCAGCAGAATCTGGCACACATGAGTGTGATGTATAAACGTTGAAAATTCTGCATTTTTTATTAGTAATTAGTGTCATATATTTTACATCCCCCCGCCTCAAACCACCCCACTCCCCCTTTAATTGTGTATTAAAGGGGAATAAACAAAAGACTTAGCTAGCATACTCCCACAATCTCAGTGAATCAATCTATGACAAGTTCATTGATGATCCAAATTTTTTGTATTCAATATTTGACGCCCTCCTTCATCACATATTTGCTGCTAAGTGATGCCATTAGGAATTCTTTATGTAACACTAGAACATTTATCAATGTAGTGAAATATCGTTGAATTCAATAAAAATTTCCATGTCTACACAGTGTTTTTTGTATTAAAATTCAATTAAATAATGAGTATACCCTTCTATAAATACATTCCAAAAGTTCCAAATATATTTCCAAAGACTTGGATGTTTCCGGCAATAGGGCAATATTTTTTTTTTCCCTATTAAACTAATAGGGCAATATTTTTATAAACCATTAGAGCTAAAATAAAGTATGAAATAAAAAATGGTCATTATAAAGATATACATAATTACATGCACAAAAGGTTAAGAGAAGAAATCTCACCTCTACTAGGAAATATTATCACCACCAGTTAGCTTTTCAAAATCAACGACATGTTCAAAAATATATCCACTTCGATGCTGCTGGATACACATTTTAATAAATCAACCGTTAGAGCTAAAACAAAGTATGAAACAAAACTATAAATTGAAAGTACAACTCAATCTATAGAGAGTAATGTAAAGAACTAAACAAAACTGCTGGATGTGTTATTTCTAAGTCATTCTGAAGTCTTTGTTACTACTCTAAATATTTATAATTTCCTAACCACTAGTATTAGCTTATTGCTTATAATCTCTCAAAAGTCGGATGTAATTGTCTTAGGAGGGTCCCTATGCTTGTTAATTTTAAAAATTCATCCCTAGGAACCATATGTAGCTTATTTGAATTTAGTTAGATCTAAACTAGTTACTTAAGCTTATTAGACAACTAGTTAGAATTATACTCATAATAATTAACACATTTAACAATTTTTGTTGGATCATGAAATAGATCTAAACTAGTTACTTAAGCTTATTAGATAACTAGTTAGAATCATACTCATAATAATTAACACATTTAAAAATATGCTGGATCATGAAAACGATCATCAATAAGGACAATCCATTCCTTATTGGGTGCCATTTTCTAAAGGAAAAAAAAGGCATAAACATAACAATTAGAAAACAATGGCCAATTAGATAAAACATGCACACTATCATTTTGAATAATACACGACAAGGATTATAAAATATAATACCAAACATCATTAATAAATTATTAATAAAGTATCTAACATGAAATTAGATACATTTTAAAGGATATTGTAAATTCAATTTATCTAAAACGGATAAAACCGACAAATCCGGATATAACCGGGTCACAAATCCAATTTTCACAAATCAACCATAACCAATACAATTAACCATTCTAAATCATTCATACAACACATATATATACAATTAAACAACTAAATCATCTTATCATAAGCTAATTCATTTAAAATTAATCAAAACATAAGTTAGGGTTTGAGTATTTATACCAATTATATCATATTTTATTTCTTGTTAAAAAAATGTCAATGTTGATCATCATCATATTCTTTATCTACTTTTATCAACTTGAATGATTATAGAATTCTTAAATGAATTAACATAAAAAATAATCTAAGGACATAAAAAAGAGATTATATAACAATATAAAGTAATGAAGATAAACATCAGCACCACCATCCATCAAAACCCTTCCTAATATTTTACTTTCAAGATAGCATCTATCATATACTCAATTGATTAAAACAATAAACGAAACATCCAATTTAAATCCGGTTTTTTAGCCTGGACTGTAAATCCGGTCAAATCTTGTTAAAATATTTAAATTGACATGTCGAAAATGAAATTAAACATAATCTAATGCAAATTATATAATCAATTGAATAAAATAACTCGATTACACAATCCAATTTAAATCCGCAAGATTTTTGACCTAAGAATCCAATTCTGATTAATTTCGCACAAAAAATTCAAATTGATAGTTCTAACATGAAATTAGATACATTTTAAAGGATAATGTAAATTCAATTTATCTAAATAGCTAAATTGGATAAAACCGACAAATCTAGATATAGCCGGGTCACAAATCCAATTTTCACAAATCAACCATAACCAATACAATTAACCATTCTAAATCATTTATACAACACATATATATACAATTAAACAACTAAATTATCTTATCATAAGCTAATTCATTTGAAATTAATCAAAACATAAGTTAGGGTTTGAGTATTTATACCAAATCGTATTGCAGCGAAATTGGAGGGAGTGAGGGGTGCTGGAGCTTCGTCGGTGGTCAAGGACCACTCGCCGGTGACGAACGGCGCTGGAGGCGGATGGGTGGTGGCACGGCGCGGCTGTTCTCGTGCGTTCCTGGTGGCTGCTGCTGCTGCTCCGCTGCTGCTGTATTGGACGACGACGACGAGGAGAAACGGCAACTGTGTGCTGTCTGCTCGACCGACGGCGGCTTGCGTGGTGGTGCAGTCTGGGATGAAGCCTTCGATATAGAGACGGGCAAGGCAGGGGAATGTTCGTCGAGTCGTCGAGCCGTCGAGCAAGGGTCAGGGAGCAAGGGCAAGGGTTACACTGGCAAAATAAAACAATGGTCGAAACTCGAAACATAACAGGGGGCGCGAAAGGTGAAATTTTGGCCTCTTTTTTTTTTTGGGCTGAAACATAACATTGGATATAGGGCGCGGGAAGTGAAATTTTGGTTTTTTTTAAGGAGTTGGGGCAATTAATTTTTTTATTTTTGAATTTTAGAGATTTGAAAAAAAAATATTATAAAATATATATATAGAACTTAAATATTTTTAACGACCAATAAATTAATGATTAACGACCAAAAATTATATTAGTCGCAATAGATATACCATCAACGACGACTTTTGACAGTGGTCGTTAATAATATATCAATAACGACAAAAAAAAAATTGGTCGCTAAATTGGTCGTTAATGCACCAGTTTGTTGTAGTGATGGTTGATGTATGTATAATACAATTATGATGAATATGCTGGTATTTTCTCAAGAATACATTTCTTGTCAAATTCATGTATCATAATGCACAAATATTCTTTTTCTTCCTTGGCCATGGTTTTCATATGATAACTATTTCAACACACATATTTTAAACTTAATAAAATTTTTTCAGACTTGCTTGAGTATAGTGTATCATTCATTATCAATTTATCCTTTTTAGGGGATAACACACATGCCTTTCTTGAGCCTTCTATGAGTTTTTCAACACCAGATATAGTGTTGAGATTACCTTCAACATGTTTCATCTAAGAGAAATATTTTTTATTTCTCAAAATAGTGTGTGTAATGACATAGTATACTAGACCCATTTCCTTGCCACTAGAGTGGGCTCATGACATGTCCATATCTTTAATTTCAAATAAATCAAGTGTGAGGATATGAATAAATGACATGTTTATTGAGAGTGAAAATTACATGACACTATAAATAAAGTTTACATGGAAATATAACAAAAATCTAAAAGGAGAATTTTCAAAAAATAGGAGACATAATATTCTCATAATTGATAGTATCCTCTATGTGGCAAACTCATCATTATTTTAGTATTATCCATGAAGAAATTAGAAATATCTAGGATAGACATACATGTAGTGACATTACAAGTAAAATTTGCCTCAACATACTTCCCTTCATCTTTGAGGGATCTTTGGTATAATTCAACCAAGTGTTTAGTAGTTCTGCAACTACGAGCCTAATGCCCTAACATGCCACATTTATAACATATTGTCTTTGTGTTTTTGGGAAATTTTTTCATATGCCCCTACCATTTGTAGCTCTTGTTTTGTGTTACCTTTGAGAATTATGCTTCACAATTGGGATGTCTAAAGTGGACTCTACCATGGTAACTACCATGTACACATTTAACAATATACCTTCTTTTACTTTTATATGTTACATTTGCTTCAAGGAATGTTGTAGATTTGGTGGGTCTTAATTTATGATTTTTTATTATCAATAACTCGATGTTTTATTCATCCACAATTAAAGCCTTTGAGCTTGTATTGTTCTTGTGATAGTGCATTTAAGGCATGAAAAGTAGAAAATATCTTTTCAATTGTCTCATCATCGGTGAATCTTTGCCTACATAATTTTAGTTGGGATGTTATATGAAACATTATAGAATTATAGTCATCAATATATTTGAAATCTTGAAACCTCAAATGGAGCTAGTGATATTAATCTATAGGGTGGAGGACCCTTTTTTAGGTGTTTGTATCTGTCCTCCAAACTATCCAACAATTCTTTGGGAACTTCCACCAATTAGTATTATTATTTTAAGCTCTCATGCAAATAATTACGAATAATGATAATTGTTTTCTCTTTTTCTTGGGCTAATGTGTTATTATATGCTACTATCATTTTTTCAAGGTATTTTGCTTTCAAATGTGCAAAATGCAACTGCTTTCTATTGTAAAGATATTTACCTTGAAATGTTAATAATATCAAATTCTCTCTTTACAATAGTTGTCATTGGATTTATTATTGGATCTAGGTTTGGGTATTGAAGATTAAAAATTAAAGAACAATTGTGTTAATAGCATGTTGAGGTATGTAGGATTTTGGTCATAAAACTAAGATTCAATTTTATTAATGTATCAATTTATTGTATAATGTTTGGTTTATGTACTAGAAGATTTCACAAAATGTTTAGTGTGAATACAATTTTAGCCTAATATTAGACTTATGTCATATTTTTCTTACTTGATTTTTTAGATTATATCTTATCTGATCTAATTACTGCTGACGTAAAAATAATATATTATATTAATATTAATAATTATAATAAATATATTTTTAATTATTATTGTAATTATTATTATAATCACATGAATAATAATAATAATAATAATAATAATAATAATAATAATCATATTTGTATTAATAATGACAATGAATAAATTGATATTAATAGTGACAATTACAGTAGTAACAATATTAAAATTATTATAAATTATGATAATTATTATTTGATCTAAGTGATTGTGATCTAATATAATATAATCTAGTCTGATTTGACTAGCGCTTATCTGATCTAATTATTTATCGAATAGAACCGGATCTCAGCTCTACATAAAAACTTGTAGTGAAGAGTTGTAATGATGAATGTAACTCAGGGATAAACTCTATCCTTGTTTTCTCGTAACAATTAGATGTTTATTAAACATGAAAAGCCTTGCTTGCTTCTTTTCGAATACCATCATGGGTAAACTACCAACCAGAATGCATTATAGCCGCGCATCAGAGCCAAACTTACGGACATCATTACATGATTCGTCTAATACACGACTCTCGTAACGTAACCTTCCTTTTTTTATATTATTCTTTCACAAACCAACATTTATTGAGTTTCGATTAATTATTACTATTATCGAGTTAGGGGCTTGTTTGAGCAAAGCCAAATACACCCACCCCACCAGGGCCACCACCATCACACCTCACCGACACAAGACAAGCCCTCAAAGGTCGAACCTACATGACCGACCCAACGGATTTAAGCGAGCTAGCCTAGCCACTCTTCTGGTGAGTTCATTCATTCTCTAATACTCCCCATTTCCATTATCCTCTGACGGCTAAGCTGCACTCACATCTTACAATCATTAAATGAAAACACTCACATTTTCACTCACAAATTGAGCTATTTCCTCCATTATTGAAACGCTGAAGCTTCAGTAGCCTAAACGCATTTTTATATTAGCCCTTTACATATGGGAGTCTTCTCAAATTGAGTATTTTGCACTAAAAAAACGCTGAAGAAAAGGAGACGGATGGCCATGGGTAGTCCACTCTGTTCGATCGATGCAGCAATGGAGGGTTTAGGAAAGACATATGAGGGTTTTGAAGGAAAGATTGATACTTTCAGGGAATTGATTGACGAAGCAGGCAGAGAGAGCAGCTCAAGTTCTGATTTTTCAGCTTCAGAAGCAACAGGACATGAAGAGAGCAGCCATACTAGTACAGAAGAGTCTCACTCTACTCCTTCCATTAATAACTGGCCTCTTCATTCTCCACAATGTAGCGTTGCTCAGAATCCTAGGTTGGATGGGAGGATATTAGAAAAACAAGGCTCTTCAGTGCTAGGTGTGTTTTAGATTTGATTAAGCTCCCTCCCCTGCTTTTGTTTAATTAGATAATAATGGCATAATGTCGCTGATACTTTTATCTGCAATACATTATATTAATAATTACATTATGATATTTGTGGCTTTCAAGTAGAGGTTGAGTTGATGAAAGAAAGGTTCGCTAAGTTGTTGCTTGGAGAAGATATGTCTGGTTGTGGAAATGGGGTTAGCACGGCATTGTCCATCTCAAATGCCATTACCAATTTGTGCGGTATGTTATTTACATGTTCAAAATTGCCAAAAAAATATAATAATAATTTATTTTCTGAAAACCAATTGAATCAGAGAGTGAATCAGAGAGTTGATGTTGATCTACTTAATTCCCTTATGCAGCCACTTTGTTTGGGCAATTGTGGAGACTGGAGCCCCTGCCTTCAGAGAAAAAATTGATGTGGCGACGAGAAATGGAATGGCTACTGTGTGTTAGTGACCATATTGTTGAGTTGACACCAACTTTGCAGACATTCCCAGACGGAAGTAAGCTTGAGGTAATTTTCACATTCACACTTAAAGCTCAATGTAATTTAGCCCTTTACGGTTTAAATTGGATTTTGTGTCCCTTGCAGAACATATTACTTTTGCTATGTTTACTTTTTCTTACATCAGCTCAGTTTCATCTTTAAATCACCGCATGAAAGCTGATAAAAATCATAGAGCTCTTTTATAATTTGCTATAGTATCTTAAATACATCTAGTTTTGATATCTTGAAGGTCATATGAACTTTTTGGGACTTTACGTTTCACATTCTTCTGCATGTGAGGTTTTTTGAGACGGTTCTAGTGGTTTCCAGAAAATGAAAGGCCGATCATAATTCGTCTTAAAATCTCAAATTTAGCATTGTGCTATCAACTTTTGGTATGTGCAAAGGAGCCTTCATCAGTAGAAGCTTGTCACCATTTCAACATAGAGGAAAGTAGTCTTTTGGGCTGACTAGGCTGTTCGAAGAATTCATCTGATTCCAATGAGATATTGTTGACAAGCTAAATAACATATAGTTGATTTTCACTAATATTTCATTCATGTAACTACTTACCACTTGCTTACATTTCAGGTCATGACTTGCAGACCGAGATCTGATCTCTACGTTAATCTCCCAGCTCTTCGCAAATTGGATAACATGCTTCTCGTAATCCTCACTAACTCGTGTGCCTGCAATTTCACAAATTTTTTGAATTTGATCTAGTAATCCTCAGCGTAAGCCACTATCCACATTTGCAGGAAATATTAGGTAGCTTTCATAACACAGAATTCTGGTACGTAGACCAAGGCATTGTAACAACAGAAGCTGATGGATCCACCTCTCTCAGGAGACAGCTTCAGCGCCAAGAAGAGAAATGGTGGCTTCCAGTCCCTCGTGTTCCTTCTGGTGGCCTCCACGAAGATACAAGAAAGCAGCTGCAGCACAAACGAGATAGTACGAACCAGATACTCAAGGCTGCTATGGCTATCAATAGCATTACACTAGCTGATATGGATGTCCCTGAATCTTACTTGGAAAATCTGCCGAAGGTAATTACCTCCTCCTTATTTAACGATTCTCCTGATGCATCAATCTGGCAGTTTTTATTGAGTTATGTGGATTCTGTTGCAGAATGGAAGAGCAAGCCTAGGTGATGTAATCTACAGATACGTAACATCGGATCAGTTCTCACCAGAATGCCTTCTTGATTGTCTTGATTTGTCGTCTGAGCATCAAGCCATTGAGATTGCAAATCGTGTAGAAGCCTCAATGTATTTATGGCGTCAGAAGACAAACTCGAGGAACCATGGTGGTAGTTCAAAGAAATCCGTGTCGAAGTCATCATGGGGAATGGTCAAGGAACTGATGATTGACGTTGAGAAGCGAGAGTTGCTAGCAGATAGAGCTGAAAGCCTTCTTCTAGGCCTTAAACAAAGGTTCCCTGGTCTCCCTCAAACCACCTTAGACATGAACAAAATCCAGTTTAACAAGGTTTGGCCAACTCTAATTCTTGTCTATGTCATTTACCGCCTGCATTTTTCACCTAGCTGTAGGATTTGCTTTTCAGGATGTTGGCAAATCTATTCTGGAGAGCTATTCAAGAGTCCTCGAGAGCTTGGCATTTAACATAGTGGCAAGAATAGACGATCTCCTTTATGTGGACGACTTAACAAAGCATTCTGATGAGTTCTCATCAATCCCAAGAGTCAGCGTGATTGCTCACAAGACCGTTACAATCCCATACACTGCTCCAACATCAGGAGGAGACACACCGTACAAGAAGACAGTCTTCAACACTCCTACGTATTCACCGTTAAAAGGAGGAGGAGAAAGATCCCCGTTCCTTAGCAGCAGCAGCAAGCTTGTGAATCGTGGGTTTGGGGTGAGGAGAGTTCTGACTGAATATCTGAACTATAGTACTAGTCATATTGATGGAAGAGTGAATGGTCACAATAGTCCGAGTTATAGTAGTGTTGATAATGCAAAAACGAGGAGTTGTAGGAGTAGTCCAAATGAGAGATTGGATACTAAATCTGATAAGATCCGAGAAGCATCAGCTGTGTCTGCTAATATGAAGGGACATGATGGGCACGGGGAGAATGATGCTCGAAGCCCTTTATCAGAAGTTAGATGTGTGACAACTGATTAAAATTTTTTGGATTTAAATGTGAAATTGAGTTTTCTAAATAGATGTGATTAATGTGCTGCTTCTATCACCCTACAGTCACGGATATGTTTGTGAGAAAACTCATTTATATATATGTAAGGGGTAGGGCTGTTCATGTTATCCGATATCTGCTTATTTGATCCGATATCCGAAGCGATCCGATCCGAAAAAGCAAATAACCGATCCGATTTTTTTTTTCAAATCAAATATCCGATCCGGTCAACGAAAAGTCAAACAAACCAAATATCCGATCCGACAAATACAAATAATATCCGATCCGAAGAAAAATATTTATACATTTTTTTATACTTTTTTATTTTATATATAATTGTATATAAATAAATTTATGTGTCTGTGTATAATTTTTACTTACTTTATTTATTATTTGAGGAAAAATTTAATTTAATTGAAATTTATTTTTAATACAATCCCTTTTTAGATATTTATAAAAATAAAAATAAAAATACCTTGCATACCAATAGACTTCATTCACTCCTTTCTTATTTTAGTTTTAACATTGGATATATGTTGAGTAAGTCGGATATTTGCTAAGCGAATCGGATATTTGCTCAGCATTCGCTCAACAAATCGAATAATATGAAATATATTTGTCATTTGGTAATTTTTTTATATTTGAAATGGTATTGGGTAATATCGGATATATTTGATATCCGATGATATCCGATCCGAAAATTCAAATATCCGATCTTCCGGATATCCGAAGTTTCAAATCAAATATCAAATATCATTTTTAGATATCCGAAATTTCAAATATCCGACAATCAAATATCCGAAATATCGGATATTTGAACCGTGAACAGCCCTAGTAAGGGGGGATTTGTTGTAAGTACAGGAGTTACATACTACGGTTTTTTTTTTTTTTTTTTTTTTATATGGTTAGGAGTCACATACTACTAATATACACATCTATAATTTCCAAGAAAATCAGATGATCTCAGCAACTTTACCATCTTCTCTCAACACCCTTTCAGATGGTAAGAATATCTTGCTGTCTGGTATTATATGCTTCTGCAATCAGTACCTCTCGGACTAGCAAACAAAAATCTGGTATCGCAGTTGAATGGCTAACTGCGGATTGATTATATAATAATAATAATAATTCGGTGTCGGTGGCATCAGTTTTTACTGGTCTTTAGACAAAAGGTCTGACGAAGAAGTCTGAGAGAGGGGACGTGCTGGGAGTCAAACTTGTTGGCACCTTTGATACCTTGGTTTTTGCCAATAATAAACCTTCAGTATCGAGTTATGGGGCTCTCCGCTCAGGGTCCGGATACAATTTTTTATTGATTTTGTCGTTATCTAACTGTAAGTTTCTGGTTGTTGGGGAATCACTTACGGCTTACTATGTCTTGAGCTCACAAACATTGCACGTCTTTTTTCCCTAATCTCTTTCGGCGTAGGCTCAAACTCCAGTCCCTGTTCTTAGGTTCCAAATTTCAGCAAAAGGTAGTAGCTTGTAGTTTATTATATGTGTGGAGAATGAGTGCCATCAAATTTGACTTCTGTGGCAAAAAAAAAAAGAAAAGAAAAAAAGAAAGATAAGGGGTGTTGGGGTATTTAGGCTCGATCCTATGTGGCACACTCCATTTTTTTAATAAAGGTCATTTTTATTGTTTTTATTAATGATCTAACTTTGGAAAAGCTAAACACCAAGAGATCATTTTAAAGTTGATGTCAGAAGGTGAGTAATTGTGAGAAAATTGAGATTTAAATCTTATAGGTGAGAGAGAGAGAGAGAAACATAAAACAAAAAAAAATTGTCATTATTCTCTTTGTTACAAGTTTGATTAATTTAAAGATCTAAAGTCACAAGCTTCCTAAGATACCAATCTTGATTTTGATCTCTTCAGGTTAGGTTTTTGTTGGTATTTTAGTTGATGTTTTTGTTTAGATCGATTTAATATAGGTTTTGGTTTTGGCTATAATTGAGTGGTCTATTATGCTTGGCTTTGGCTGAAAATTTGTAAGGTTGTTGTTAACATATTTTTGTTGATTATTGTAAAAGGGCTCATTGTTTTGTGCCCTATATATCAAACTTTGGGTGTGTTTACAATAGCTTCATTTTAGGGTTGCAAATTCTTTTTTAGGTGTTACAATTGTTGCCTAGTTGTGCTATTTTTGAATTGATAATTGTAGCCTACAATTAGCACTTGAATACTAGATTATGTATCTCATATTTTTCATAGTGAAAGTTTTTTAAGTGGACCAAAGTGTCCCGTGGTTGTTTCCCTTTCGCATTAGAAGGGTTTTTTCATGTAATTTGTATGGCGTTGATTTGTTATTATTTCTATTTTGTGGTTAGTGTTGTTGACCCATTCTCCCTTTACCCCGTTAGAAGGAAGAGGGAGGGGATTTGAACTCTATCTATGAAAGCATAGATCAAATTACATTATCAATTCCTGGTTGAAAGATGGGTCTCTTTTCTTTCCTTCCCACAAGAGAGAAAAACATTATTTTTGTTGATGCATTATGAATACGATGATTGATAAAGGTAGAAGATAAATGTAACATCCAATATGAATCCCATTTTCGATAGGGTTTGTAGGGTAACAAGATGCACATAGGCAATCTCCACTAGCTTGTGAGATTGTAGTAGCAGACTTTTTATTTTTTTATTTTTTTTAAGATCGGTGGATGATACTACACTTGAAGGTTTAGAACATGAGACCTTTTGTTGGAGACAAACAAGAGCTTGTTTTAATGATGTTAGAAACAAACACCATGTTTTGTTAGCTATAGCGGTTAGTTACAGAGTAGTTAGTTTTGTAATACATTTAATGTCAATGACTAGGTGACTAGAAAGAATAGGACGATGCTGGTATTCTTGTGTGGAATTGCTAAGTTGTCGGTAAACTAGACAATGTAGAGTAACTCATTGTCAGTACGATTCTTAATTACATCTAGATGAAGAAAGAAAGCAATGAACTAAATAACAGACAAAAAAATTTCAAACCATGATGAAACAAAAGCTAATAGATTAACAAAAGTCGTTGTTTAGTGCTCAATATGATGCTGGTGCTTTTCCCATTAACTGATAACAGACTTCCAAATACTAGTAGTATATATACTTATAATGCAATCAAGTAAAAATTGCCTTGTTTTTTATAGCACTAAGAATTCAGCACATTGCCACTCACATTCAGCATGGGAAAAGAACAACAAATTCTAGTCTAAGCTTGGATTAAGGGAATGGGTCAGAACCCAATTTGTTAGTGTATAGTTGTAAAACCCCAAAGTTTACTATTTTTTTTTTACACAAAACCTTTAAATTTAAAATCCGTAAATTCTAGGGATGCTACCGCCATACTTAGTACCAGACCGGTTCACTCCTACGGTTCCAATACCAAGTACTAAGGCTAAGAAAAATATTGCCATCATCATACATTAATACATAAATTAAAGTTCGCAAATCAATGAGCAGAGTATGCATGAGTTTTACATAATCTGAAATACGAGCGATACTTCTTCAAAGAATAAAGATAGCTACAATATTAAAATTGTTTCTGGGTTTCAAACATAGTTAAAAGAAAAAAGGAATAATAATCTCATAATGGAAAAATTGGCCACGCCACTCCAAGGACTTAATCCAGCCCAAATCATCACTCGGCCCCACCTGATGTCCCATAGACATCAATGGAATCAAAGAAGGCATCACCTACCTGCAACACGTCAGACGGGCCTTCTGCTTATGGGAATGAGCAGCACCCATAAAAAGGGTGATCGGTACGCTATGTACTGAGGAAGGTAACCGAACTCTAAGGCCAACACACAAGTACATAAAATCATGCAGGATAATATTCAACTTACGCATTCAAACCCACACATATAATATATAAAGTCATGTAGAATATTATACAGCTTATAAATGATCAAGCTCACACTTAAAGGCCCAAATAGTACAAATTAATTATTTAATTAATCTCTTATCGGAAGTCGATTCACACCATACTTTTTATCAAATCCATGCAAGTATAGGAACCTCCTACTATTTTAGCTGGTGGGCTGGTCACTTGCAAGACAACATGTCCACATCACTATTATTCGCTGGTGGATCGATCACTTACAGGACAACATGTCCACACTACTATTCCTAACTGGTGGATTGATTCGGTTCCTACTCACATAGTGTTCCACTGTAAATAATTAGTATCTTTTAAGTACCTTAGCAAACTCTGGTTTGTGTTTATTGAGCTTGGCATCCCCCACTATTATTGTCAGTGGGCCGGTCACTTGTGGGACATCAGGCCCACACCACTATTATTAGCCGGTGGATCAGTCACTTATGGGATATCAGGTCCATACCACTATTTCTAACTGGTGGATTGGTTCGGATCCGGCTCAATAATCTTTCACTTTAAATGATTAGTGTCTTAAGTATTTTATTCAGAAGCTTTCCCCCAGACATGCATGACCCTAACACCCATGCAAATCCTACTATTCTTATCCTCCAAACCCTAGTTGACCACCACAACCATAGCATACCCTAACACCCATGCAAATCCTAACTCCATGCAAACCCTAACTCCCATGTAAACCCTAACTCCATGCAAACCCTACTTCCATGCAAACCCTACTTCCATACAAACCCTACTCCATGAAAACCCTACTTCCATGTAAACCCTACTTCCATGCAAACCCTACTTCCATACAAACCCTAACACCATGCAAACCCCCAACTCCATGCAAACCCCAACTCCATGTAAACCCTAACTCCACATTATTACACTCCCCATCATTATTTTACAAAACCTATCATGCATGTCTTATAGGCCACACCATACCACAATAATAACACAACCAATACACATAATACACATGCCACAATTTAATGCACGATCTTACCTTAACTCCATATCATACTGCATATATGACAGTTATACAATTACACATAAAATACATTAAAATTTTATATCACATGGCATGCATAGCATATAAAGCACATAATACACAAACAACCTTAGTTACTCCTTACATAAAACGTCATCGGTCTTGGAGTACACTCCAATACCTCTTTAGGGCTTTGACTGGTCTCACCTATTATGAGAAAAAAGCTAGAATTAGGTTCCCTACTAAAAATACTATTATTTACTAACTTATCCCAATACTAGGTTTTTTAATAAAATAATACTATACTAATAATAACTACACGAAATAATACCAAAAATGCTAATAATAATATTAATAGGATTCAAAACGGATGGTCGTAAAAGGGCTTTTACCCTCCACCCAAAATAATACTAAAAATATCATTAAAACATTATTTATAAAAATAGTGCTAATTATAATAATCGGATTATAAAATAATAATACTGATAATAATAATAATAGTAATCGACTTATTTAAGTAAAATAAGTCTCGACCCTCTAAGTAATTAATAGAAATAGTAATAATAATAATAATAATAATAATAATAATAATAATAATAATAATAATAATAATAAAACTTACTCGACCCTCTAAGTAATTAATAGAAATAGTAATAATAATAATAATAATAATAATAAAACTTATAATAATACTAATAATATTATTAATTCGAAACTAATGATCTAAATAATTCCTACACACTCTCAACCATGCCAAGAAATAATGACATTAATATTACACCAAATAATAATAATAATCGAATAAAGGTTAAAAATTAAAATAAATTAGGGCAAGCTTAAATAAATAGGGGAGAAGGGTTGAGAGGGTCTAGGGTTTCACCTTGAGTCAGCGGAGATGGGTGGCACCGGAGGTGGTGCACGGCGGCGGCGGCGGTGGCCGGAAAAGAGGTTAGAAAAGGAAAAAGTTGAGGTTTGAGAAGAAGAGGTGGAGAATGAGGGTGGTGGTTGAGGTGTAGGTGGTAGCCTAGGCTGAGAAGAGTAAAGTGAGGGTGGTGGCACAGCAAGTGGCGGCAGCGCACGACGGCAGAGGTGGCGGTCGAAATGAAGAGAAAGAGAAAAAGAGAGAAGGAGAAGGAGAAATGATAAAAGAAGGGTATGGCTAGGTGGAGGAAGATTAGTAGCAGCTTTTGGGTGGTGTAGGAGGCAGTGATAGCGGCAGATGTGGTGGTGGATGGTGGCACGAGGGGTTGCGAGTGTAAAAATTTGGCTTGATGAGTAGGGAACTTTACACGGCTGTGGTGTCTCGTGCAAGAAGAATCGAGGGAGATGGGTGGTTCGGTTAGTTAGAGGGCAGTGCAGGGAAGACTTAGGTAGGTTGAGATGGTGGTGTAGTTGGATGACGGCGGAGGAAAGGTCGTCTGAAGTCACGATGGTGCACAAGGTACGTTTCTTGGGGTTTCGGGAAAAAAAATTTAAAATCAACCAAACAAGGGGTATTTATAGAGTTTATAGGGGAAATTGGGGTTCTAAAGGTCGGTAGGAGGATAATGCAGGTAGGGTTTGGAGGAGCCAGCGACGTCAATCGGCCGGCACAAATTTAGGTCAAGGTCAACTTTTCGTGTAGGAAAAGGAGAGTTTTACATGAAAGAAAAGGGAAGTGGGTTAGGTTAGGATGATTTGCAATTCAAGGGGAAGAGAAAGAGAAGAGAAATGGCCGGTCAAGTCAAGCATGGCCGGCGACGCCATTTTCGGAGGCGACGGAGCTGCAGGTCGATGGTGGAGGAGGAAGGAGGAAGAAGAAGGTGAACCGGGTGGCTGGGGGAAAAAGAAAGAAAAGAAAAAGAAGGGAGAACCGGGCTAGTTGGCGCCCGTTATAAATATTTTAAATGGAACACGGAGTTCCATAGGAAAAAGATGCAATACGCAGCGTTTCGGCTGCCGAAGGAAGAAAAGAAAAGAATAGAGGATGGGCCATGGACGAGAGGAAAGAAAAAGGAGGGATTGGGCCACAACGGGCCCAATCAGAAGGAAGAAGGAAAAATAAAGAAAAGAAAAGAAAAAGAAAGAAAAGAAAGAAAAAGGAAGAAGGACAAAGAAAAAAGGAAAAGGATAAAGAAAAATTAAAGTAGGTTGGGGTCAATTAAATTAATAAAATTTTTTTGGGTATTTAAAATAAAAATATTTAAATAAAATAATATTAAATTTCCTTTTTAGGCTAATTTAGGATTTTTAAAATATTTTTCCTAAATTCCTTTTTAATTAGCAAAATGCCCAAATTTTTCCTTATAAAAATATTTGTAATTTCCTCTTAATTTGCCCTAAATAATTTCTTCCTATTCTGATAAAAATAATTAATTAAATTAATTCCCTAATAAATCCTTATTTAATTATATTCTTAACATAAATATTTTTGAGGCATTTCAACAATGCTCATGTCTAGGACTGCTAAATATCTCATATGTTTAATCTTGAGGTTGCGTTGTCTATCCCTAAGCGTTGTAACTTCGACACATGCCCCACTGGATATAAATGTGGGTGTACGTATGTTTCTTGGCTATGTAATTATTATTAGTACCTAATTTAATTCTCTCTCTCTCTCCCTCTCCCTCTATCTATCTATCTATCTATCTATCTATCTATCTATATACACACTCACACACACATATATATTATCTGAATTCTAATCACTGAGTGCTTTGTAACTTTTGATCGCAGCATATATATACTTTACCTTGAAGTGGACAATAAGTTGTTAGTGCTTATTGAAGGGGAAGATAAGAGGGCCGGTTTTCACCCTTAGTTCATGCTTGGAACGAGAGCAATAAATAAGGGGGAATATGTTTAGGGATAAGAAAAGGGGGTGATATTTCCCCCTTCCTCATGTTTGTTGTTTGAGGGAATATTTGGGGGATTGGTGAATCACTGTCAATAATTAAATTGGTTGGTAGTGTTAGTGGAGTGTGTGTGGCGTGACAATGATTTCTAGTGGATCTTGGGTGGAGGAGGGGTATATTTTTTTCCACCAAGTTCTCATTTGGCATAGGGGTAATAAGGGTGGAAAACTTACCCCTATATTTTACATATCTTATATAGTATAATTATAATTAAAAATTTCTTTTTTGGACAAATACCCATTTTAGATATTAAATTGATCTAAAATGGGTATTTCATTGAAAATATTATTATTATTAAATAAATAGTTAATATAAAAGACACAAAATAGGAAAAAAATATTTTCCACCCCTATTACCCTCATGCCAAACAAGCCCCAAGTGGTAGAGATTTGTTTCTTTTGGATTTATTTTTTGTCATCCCAAGCAATATGAAAAAGAAAAATAGATACTGGGGTATTTCTTATACCTATGTTATTGCCATCACAAGCATGGCCTTAATAGTAAATAATAATAAATAGATTTTAGTGTAAACCTTGCAGTTTATGATTATTGTGTTGTATCATCCATATGTCATGTACTTGTCAATAAACTACGTTTGTTTGTGTGATTCACCATATTTCAACTCTATTTGTATCTTCTCATTCTCAACTATCCATTATCAATTCACAATGATATTAATGAAATGACTAAGATTAAGGGTGTACTTGGGATAAGAATAATTGGCACAAGTAGCTAAAGTGCTCTAATATTAAGTTATGCTCTCAAACAATGTTCAAAATGATAAAAAAAATTCCAAGAAAATGAGTCATTGCTATTTGATAGGAAGATGATATACCAACTCCTAGCAAATCAACTATATATATCCAAATGTATATATGCCATATATGTCTAAAAATCCTAGTTATCTTCTTATTGTTGGGAAACATGAAAACTACGTTTTCCTAATACAATGCCAATGAATAATTAGTTAACTCAGGATTTGACTTTTCCCACACACGTATAATTCAAATGGAATATCAAAATAAATAATACTTCCTTCATATTAAAACAAAGTCATTCTATCATTTTCCATAATTTTTAATAAATTAGTAAAAGTACTTTTAAAATTACACTTACACCATTCATTGAAAAATAACAAAGCATTTAATACATATATCATTAAAAAAAGTGAGGGTAAAAATATAAATTAGGTTTTAACTTTTGTAAAATGACTTTCTTTTTTATAAGAAAATTTAATGACATAACGACTTCATTTTTAATACAAAGGAAGTATCTATTACTATTAATAATATGGAAATAAAATAATAATATCATTAGATATTAGTGGCTAAACTTTCTTTTAATAATCTCACACAAGAGAGGTTCATATATATATATATATATATAACTTTAGGCTTTGTTTTTCTATATAATGTAATAAAATTAATGAATATAGCACCTTATATAGCCAACTCTTCAACCTAAATGTGGTACAATCTCCTTCTATTTTGCTTTCTTTCAATTCCTCACCTATTCTCACTACTACAAAAATAGCATTCAATAATGCCAAAAAGATAACGGTTAATATAAAAACGAAATCAAAAGTATGAAGATTTGTGGGCACGTTGAGAAATCAAGATTGAATAAGTGTTTTGTGAAAATGTTTCATTAAAAACCAATATTTTGATAATGGTTTTCCATGTAACCATTGTTAAAAGTTGAGTGAGAATTGACCCAACATTTAATAACGGTTATAGAGGAATTTAAAAACTAGTTTTAATAATGGTTTTACCAATAATAGTCACAAAAAAACTCACCCGACTCATTTATTTATTCCCCGCTCCATCTCTCGCTTACTTTAATTTGAGTTGCTCTAAAAACTTGATTCTCAAGCAACAAATTTTTCACCTTTGTTTTCTCTCTTGAATTTAAGTCCTCCATTGCATTCTTTGATGTTTCTCCCATCCATTCTTCACATCATCATGAAGAAAACAACACCTATATCTAGCTTACTTTCCATCCATTTAATCAATAACACTTCCTTCAACTTTGTTCTCTCTCTACCGTTGAGTCCTCCATTACCCTCTTCCCTTCCATTCTTCATTTTGCAAGCACTTTCAACTGTTTACTTCTACTCTAACCTAGATCTTGTTCCTCTTCAGGTATGTGTTTTTTAGAGTTAAATTTTAGATTTGGGTTGTTGGCAGCTAATGGATTGAGGTTCTATTAGTGGAGATTTTGCAGTTGAAGTTGGATTGGTGTCTTGGTTACCATATGTCACACATTATTTGGGAGGTGTCTAATTGGTTTGGTCTAAGGCTAGATTTTTCTTGTTAGCCCTTTATCTTTGATTTTTCTTGTAAATTAACTAATTCTCCATGCAATTAACTCTTTAGGAAAGTCTTGGATTCCTTTTATTTTTCTTGCATGCCCTATTTTTTCTCTAATTTTTAGATTAGTCATAGTGTATCTCTTACTAATTCTAGACATTTGTTACTTGCTAAGCTGTTGCAACAAGTGTATAGAAATAAAGAAAATGTATATAAAACCACGAGCCTACAATCAAGGCAAACATACTACTATATTAATATTCACTACTGCAAAAATAAACACAAGCAACAACATATATACAATTATTCTAATACGAAAAGTATTCTATGAGCTCTTTAATTAAAAAAATCAATTGAGATGAAAGCAAGTGGAAGAAATAGATAGTTGTTAGGGACTTATAACCATCATCTATTATTTGAGCACACTAGGGATGGGTATAGACAGACGTCGTACCCCAAAACATCATAAATACCTTATTGGGATTTTAAATTTTGTAAAGGATATAAACAATAATTTTGTGTTATAACTGTCGTCTATACCTTAGTGCATTTTTTTTTCTAGTTTTTTTTTGTTGTTGTTTATACTTTAGTAGGGTTTTTTTTTCATTCTTCACTTTTAATCTAACAAGCATTTTTCATCACATTTTCATGAATATACTATGTAAACTACTTCTTCCCCAAATCCCTCCACCATTATTGCTTCCTCCACATCTTCATTCTTCATCTCCATCGACCACCTCCAGCACCATCACTGCCACCACCAATACTTCTTATTATTCTCTTTTCTCCATCGTTTCCTTAATATGTATGTATTTTTTATCTTCTTTCTTCATAAATGCTTCCTCAATTTTACTATGTTATGTGTTTTATATATCATTAAAAGTTCATTGGTATCAATGTTATAGTTTTTAGTTTAATTTACTGATAGTTCTAAGTGTTATTAGGTATATACTAGCCTTTGTATACTTTTTATACATTTGTTTAAGATATGATTGTTGTAATTTGTCCACAATCTTCTGATGGACATAAATTTTGACTCAATTTTCCTTATTGGATTTTCATTTTGTTTTCATTTTAGGTATTAATTGTTATCGGCACATTAAAACCTCCTATAAATAACACTTCTAGAGCCCCGAAAAAAACTTTTTTGGCTTTCAAAATGAGGTTTTTTATGTTGTGAGTTCCAAAAGCCAATGTTTATGATAACTTTTTGATAATTCAACATGTGTGCACATATAATTTCATAAGGTAGGATATTCTCTTATAAGAACATAAGATCACAAGATTTTTTAGTTAGATGAATGATATTTTATATATGTAAATATAATACAATGCACTTGAATTTTTTGAATTTTGAAATGTATGCCTTACTTAAGTTGTATATTATTTGTGAATGACATATATTCAAGGAAAAAGGTAAAGAAAAGAGATAAAGAGTTCAAATGAAAGAATTGGTAAAAGTGAAATTCATATCATGATGAAAGGCTCTAGAATGTAAAGCTTAGGTAATGAATGATCTAACAACATGCCGTTATAGCTAGAGGAAGTGATATAGAGGATAATAGTGATAAATATTATTTGGTTCTCACTAAAAAGGCACAATGTGTATGCTTTCTTGAAGAGATGCCTAAGTTATCTACTTATAATTTCATTATAAATTGATTTATGTTATGAGTTTTTAGTTGATATAGTTAAAAATTAATATTATGAGTTAGGATATACATACTTGATGATTGTATATTAGTTGAATATATTCAGATTTTGTGTATAAAAAATTGTATGGTATAGGTAGTAACAATAAGTTTTTTCCTTAAAAAAAAGGTTATAGGTGGTGGTTCTAACATCGCCTATACTAAAAAATATTGGAATAATGATTAGACGACAGTTGTTGGATAACAATGTCATCTATATTGGGCCATAGACTATGGTTTTATCCCACAACCACTATCTAATCTATACCTCAAAAAATTTGTATAAAGGATTAGACGATGGTTTTGGGCTTAAATTACCTTTTATAATGGACAATATAAATCTATTTTTAGTCTGCAACCGCCATCTAATCCTTCTCACTATTTTTTAAGCACCTTTTTTTATCTTATATTAGAGACAATTGTTATTTCAATGGTAGTCTATATTATAGAAAGTTTTAGGCTGCATGGATGTGGGTTGCCATCATCTTTTTCCATTTTCTACCACTGTCTATGGTCATTTTTATACCGGTGATTGAAGCTTATTTCTTAATTTGTCAAACTTATTTGAACTTTATCATAATATTGTGAACATTGTGTAGCAAATATGTTTGATAAACTATATGATCATCATCATCATCATCATCTAATTATTGAGTTAGCTCTTCCTTTTATGAATAAAAGATTATTGTCCCTGCTGGGGATCCAGGGTGAATGACCATAGTCTAATCTCTGCTAATAACATGACCCTTTAATGAAAATATTATTATCTAATTATTATGATTTAATTATTATTTTGTCATCTTTACAAAACCCTTAGGTTGTTCAAGTGACTTCCCTTGCGGTTTTGAATTCATGATTAGTGTTTTCAAGGGCCTTTTTACTGTGGTATATGGCTACTATCTTGATGAGGATGCTAAAAAATAACAAGTTGAAAGATGTTGCAAATGATATCTAGGATTCGACCTAAACAATCAAAGTGTTGCTGTGATAATTAAAATATAATCCTCATTTTCTATATATTTGACTAAATATTCTTGATCTTTTAATTTTTATTGATTCCATGAATAGTTACCAAATAAATTGATCCAATGAATATATTTTGTATATTTAATCATATCAGTAAATAAGCTAAAATTAAATAAAACCTAAGAGAATATTTGCTATGTACACAACAATCTGTGTATATAATAACCTTCTAGATTATGTTGATAACATGTTATTATGAGTTTATACTCCACATGTTTTTTGTAATACCCCCACTTTTTAAAAACTAATCACCTAGAAAAATATAAAAAAAATATATGCAAAAGTTAAATACAATAAGGGTATTAGCACCACAATTAAAGTAGACACCAATGTCCTACTTACACTAGTTGTTAAAGCTACTTATAATAAGAAAACACACAAAAATTTATTTTTAACTCAAGAGAATATAAAATATAAATTTCTAGTATACTCAATGGAAATCAAAACTAGATGAAAATATCAATTACAACAAAAAAGTATGAAAGCAGCTATTGAAATAAATGATGACAAGCAAATCCCTAAGAATGAACACCACTCTCACTTTTTCCCACTGTGTATAGCATTAACACTTTGAATGAGTTCATACTTAATCTACATTAGGTTTATGAAATTATCAATTTGCTATTTTACTATTATATATAAAATAAAGGTTTAAAGTAGCATTTAAAATTTTAGAAAAAATCTAAAAACTAATAAAAAATCCTTAAAATGTTATCAACACATTATCACATAAAAATAACTATTTTTTTAATCAAAAAATAGTAATTTTTGGGTTACCAAAAGTAATCTAAAAATAGCATTTTTTTAAAACTTCTAAAACTAAAAAAATTAATATTTTTTCTAAAATTAAAGTGAATAAAATAGTATAAACATAATAAAATTTTAATTCCAAATATGAGGTATTACATCCTCATAAAAATTTAAACAATGATTACCAAAAGAGTAAATTAAAAGGTTTAAAATTATAGGATATTATATTTTTAGCTAGTTTTTTTTCCCTTCATTGTTGCTCCTTGTTCCTTTGTTGTTGCTGAGATCTATTGGTTTTAGTAAGTAATGTGTGTGAATTCTTGTTGATGGCATGTTTCTTGTTGCTCGTGATTTTGGTTTTCAGATGATTTAAGATGGCTAAGAAAGGTCAATTTGTTGGCGTTAGCTTATTGCAATTTTCCATAACACAAAAAAGTAGTTATCAAAGGAAATAGAGATTGTGTTAGTGAAAGTGGCTTTGTTTTAGGGTTTAACATGACTTGATCAAGTAATTTCGAATTCAAAGGCATCTTATATCTCAATGTCACAAATTCAATGCTAGATATTGTGGTTTCAACCCATTTCTTGTTTTGCTTCCATAAATCATATTTTGAAACAAAACAATTTGATTAGTAAAAATAGGGATGTTATAAAATTGGTGGAAGAATTTTTTCTATAAAAAACATTCATCCAAAACTCACCTTTTTTAGATGACATGTCATTCAAAATTCTCTAAAAGTTATACAAAATATTTATGTACATTTTTTTAAATTGAAATTGCCTTATTTCCCATGATACATGTCATCCAATATTCTACCATAAAAAAACAATAGAACACATTTCCATTCCCATTATTCTTTCTCTCCATCTTAATTCAAAAATGCATTTGAGCTTCAAAAAGGTAGAATGTGTATGTTTTCTAGCATTTTTTGTTATATTCTTGCTAGTTTAACATCTATTGTTTAGATATATCCTTATTTTTTTTATCACCCCTATAACCGCCGCCACCACCAAATTTCTCCACCACCACTTCATGCGATCTACCCCTTCCTTGGAGCTTGGTTTTGTTTAGTTTAAGTCATCTTTTAAGTTTTAGCATTAATTTATTTGATATATTTGGTTTTTTTTTCTAGCTTGGATCTCCATATGCCACCCACCGTCGGCACTTGCCACCTCTATCACCGACGATCATTGTTACTACCACTACTATTAGTATGAGCTTATATATATGTGTGTGTGTGTGTTGTAATGTTATTTGTTTGATTCTTTTCAATTTTGTGGACATATTATATTAATTATAATATTTTTTTAAATATATTTATATATAATTATACATATGCCATTAAATGTTATCATTTTAAGTATTGTATTTGTATGTTAGTAAATATACAGATTCTTGATATTCAATATATATGCAAGTTTTGGATATATTATTTTAAGAAATAAAGTATTATTAGCCTTATAAATAATTAAAATTAAATAAGATACTAAAATTTTGAGTTAAGAAAAATATGAAAAGAACGTAGATATAGCAAGAAAAGAAATTAAGTATGATATTTTATTAAAGTATAAGAAAATAAAGTATGCATGTATATGTGTGTGTATATATATATAGATTATGTATAATAATAGAATAATATGCTTTTAAATTAAGAAAAATATAACAAGTTAATGTTATTATTTTTATCATGTATTAGATTTATATGCAAGTAAATATTATTACTTTAAGCATAATTGAACCCTAAATATTAAATTGGAATTATTATATTTGGCTCAAAATAAGATAAACCTTAAACCCTAACCACAACCTATATATCTAACCCTAACCCTAACCATAACACAAAACTTCAAACCCCCTAAACCTTATCCCTAAAGCATCAACTCTTAACCCTAAACCATAACTCTAAATCTTACCATAAACATAACCTTATACCCTAACCCATATCCTAAACCTCAACCCTCACATTTACCCTACACCCTAAACCCTAAACTTACCCTTAATCCTTAACCCTAAACCTTTAAACCATAACCCTTACTGTAACACTCCCATTTTTAGTACTTAAAATTTTTATTTTGATCAAGAAACATATTCACAAAATATTAGATATATTACCACCACAACTAGCATAAGTTCAATTTTTGTACCTTTCTTACACCAAGTGTTAATACTAAAATAATTCAACAAACCAATAAAATAGCATAACAAGAGAGAGATAACAATATAAAAAAAGTGTTAGAAATAATACAACCTCCATACATCAAAACTTATCAAAATACAATTGGAAATGTAAGAATAAAAAAAATGAACAAAAGAACACCTAATAACACAACACCAATTTATCCTAACTCTTGACTCTAAAATCCCAAAATATGGGGTCACACAAGATACTACTCTTCAAAGTCCTCCAATCACTACATGGTGCGTATGTACTCATCTAAAGAAGTAATAGTATCCGTAAAACTTCCTCGTACTAAGTAAACCACAATACCTCAAAGGGGTAGCATGCACAAATTGTAATCGAACATATAATAATGGAATCATGCATAAAGCATACAACACGTGATAACAAAAGTGAAGGATAAACATGATCTTAAAGCTCAACATACAATAACAAACAATCATACCCAAAAAGGGGCCAAATCATAATAATATTTTGATATTATCAACAAATACTATGAAAAACCTTAATTTAGATTATTCAGGAGGGAACTTGGAAATTCATCCAATCCAATTATTAATTCTTGAGAGAAATAAAATCTCATAATCTAAAGCAAAGATCATTAGGGGTGAATATATCCAATTAAACCACTAAATTCCCAACATCACATCAAAAAAGTCACACGACATCAAATTTTGTATACAAATAAAACCACTAACGTCCTAACATCACATCAAATAAGTTACCTGGTCTAAGTCATGTACACATACCTCAACACTCAATTCCTTAATTACGTGTACCCATTATAGGATTTGTGAATTCCAATGAGAAGAAATGAGTCATTTGACCCAAATGCCCAACTATGCATTTGGTGGCCTACCAAGGCATGAGATCGCTTTCCAAACTCAATTCCTTCACTTTAAATGATTAATGTCTTATCCAATATCATTAATATTATTCCTAAAAGGGCACTAAGATCCAACATGATAAACTAATAAACCAATGCGAAACCTCCTTGACTACTAAGGGTTGTTAACAAATCAATAACCTAATCAAATCAAAGAACCCCAAAGGCCAATATAACTCAAAGTCATCTAGGCATCACACCATATTATGAACACATAGCCAAATTATATTAGTTTAATATTTTCCAACCTTCTTATTTCTATTTATTCAAGGGCTAACACTAAGTTAACAATCAAGTCAACACAAATATCTATATAATGTTAACAAAAATGCTAACAAAAAAAGATAGCAAAAAGTATCAAAAATATAATCTAATATCAAACTTTAATCAACCCATAGGGTCAACCATAAGAAAATCAACAATAAATGTCATAGGGGACCAGTCGATTAAGCCCACAAATAAGCTAGCTGGTTTGTGAAGAACAACATCAAACTAATAAGAAAAAAAACTAACCCAATCGACAAGTTGAAGGGTACCAATTGATTGGTGAACTAGAGGATTAATTACTTCTCTAACTAGTTGGTTGGTGTAGGTTGAAACCAACACATACAAATCCCAACTTAACTAGTTCGCCGGTGACCCAAAACTAGTTGATTGATTTTACCCACAACTAGTTAACTAGTTTACTTGGGCAAAACACTTAAACAACATGTGATTAACTTAAACAATTTCCTAAATCATCCTTGTATTTCTGAAATGCTCTTAAAGATAAAACTCATATAAATTAGGTGTTTACATTCAACTTGTGCTTAACATTAATAATATAAAATAACAAGGTCGAGAGCCAAATCAGTCAAGTTGAGGCATATTAATCATGAATCTACTATATATTCATTAGTAACCAATAGAATATTCATCAAGTATCAATAACATATTCTTCCAAGTTCTAGAAGATATAAAAACATGTTAAAATCATGCAAATCATTTTCTCATCCAAGTTTCATGCTTATACACATATGATAGCAATATACATATGCCATAATAGGATTTCCAATATATTATTTCATGTTTATATTCAAAATAAATATATTCATACCTAAATATTCTCACAATCTTAACATAATAAAATAAAAGGCATAACTCCACAATAAGTGAAATCCTAGAATGATAATAAACCTAACAAGCCTGACATGCTCATACTAATATATTCTACCATCTTAAGAGCTTACTAAATTTACCTAGATCTAAAGCTAAGCAAAAATAAACATAAATACCTTTATAAGGCATCATCAAGATCCTCTTAGACTTCCTTAAAAAAATTACAGAGAATATAAAAGTAAGAAGAATAAAAAAATCATAAATACAAAAAAAAATATAATTCCTAAGAGAGAAAAACGAGGCTACCCTTTGAACATCAAGAAGGGAAAATAGGGAAGAACAAGGTGAAAACTTAAAAAATTGAACCTTCCTTACTTGTTTAAAAATATGTAGAGGCTAGATAATAACACTATGTAAGTGGAAAAAGGAACAAGAAAGAAAAGAGAACGAGAGGGGGTCAGTTTTACGGATACAATGATAAGGGAGATGAATAGCACCGACCAAAACTCAAACAAGGAGACATATGGGAGAAAAACAAAGGAGATGCTAAAAGGATGTAAGACTTTTGAAAAATCAAGCAAGTTAAGGCATAAGAGTGAGGGAGAGGGTTGAATCTGCCGAACACAAAAGAAGATAAAATTAATTTGTTTTGAATATAATCAAGTGGGGTCATGGGTGGAAAAGTTTGTTCATTATGTCAACAATGTAATTGGAGAATTTGTTCCATCGATGTATAAAATGTGTGCATAAATACTTGAGCAACAAAATTCTAATATTACACCTAGTCTTGAGGTAATTATATATTATTAGGTGAACTATATGGATTATAACTTCATTTTAACTATTATTAATATTTTTAAAGTTAAATGTGTAGATATAATTCATCCTTAATTGTTAGAGGTAGAGTTGACTACAGGATAAGATATTGATCAATAATCATTGAATGTGTCGAGACAAGTACAAGAACAAAAAATATTATCTGAAGTGGCAATGAAAGAAAGATAATGATTAGAAGCTGAATGAGTATGACCATCTAACTTGGCTAAAATGCATAAATGAATGGAGTTCTAGTGATACAAAGGTAATATTAAATTCAAAAATTCAAAGTACAAGATGGATATTCAAATTTGTATATCGTCTTTATATTATTTGTGCAAGCAAGATAAGAAACAAATTAACAATGCAAATTGAACATGAAAGATCTTTGCCTCTATGGTTCTATGTGTATTTTAGTCTACTGATATTCAAATGTATAAAATATATTTGAACTTGTGCTACTTATAATATTATTTTGTATTATTAATTCACTTTTTTTTTTACCAATGTAAAAGGCTGATCAATAGACGCAGGAGTTACCATCACCAATAGAGACTTTTAATGGTTTACATATGAGAAATGGTGGATGGACTTCCAATACCATGAGAGACTATATAAGTACTTTTGAATAAAAAAATTATTTTTATAAACTAATCAATATGTCAAAAAAAATCAACATTGGAAGCAACGGAATAACTTTAAGGTCGCGGTAGAGGAAGTCAAATTCAATGAAGGTTCGATAACCTTATAAGGTATCAATGAGGAAGCGATAGTGGAGGATGTCCTAGGTTAGCGTTGGGGCCACAATGAAGGCATCAAACACATATTGTTGGGTGCATTGTTGGGTGCTTCTTCTTCTTCTTTAGTTGGAAATCGTGCTCCACCATTACTAGTCAATACCTCATTGTCTACTTCTTCTATGTTTATCTTTGGTATGGTTCAACTTTTGGATATGCTTCGCTCACAACAAATAATCATTCTTACACAACAGATCCCAATAGATTAGTTGGTAGGGATGGCAACGGGGCGGGTCGGGGACGGGGACCCCATCCCCATCCTCGAACCCGATAAGGAAAATAATCCCCGAACCCGACCCGATCCCCGAAATTTTTTTATCGGGGATTCCCCGACCCGATCCCCGCGGGGATCAAGTCCCCATACTCGACCCGATCCCCGATCTATTTTTAATCCCCGATTTATTCCTCGTTCATAAAATCCGACCCGATCCCCGAAACCCGACTTTATACCCGATCCCCGATCCTCAAACTATTTTTTCATATTATATTTTTAATTTATATTCTATAAAAAAATTATATATATTATATATATATATAATTATATAAAAATATATATATAAAAAAATTTCGGGGCGGGTTCGGGGACGGGGACCCCAAACCCGTCCCTGCCCCGTCCCCGAAAAAATCCCCGTTAAGAATCCCCGAATCCGAACCCGATCCCCGAATTCTCTCCCCGAACCCGAACCCGAACGGGAAATCCCCGACGGGGCCCCGAACCCGCGGGAAAAATTGCCATCCCTATTAGTTGGGCTAAATTGTGAATTTGACATCGAGATCTTAATCTATATCCCATCCTCGGCTGAATTAGCCCCGCTGTTATTTCCAAGGTGATGATGAGGGTTTAGATGATGATTGTTTAGACAACTTTTTTAGATGTATAAATAGTCGTGGCAATTATTGCTAAATTTGTTTATTTTGACTATTTAGTACTTATGTACTTCTTTTGTAAAAAAATATATGACATCATGAATTTTTATGGCAAATTTTAATTATTAATATCTTCTAATATATCTTGATAAAAAATATAATAAAAATATTAATATAAAGTATTTTTAATATGAATATAAAAATTATATTTTTATATTTATGATATAGTATAATTTAAAATAAATTAATGGTTAAAGGTTGTCCTTGAAATTTGTGATGTCATATATTCTTTTATAGATAGAGTATATTTTTATCTAGATATTTTTGATTATTTCATGTTTATATATATATATATATATATATATATATATATATATATATATATATATATATATATATATATATATATATATATATATATATATATATACATATGGTTCGTTCATACTAAAAAATGATGGAAAAAAATTGTCGGCACAAAAAGTAAGGTAATTTCGTCGATTCAAATTTTTTAATTTGAATTTAAAGCATGTGGTTGCAAATAATAGGGTTTTTGATACATCATATCGTCACAATTTATTTATTGTTTTAAAAAAGGTCAACCTCATTTTCAGGAAAGTCATCATAATTTGAGCTTTTAACTTCTTTTTTTTTTTTTTTTTACCGATCAATGAAACTTCATCGCAATTTCTTTCCCTTACAACGGAATTGTTTGTACGACATTTTTGCAAAAGAAAAAGGCTTTACCTATGACATATTGACCTTGTGGGACAACTTCTGACATCCCCAAAAAAAACTCCTTTTCTTGTAGTGTCCAGCCAATTTTTAAATCAAATTTCTAGAATACAAGTTTCCTTTAATAGTATAGGAAAGGGAGGAATTAATACAATCAAGGAACCTCAATACTCAGTAGGACAAACCCGACAAAGACTCACGAACAAGATTGTTGAAGAAGAAACCTAATCGCGTCAAGAGACAGTAAGCCAGAATAACCTTAATGCATGCATTGATTTCAGCGGACACTAAGTGACTGTTTATATCACCTTATCTTCATATCACATTTGATCAATAAAATTTTGATAATAATATAAAATTAATGATGATGATGATAATAATAATAACAATGAATTATGGGATTCATAATTATGCAATAATAATACATTAAACTTTTAAAAACCAAATAATATCATATTAGAAAAATCAGACGAAACAAACAAGGTATAATATTATCTTAGACAATGTAGAGAGTTCATGGCTCTTATAGGCCATGACTTACATGATAGTCCAAAAGAATATGGTGTTACACCCTAGCCTCACTAGGGTCACGAGTAGTTATTTTAGAGTATTTTTTTTATATCAATAATTGGCCTCACAAATTAACACAAGTAGGCATATCGAAATAATTCTCAAAAAGTCACCCAACCTTAATACTTTAAGTTAAACAAGATTAAATGTGGAATTATTTAATGATAGTTTTTTTAGAAGAATGTATATCTTGTTGATATATGTAGTGTTATCAATCCTTTTAAATTTCCAATATACACCACTAATTTGGGGATATTACATATAACCCAGACCTGAGTGGTCTTATTTTAGGAGTATTACACCATATACCTCTACATTTTGGTGAAATTATACCATATACCATTGTTCCCTTTTTTTTTTTTTTTTGTTACGATCATATGCCTTGTACTTATAAGCATTATCATTTGGTGCCCTAACAAAAAAAAAGATAGGAATATGTAGTGTAGTTTTACCAAAATACGGTGAAAGATGGCGCAATATATATTTTTATTTTTATTTTTATAATGCTATAATTTGTTGGTATGATTTTATTTAAACTAATCAATTTTGAAAAAAAAATACTATAGAGAATGGACCATAGGATTGTAAGAATAAACATCATATATGTGATTAACCTATCTTTTATATTAAAATAAATTATAAATATTTATTTCTCAGTTTAAAACTGAAAAATATTTGTTTCATAATTGGAACAGATCGAAATGGATATTCCTCAATTAGGTTGTCTATAATAACCATAGTTTTAAAAACCAGAGCGATAATTAAATTAGTATTATAACTGATTTACTAGT
Source organism: Tamarix austromongolica (assembly GCA_039764185.1). Classification (NCBI taxonomy): domain Eukaryota; kingdom Viridiplantae; phylum Streptophyta; class Magnoliopsida; order Caryophyllales; family Tamaricaceae; genus Tamarix; species Tamarix austromongolica. The sequence continues at coordinate 102,739,277 of CM077810.1, read as the reverse complement.
TTAGTTGTCAGACCAGTGTTTTGGATCAGTTGGATCATTATTACATATTAAGTCAAAAAATATGAAATACATAAAAAATTAAACTATACATGAATTTAACCAGCTTCCAACCGGTTCGACAGGTCGATTTTTTGATCAATTCATCGATTTTTATTGGTTCGACGGGTTTTTGATTGATTCTCACTAGTTTCAAAATCCTGAGAACCGATACATACAATTTGTCTAGTGAGCTGACTGGTTCGTTGGTTTACCGATCAGACTGGCCGGTCCAGTCCGATTTTTAAACTATGATAATAACTACCAAAGGGTAATAGCTAAAGGATGGATGTAGCTAGGCTTTAGTGATAGCTTTGGGATGTGTGTACCTATGTTTTACCCTAACAAATGATTTGCGTCCCACCCAAATCTTTCATAGAAGGTGAATGATGTGTCTCCCCTAGGAATGACAATGGACTCTAAACTCGACTCAGATCCATCAAACCTGTCTCATTTTAAGCGGATCTGAATCCATAACCTTTGGACCCAATAGATCTAGGTCGGGTATGAGTTTATATATATCTAAATGAGTATGGGTGCAGGTCTAGTAATCCCAGATCCAACTCTCTAGATTCGTTTATTATATATATGTGTGTATATATATACATATATAATTACATACTAATATTATATTTTTATGATTGTCGTAATCTTATTTGAACTCCTTATTAATTTTTTTATTTTATTTTTATGTATTTACATCATAAACAATATGCATGATATATTTTTCTAAAAGTATTAAAATACTATTCAAAAATATATAGTAACTATTTAAAAAATATTTATCTTTTCACTAAGAAGAATTTTTTTAAGAAAAAAATATATATTAAGTTATATAAAATATAAATATATTTCTATTTATATAGGTTATTAAAAAATAATAATAATAAAAATAGTTGGCATTATTTTGAGATCTATTTAAGATTATTTATTCGCTAGAATTGATGAAATTAGATTTGATAATAAACTTTTTAAATTTAATAAATCTGAAGCTAAATAATATATATAATTTTGGGTCTAAGTCTGGCTTTACCCGATGTATTATCCTTCGTAACGTCGCCATCATACATGCTTTGTAGCATAAAATCATTTTATTGTTTTTTGAAAAAAATCCACTTAATAAAATATTTATATTATGACTCCTAATAAAGTTATAGTTCGGTGGTCAATGATCGGATATGTTGAAATATTTTTCTCTTCATATTTATATATGTTTGTAGTATTTAAAACACGTGTAAAATAGTACTGTGCACTCGCCTAAAAAGAAACCTGTATCCCTTTTACTTTGCCGCGTTTAGGTCAAATCGAAAAGAAATCTGATTGATAGGGCATCATATGAGACAGTCAGAAGAATCTTCTAGTTAGATTAATTTCCCGTGGCGGTGGTTAATCGGACTAAGTAAGCCGTACATAAACTATTAAGATCTCAACGGGGCCGGGGTGGGTTTAGGTAAAATAGTAGTAGATACGTAGCAAATTAGTATCCGCGATATAACATGTACAAGAAGAATGAATACATACGTATATCTACTGGTCAAATGGAATGGAATAATCTATGGCTAATTCAATCAGTGAACCAGGTGTACTTCTTTCTTCCAAGGCGAGCACCGGATATTAGAACAGGACCCGGTCCATGAACTCCTGCATTCTCCTCCATTGGCGCTAATCCCATCCTGATCACAACACTTGCAGACGAGACCCATCGTCCCCAATATTTTCGGATAATCTGGGAATCAATTCAATCATAAAAGAATCAGTACTTAGCTGCTTCGTCTTTCGATCAAGCTTGGAATTCAACGTAAGTTACGTTGAATCAATTGCAATATTAAATAGTTGAAAGTAAAGAGATGCATAGCAATCAGTACTAAGTATGGAGGAATAATTGATTGATTACCTCCTGCAGCTCGTACAGATTTCATGTTCAGAAAGTTTGGGATAGAAAGCGGCCTTGCTTCGGCAAAGAATCCGAATTGTTCGGGAAAAGATGAACCGAATACCAGAAACGTCAGGAACAGTAGAAGCGTCGCTCTTCTTCTCGAGCAATCGTCGTGGAAACCCATGGCAACGCGAGCTAGCAGCTGCATGCGATCTGTGTAATACACGTCTGTACGGGGTGAATGGTGGAGATCACTACCTGCAGGCCGCGTTCTTGTATTTATATATGTGACTGCACTGCTTGGCTTGCGACACGAAGGTGGAGGCACGAAAAGTCCAAAACCGCTGAGACAATTATATCCCTACCAATTCTAATAAATTAGTGCTATAATAATAATAATAATAACTATTTATATAAAAGCAGCATATATTATAATATCTTACTGTAGCTAACCGGTATAAAATATTATATAATTTGAAACGTTGAACAGTAATCGATGGTTAGTTGGAGCTTGCAAAAAATGAAATATTCTGTGATCTAGAAGTATGTCACTTTCTTGTCTTTCCAGATGACCGACGAATAAAATATAGATATTAGAAGCGGTTGTTGCACAACCTGTGGTCCTGTGCTGTGTACTTGTATTACTCTACATTCTACGATAGCCGATTTATGTACAGCTAGCTACCTTCTAGATGATGATATAAATATTTCCAATAAAAATTTATTAATACTACGGCTGGATCCGGACCTAACCCTGACCCACGCCAAATACAAGTCACAATATATATATATATATATATATATATATATATATATTTGTTACTTATTAAACGAAAGAGTTTAACATAGCCGGCCTTATTTTTCTGTCATTTTCATTACTTTCTATTTTCAATATTTTGAAGAATAAAAATACATGTTCAATAAAATATTTTCAGTTGCGCCTAAAATAATTAGATATATATTCCCATTATTTTTCACCTTCAATGATAATATATATATATATATATATATATTATGTGCTTGTGTCATAAAATACTACACTCATTTACATATATAAATTTTCACACTTTAAGATTTACAGAATAATATATTGTTATGCTACAAACATATATCGTATATAATTATAAATTTTTTTTTGGATAAGTCTGACTCACTGTGAATCCTCTTATAAAAATAAATTAATATAATTATTAATTTACTTTAAATATGAGTCCTAAACTTTTGTCCGCTTGAGTTTATTGTAAGTTGGGTTTATCTAAGAATTTCTGATAGCGTTACTTCTAATATATTTTTTTTATCTATTAAGTAAGCATCTGTAGTGTTTTATTAGAATAAATATTAGTATTTACATCTATTAACTAAACACTAGACGTACATAGGGATGTAAATGAGATGGATAATATCCAAAATCCGACGGATTTTACCCGATGGATATGGATATGAGTAATGATAAAAGGATATGGATACAGATATGGGTAGGAGTTAAAAATACCCGGAGGATTCGGGTACGGATATGGATAAGGGGTATCCATACCCATATCCGTATCCATTTACAAGTTATATATTTACTATTTTACCCTTAACTTTTTTATATAATAATAGTTTACAATTAGGAATTAAATTGTCATTTTACATTTAACCTTACTCATACTCTCACTCATATTATCAATTTAAACGGGTGATGGGTAACGGGTAATGGGTAACGAGTTTATCCATTAGATAACCGATTATTTGTTGGTTATTTATAATTTATCAAGTAAATGTATTATTCATTAGGTAATGAATATCCGTCGGGTACATATATGGGTATATTAGTGAATATTCGTTCGGGTGTGAGAATGGATATAGATATAGATTTTTTAATTAAGTTTAAATATAAATATAGGATACTCAATCCGAACCCGTATCATTTACGTCCCTAGACGTTTATCACGTGGGAGTCACAATCTAACGTAAATAATAAGAGGGGTTACTATCCAAAAGGTTGGTACATCACGTGTAATCATAGTCACGTCGTAATGGTTGGTAAGTATTGTGCGAGAAAGGTTATGCTATATTGATCTTTTATTCGTTAGTCAAAGAAGACCGAAGGCTATATTAGGAAAATCAGACCGATTAAATGATTCTGGTCGTGGTAATTTGAGCTTGATTAATTTAATAGATAATTTTAAAAATAAAATTTAAATTCAATTCTTATAAAAATAAATCAAACTGAGACATCTCCTAAACTTTTACGGTAAATGAATTAATTTTACTAATTTTTACACCGTAAATAAGTTCAGGTATAAGTTTTTATGGTCAAATTTGATTTATTTATTAAATGGAGATAAAAAGTAAGGTTTGAAATTAATTTATTTAATTAAATAAATAAGATAATCTTAAAAATGTTAAAATCTGGCTTTAATTATTTATGGCCCTACCGTTGTGCACGTGAGTCATTGGACTCCAAGAGTCTAAGATCCAATTCTACGTGGAGACCAGACAAACTTGAGTAAGACGCCTAGAACAACGCGGCGGGGCAACGCCAAAAGTTGCATGCACCATTCTACGTGCATTGGATTATTCATACGGTTCTTTTCGCCTCTCCTAGTCCACCTTCAAATATCTTTGATTGATTTCATCATCGATCTTATTTTGGAATTTACTGGGACTTACAGTCAATCGTGCGTCCAGCCAGCTGATTTCTAATGCACGCTTGTGCCTGCACTTTCTTTCTTAAAAAAAAGTCATTATATATTTTGAAAATAAATTTTAGTTGTTATTTTTTAAAAGTATAATATATTATAATATAAGATATAATTGTTATAATTATATTAAAGAATTATTTATATAAAATTAATTATTTATATTTTTTTAATAATATATATTAAAAGATATTATCAATCAAAATTTATCCTCAAAATTTATGATGATTTTATTTTCTAAATGAATGGAGTAAAATATTAGCTGGTAGCAATTTTTGAAACATTAGAATGTTCTAGAAGGAATGAAAACATTACTATTGATAATAATAATAATAATAATAATAATAATAATAATAATAATAAGACGAAGAAGAAGAAGTAAAAATGCTCAAGCACGTCAATATTTGTTATATATTTCCTAGTTATGTCATTTTAAAAAAGACATTAATTGATGTTTTAATAAGTTAATCAGGTGACTTGCTAAATAATTATAGGGACCAACTTATTGAATGGATATCTATACTATTTATGCGAGAAGTAATGAGACATTTCCTATGTTGGTTTGTCAACAGAGGTAAGAATATATATATATATATATATATATATAGAGAGAGAGAGAGAGAGAGAGAGAGATCGATGGGTACGCACAATCCCTAATTTCAGGGATTATCACATGCAAGTAATTCGACCTATTTGGTTTCAGACCTTATTGAAGTGGAGGTTGCGAAATGGAACAACAGCTTAATTGACAATTGTACAGATCAAGTGGACCACTCACAACCAATAATATCCTGATTTGCTCCTGTGGAGACCCCAAAACTCTCTTACATCAACACCCTTCTACTTCAACTTCCTCTATGATCGACAGAAACAATTTTTCTTTGCGTGGAAAATACTAGAGACACAAGGGGTCGGCCCAAAGGATACGTATCTTTCTCTGGAGAGTTATTAGTCTATCAATTGGCGCTAGCACTATTGCGAAACTAGTATGGTTTGCTTCACCATTAGTAATTCGCATTGATGACGTTACAGTTACAACCCTGTTTTCTATTTTCTTATATGAGGTGACTAGACTTTACAAGCTTAAGTAGGGTATGCAATATTATGGACTATTTGGAAAAATAGAAATGCATCGGCGTTCAAAAAGCTTTCTGTTGGCACTAATTTCATTTTACAAAAGGCTAGACACTATTTCACATATGAAACAGATACTTTTGATGCTAGATTTTGCTTAGAGATTTAAGTGAAGTGCTAATTACTAGATTCCGCAAGAAGAATAATAAGGTGGATGAAACCTCTAGAGTATTAGTTAAAAGTTAATGCAAATGCTTCATGTTTCAATTCTTCAATTGGGTATGAAATTGTTATCTAAAATCACTGAGGTGAGGTGAAACACTATTTGTGTGATTATGAGACCACAAATCATGGGATGGGCAATAAAATCCTTGCAAAAGCTTAGGCGGGCCTTATGGAGATGAAATTTGCACTTTATTAAGGTCTGCTTGGCGTAATACTAGAATAGGATTTGAGGTCTATTACTGATCTCTCCCAAGATGAATCCTTAACTTCTCCATGACGAATGAAGGAGTATCAAACACGCTTACTCTCGATTCATCGTCAAACATTGTTTTAAAGGATCTAATATAGCGATTCATTTCCTTACCAAGGGATTGTTTGATACAGGAATAATAGGGGTAATTTCCCTCCCTATTTTATGCCTTTTATTTTAAGTATTTAATAATATTAAATATATTTTTAATAAAATATCCATTTTAGATTAAATCAAGATCTAAAATGGGTATTCATTAGATTAAGGATATTTAATTTTAAATAGATTATATAAAATAGATAAAATATTGAAATAATTTTTCTACTCCTATTACCCCCATATCAAACAAGCATTAAGTTTATTGTTAAACATTATTTTTCCTTTGAAAATGTTTTGTTTTATGTTACTTATTAAAAGAAAGAGTTTAACATAGTCATCCTTATTTTTCTATCCATTTCGTTACTTTCTATTTTCAATATTTGGGGAAAAATATACATTTACAATACAATATTTTTGGTTGAGCCTAAAATATGTAGCATGTTCCCATTATTTTTCTCCTTTAATGATTATATATATATTTCATAAAATACCACACTCATTTACGTATATAGTTTTTCACACTTTAATATTTATAGAGTAATTTGTTGTTATGATATTAAAAAAAATCTCAATTTTCTTTTATATACACACACACATACGCAAACACATATAGTTTATAATTAGAAGAAATTTTTAGATAGTCTAACTAACAGTCAATCCTTTCACAAAAAAAAATATATATTCATTAATAATGCACTCTAAACATGAACTCTATATTTTTGTAAGTGTAGGTTTATGATGAGCAGTGGCAAAGCTAGGATTAAAACTCCATGGTATTTTCATATAAATGAATAGTGTTAAACAATATCAACAATAACATAAAATTTAACATGTAATACAATTTTATAATAAACTAATTCAACAATTAACTAAGAAGTTAAGCCATGCAATCAATTGACAAACTAATTGGTGAGTTAAGGTCTTGTAAAAAACTCAAGAATTTAATCAATTAACAATCTAATTAGAGTTTAGTCAATTGAGAAATTCATTTAATCAAAATCAAAGGGTTTCCAATTTTCAATAATAAGGAATTGAGATACTAAATTAACTAAATAAATCGACATTAATATATATTCATTATCAGATATTCATTGACAAATATATCCAATTTTCAATCATATAATTCATATACGATAATTCAAATGAAAGGTTTCATACGAAAAGTTTTTAATAGAGAATATGTAAATAAATTATCACTACTTAATGAACTAAAGGGATAGATAATTATTAGAGTTAAATCAGAAGTAAGGAGCACCAAAGCAAGAACTGAAGAGAGCAAGTTGGGGTCTATCTCAAGGAGGAAGGGAAAGTGAGGAAAAGAAGGAGAAAAAATAGCTCCTAAAATAGCATTCATCCGGACTTGATTCTGAGCCTTTTAGGAAAACAAAACACAAATTCCTAACGCACCAACTACTAGACTTTTATAACATGGTGTCCCTCTTATATTTAATATACACTTTACCTACTGTATAAATAATATTTACTACCTCCTACTATGATTCTGTGATGCTCCGGAATACCATGGGAAAGTCTTGGCTCCGACACTAATAATGAATTGAGTTTATCTAAGAATTTCTAATAAGACTACTTCTAATATATATTTTCACCTATTAATAAAACATCTATTGTATTTTATTAGCATAAATATTAGTATGTACATCTATTAATTAAACACTTGACATAAATCACATCAAAGTCATAATCTAACCTAAATAATAAGAGGGGTTACTATCCAAATGGTTGGTACATCACGTGAAATCATATTCACGTTTCATAATGGTTGGTAACTATTGTACTAGAAAGATTCTGCTATATTGATCTCTTCATTGGTTAGTCAATGAAGACCGATTGCTATGTTAGGAAAATCAAACCGACTCAAGTAGAGTAGTGTCAAATAGGTAGGGACGTAAATGAATTGAGTCGGAATATATTTGAGTTCGACTAATTAAATAAATAAGTTTAAAAATAATATTTGGGTTCAGTTTATTTATATATAAGTCAAATTTTTAAGAAGATGAGCTAAGTTATCCTGCGGACTTTTATACTACAGACTAGTTCAAATAAAAAAAAATTATAGTTGAATTCGGTTCATTAATTAAATAGATTTAAAAATAAAGTTTGAGATTGACTTATAAATAGGTTGAGTCTAAAAAGTTTAAGACTTTAACCTTATTTGTTTAGAACCAAATGAATATGCACGTGATTCCCTGAACCAGTCCAAGATCAAATTCTACGTGGAGATCAAACCAAACTTGAGTAAGACGCCTAGAACACCACCGCGGGCAGCGCCAAAAGTTGCGTGGACCATTTTAATTTCTACATGCATTGGATAGCTCATACGGTTATTTCTGTCTCTCCGAGTCCGCTTTCAAATATATTTGGTTGATGAATTCAATATCGGTCTTATTTTGGAATTTACGTGGACTTACAGTCAATCGTACGTTAACCCAGGTAACTTCTAATGCGCGCTAGTGCATGCACTTTCTTTCTTGTGCCGAAGAAACAAAGCATCATATATTTTGATGAAAATAATTTTTTGTTATTTTTTTAAAGTATAATATATTATCATATAAAACATAATTGGTATAATTATATTAAAAAAATATTTTTATAATTATTTATACATTTTTTAACAATATATATTAAAAGATGTTATTAATTAAAATTTGTCCTTGAAATTGATGATGGTTTCCTTTTTTGAATGAAGGGAGTAAAATATTAGTTGGTAGTATTTTTTAAAAAATTACTATGTTCTAAGATGAATGAATATATTGATGATGATGATGATAACTAAAATTACTCAAGCACGACAATATTTTCTAGATAACCCATTTTAAAAAAGACATTAATTGATGTTTTAATAAGTTAACCAATTATCTCCATATACTATGTGAAAGCAAGGATGGATCAAAATCACAATTGGTGTCCTCTATGTCAAAACTCATCTAAGGACATTAATCATCTCTTCCTTCATTACACTATTAAAAAACTAGTATAGTTTGCTTCACCACTATTAATTCACATTGATGAAGCTATATTTAACTCAATTACAACCCTATTTTCTACTTTTATATGTGAGTTGACTAGAATTTACATGTTTAAGTAGGGTGAGCAATTTTATGGACAATTCGGAAAAATAGAAATGCAGTGATGATCAAAAAGCTTTCATTTAGAACTAATTTATTTTACAAAAGGCTAGACACTACTTTACATATGAAACAGATACTATTGGTTCTAGATTTTGCTCAAAGATTTAAGAGAAGTGCTTATTAGATTCCGTAAGAAGAATAATAAGGTGGATGAAAACCTCTAGAGTATTAGCTAAAAGTAAATGCAAATGCTTCATGTTTTAATTATTCAATGTGTATGAAATTGTTATCTAAAATCACTAAGGTGAGGTGAAACACTATTTGTGTGATTATGAGACCAAAAATCATGAGATGGATAATATTATCTTTGCTAAAGCTTAGGGGGGCCTTATGGAGATGAAATTGGAACTTTATTAGGGTCTACTAAGCATAATACAAGAATATGATTTGAGGTATATTATTGATCTCCCCCTATATGAATCCCTAACTCCCCCATGGAAAATTCACCACATTATTGACGAAGGACAGAGTATCATACACACTTACCCTTGATTCATCATCAAACACTATATTTGTAACATCCTCAAATTTACTACTTAAAAATTTTATTTTGCGAAAGATTTAGTTTCAAAAAAGTAGGTGTTAGCGCCACACTTGGCATAAGGTTAGTATCCCCTACCATTATTATATTAAGTGCTAAGGCTAAATGTTAGTTTTCTTAAATTTACAATGATAAAAACAAAAATATTGATTTCAATATAGAATAACAGTGTCCTAATAATCCAAAATGTTAGGCAAAGAGTTATAACCAAATGAGGAAAATAAACATAGAAAGTGACATGAGAGTCCTAGGAAAATTTGTATAAATAGATGTCGCGGGAATCCTGGGCAGTCTTAACTCTCAAAACCTACTAGAAGCCATCAAACCGAACCCTCAAAGTACTTCTACAAGGTAAAAGATATCCATTGAATAGGTAGAGAACCATGAAATAGAATTCATTAGTACTACCATACTCAGTAACCCATTAAACAAAACTACTATGAAAATCCTACATGGAACATATAAAAGACATCACAACAAAATATGGTACAAATATTAAAATATGCATGTGACGAACAAAATACAATAATCATATAAGATAAATAATAATCATCAAAACCACATACTGCTCATACTCATTTAGTTAATACAAAATAAAACTTTCCGACCAAGCATACAAGAGATACTCTCTAAAGTAATGATTATAACCTATCTCAGCATAATAACCATAACCTTTACAATATATCTTATATCTCAATATCAAAACTAGTAATATCCATTTCACTGCACTCGAAGGAATATTATCAATAAAAATCTATAATACTATAAAGGTAGGCACAAAGGTGACTACCAATCAATCAAATAACCATCTCGCCCAATAATAATCATTTCTATTTTTATTTACTTGATGGGATACAATAATCACTCAAAGATATAAATATACACCAATCATATCGGTACACAAATTATCACAATACCCAGCCAACCATCCAACTTAGAGGCATGAAAATACTCTAGTCATACTAGTCCATAAGGCGACATAGTACCCTTCCAACCTAAGAGACCTAATTATTAAATATCGATACACCCTCTTGGGTTAATAGGTTACTAGTAGAGTAGACTAAAGCCTTACTGAAGGCACAATGACACACCAATAAAAAAAAATATGCCTTCTGCCTTATCTCTGGGTAGCTAACACCGGAGCGAAATTATTTTCAAACTCGAGGTCTTCCACTTTAAGTATAAATATCTTAATAAGTTGATCATAAAATATCACATATTACATAATGATTCCAATTCCATACTAAACTATTTTTCCTTTATATCCAATTATTCAAGTCAGCCCTAAGGTAAATAGTTCAAGTTAGAGTCAAAGTCATCACTAAAGTCAACCTATCAATACACTAAGGTTATTCTATGTTGGTATTATTTATATTAAGTGCATTAGGTTAAAATTAACCAAAATGTCCCTAAGGCCATAATTACCACATTATAAGTTATTTTAAATACTAATTTTATTTTAGTTATTAATTTGCCTTGAAAAGGATAAAATGTAATAATTAAATTATATAACATGTAAATAAATTACTGGTACACCAAATGATCATTTTACTCTTGTACATGATTTAATACATAAAACCCTAGCATGCATTTCTAGAACATCAAATCAAATGTTCCTATGTTCAATAATAAATAACACATATTTGACACATGTAAAATAATCAAAACATCCCTAGAGAATGTAATAATTATCATGCTAAAGAATGCATTCCTAGAATATCAAATCACATACCTCCATACTTAACAATAATTAAGACATATTAGTCATTCTTAGTAGAATAAATATTATGGTATGCTTAAATGACTAAATTGCTCCTAGGGCACACAATAGTAATAATTATTTTAAAAATGTGCATAAGCATGCTCAACCTATCATATTAGACATACTTCACATCTATAATTTACTTTTGACATAAAACCCATTTTAACATACTTTTATGTACATAAAAAAATTACAAGTTAAAATGTTCCATTTTACCAAATTTTGTACTATTATTATTAGGCAAATGATTACATTGTAATGAACATGCTTAATAATATTTATATATTGAAAGCACTAATGTGCTATCATGCGATATCTCACATTTTAGTGTAAGGATTACTTGATTTCCAATAAAAACACAAAATATGGTTAACCTACTAAAATGTATTAGGCTTTGATATTTAAACATTTGTACCTAAAAATAATACCAAAGTAACCATATTAATATTTAACAAATAAAATATTAATTTTTATTAAATTAATGATTACCAAATTACCCCTATTGGTGAAAAGATGTAAAATTTATGTTGAAGTCATCAGGCTACCCAAACAAGGTGAGTTTGGGAGAAGTGGGAAGGCTTAAGGGTGGGGAAAGGTTGGTTGGGTGGATTATTATGGGGGAGAGGTTATCGATGGTGGAAAGAGGTGGCAATGAGGGAGGCAACGAATGTGACTAGGGCTGTCGAGGCTACTAGTGAAGGTTGGTTGTAGTGAGGGCGATGGAGGAAGGAAAAAGCAACATCGAAGGGCATGGTGAAAGGTTGTGGCTATGGGTACCATTGTAGGGAGGAGGTAAATGATGATGAGCTTCGGTGGTGGGTAAGGCTTGTGGCAACAAGAATGAGGTGAGGCAAGATGTAGGGTAGAGAAGGGTGTAGGTAGGGATGTTATTAGCATTGGTGGTAGGAGGGAGATGTGTGAGGATGGTGGTGGGTTTCAGTGGTCAGGGTAGAGGTGCTTGGTGGGTTGGATCTGGGGAAAGGGATGGGGGAAATAGTGAGGAGCACCGATGTTAGGTAAAGGGTTGAGGCAATAGATGCCACAACAAGGGGAGGGGGCTATGTGTGGAATTGCTATACAGAGGAGGGTTACGAGTGTTGGATGGTGCTACAAGGAGGGAGTAAGTGGATGGGATTCAATGGTGGAGATGGTTATGGTGAGGGAAGAGAAAACTAGAGGTAAGAGAATGGAGAAAAAGGGAGGTATACAAGGCTCGGGGTCGAATGACAAGAGAGGAGTACGGATTTGTGGTTATATATTGAAGGTTGGGGAAAAATGAGTTGATGAAGAGAAGAGGTGAGAGAGATGGGTTGATTGGTTGGAACAACAGGGGTCGTAGAGGAGTTGGTAATGGTAGAGCTAGAGGCGCAAGGTTGTTGAGGTAAGGAGTTGTAGGGGTTATAGGGGTGGATGGTGTAGGTAAGGGAGTTGGCAAGGACATGAGTAGGTTCCATAGTTGGGCAAGTAAGGGAGGAAGGCGATAGGGTGTAGGGGTAAGCCCTTGTTTGGCTAAAAGGGGAAAAAAGAGGAAAGGAAAAGGAAAAATTAAGTCTATAAGGGATAGAAGTGGGTTAGGCTGGCCAGCTAGGGAAGAGAAAAAAAGAAGAAGTGGGCTAGGGGGCATGCTGGGGTGTAGAAAAGGAAAAAGAGAAGGGAAAAAGAGGAGATAAAAAGAAAGGGAAAGGAAGAACAAAAATAAATTTTATGCTTAGAATTAGAATTTGGTTAGATTTAGAATTAGAGTAAAATTAACTTATCTAAATTTTGGGTAACTGATTGGGAAAAATAAACTAGGGTAAACTATATCAGTTTAAGATGGATTTAAATAAAAAAGATAAAGATAAATAATTAGGATAACTTTATTTAAGAATTTATCTTGGTTTGTGAGCCACATATTGACAAAAAAATTAAGTTAAAATATAAATTAATCAACATTAAGATTAAATAATATTTTAGGGTAATATAGTTTTAAATGCACTAATAACGGAACATTTCCTTACTAAGTTTGTTGTTATACACTATTTTTCCTTTGAATAGAGCTCGTCTTACTTTAAATGTATGGAAAATATAAATGTAGCTGAATCCTTTGACTAATAACAACTGATTAGCCTTTGTATGGCTTTCAAGAAAATGTGACATCTTCTATTAAAAAGATAGATATTAGGAATATTCTTTTTAGCGATAACCATTCCTTATACTTTGTCTTCCTTCCTTCCAAATGTCACTTTTTCTTCATTTTCCTATTGTCTCTAGAAATAGAATCGTTTGAAATGATCATTATTTTCCACTAACTTTATATTAGATCAAGAAAATTCTAGTTTAGGTTGGAGAAAAAGTATGTGGGAGAGTGGATTTTTTTTTATCATCTATTAGAGAGGATAGACTCCAAAAATTTTATTTGATATCCCCAATCTTCATCAAATTAACCTTTTCTTTACTTTGTATCTTCATGTTCTAAATATTTTCTTTCAAAAATAGAATTTAGTTAAGAAGTAGATTGAAGCTCAAGTAACATGAGAGAGATGAATCTTTAAAAGTCGATATCAATCGCCAAATTTTGAGTTCTTTGAATAGGTCTAGTGATTAGTGCAATGAGTTCTCATTCCTCAGAGTATGAGACATACACGACCTCCTCAAAATCCTTTGATTGTTGCTGGAGTATGAATCAATAATCTAAATCTTTTATGTAGCCCTGAACTCCAACACATTTCTAAATTTATTTCTTTAGAAGGAATGTCATGCACATGAAAAAAAAATTCAACATCATTGTCATTCGAGGCTTAACACAAAAGAATTTTGTTTACCTTTTTGTTCAAGCATATTGCATAATTGTTTAAGGAAAAGATCTAATAGTTCATATATCTAGTTAATTCATGTTTCTTGATTTTTTTTTGATAAATTATCTCATGTTTTTCAGTGTTATACATTTCGTATATGTTTATGTAGTATTGATTATTGTGGTACTGAAATATTCTTGTAGAAAATTTTATTATGGTTGTTATTTATAGAAGATGAAAAAGAATGTTGGAACTAAATGAGTTTTTTCAAATCTTATTAATGTCAGTACAAAACTTGGAGATGGGTTTTGAAATTATTGTGAAGATTGAATGTGCAGGTAATAAGAGGAAGGATGAGATTGAGAAAGCAATGTAGAAGGCATGTAGAAATGTAAAATTATAACTTCTCTACCTCTATCTAAAGAACCAAAACATCAATTCATTTATATAGAGGATATAAGTACATCTAATACAATGGATTAATTTAATGGATATAATACAATGGAAAGAGGTAATGAATTTGACACAATAGAAGATGAGTGGTAATTTTATTGTGGTATTTGTGTTTAATTTTAGTGTCTTGATATGCTTGAATTGGTTATATTTTCAGTAGGCCTCTCGTTCATCTTAGGTTATTGTAATACTTTGAAATTTTTGATAATTTAACTTATTCATAATTGGTATTCATTGAGGTTAAGTTTTATTTTTTGGTCATTTATCATATATTTATAGAGTTTAAAATTTCTAGTTGTTTCAGATCATTTCATTTAGGACTCATTGTCCTTTCTTATGAATTTGTGTTTCATGGGACTTTCGAAGAACTTTTAACTCTGAACTATTTCAAAATTCTTCTTTTGTGTGAATATTTTATACACTTACATTTTTTGAGTCTCCTAGGAGTTTTTAAAATGTCAAACCAAGTTGTTGGAAAAGATATATTATTCCTTCCCGATTTACCTTATTTTAGTGTTTTGAACCCCATTAAGACTTTTATGGTTATCTAAATTTTAAGAAACTTGGGAAATCATATTAATTTAGTAATATTGAGATGAATATAATCCAAAACATTACAAATCATTCATTTAATGTTTTGAAATTTCAAAATAGTTTTAGATTGTAAAGCCACCAAATTCCATTTTTCTCCCTTAATTCTTATTCAAACTTTATGGAAATACATATGAGTATTTAATTATTGATAATAACACATGAGAAATACTCATTTTCTGCTATGGATTTTATATCCCCTAGAAGTGGTAATAGACTTTGTTTTGATTTATTTAGTAGACGTTTTACAGAAATATCTAAGGTTGGAAGGTTAATATTCTTTCCTCCCCCTCCACTCATTTTCTTTATATTGTGGCTCAAGGAGAGACACTCCTTTCTCCCCTCCTCATGTGGAACCACCTCCTTTCACCACCCCAGGAAGGGGTAATAATAATGGTTTTGAAATTTTTTAATAATAGGTTTGAATTGTTACTGAATCACTTGTTCTTAAAAATTTAATAATGATTTAAAAACCATCATAAAAATTCTAAAAAGTTTGCAAGTGTTTGATGAAAATTGGGGATTCAATAACGATGCAACATAAAAATAGTAATTAAAACCAAAGGTTTAATAATTTTAAAACATGAAAAAATCCTAAATAAATCCTTATAAAACATTAATTAAAACCCTAAATAATTAATAATTAGCATTAAATACATGATTTAATAATAGTTTCTTCTTGAAGTTGTCTTTAAAACATACATGTTACCATTAAATATATGATTAAAATCCTAATTAGTATGTAATGAGCTTTTAATTCACCTTTTATCAACTTTTTTATTAAATCATCATTATTAAAACTAGGTTTTAATAATAATTTTACTTAAAACTATTATTAAAAAAACCTAAAATATTGTAATCCATTAGGTTTTTAATAATAGTTTAGGCAAAATAGTTGTTAATACCTATATATATATATATATATATATATATATATATATATATATATATATATATAAATTGTACAGTTTTGTTTCCAACCTACATGCACAAGTGTATGTTCGAATATATACCAAATCTAAAATGTGTAAAATAGCACCAATTTATGCATATCTACCTTCCAAACGATAAATATATACAAACATGTAATTGATACATCTCGGCACACTGGACTTACCTAGGAATGGAAATTAGTAGGTGTACCATAAATTGATAGCTCTACACTCTAAAGTTAAAGTCCATATATCATAAAACCTAACTATTAATGGCTTATAAACATTTTCATGCATGAATGTGCATCTCAAATTGCATATAAAAACAAAAGAAATATGAGATACAAACATGAATATGCATATAGATCCCTAATATCAAAGGTGTTAGTACATGAATTTCGCCCATTAATCTCTAACTTCATCAGTTTTATCATCTGTATATTTCTAGCTTTGTACATATTCACTGATGAAAAACTACAAGTTGACACGATTTGATCATTCCGTTAGTAGTTAATATGCCACAGATTAAGTAATGAAAAAAAATGAAAAAAGAAACATACATGGCTTGGATCTATGTTTATAGATTTGTTACAGAGTATGAGATACATTACTTAACAAAAATAGTATCTACAATCATTACAATTTTATTGTTGTTATATTAGATATTAATTGGAATTGAAAAAAAATAAAAATATTTGTCTTTCTACATACCATTACATGATCATACTCTAAACTCCTAAGGTATAGCATACCAATTCTGTCTCTCATCATATACATCATTCGTAGTGCCTAATAAAAAATTTTGATGCACAGTATTGTAACTTAATATACCTCATAAAGTTAAATTAGAATATATACATAACTAAGCTAATAAAGTAAGAAGTAAGAATTACACTAACTTATCAATTAAATATTGCCCTTCACATAGGGTGACAATAAAAGGAAAAAAGTATGCTCAAAGGAAATCAAATACATATACTTTGTTTTGATCATGCATACACCGTAGAAAACTCAATGTTTACTTGCAACTGTCACTCTCAAATTCCATTTATCTTGATATGCCATCTGCTCCCTCACATCGTCAATGGAGAGTCTAGCGATAGATACTCTAGGATAATGAGGGTGGATACTCAATGATAAGCTATGATAAAACAATGGAGTAAATTGGTATAGTTATCCTCAAAGATCTATCGGGGGTTTAAATCCCTCATAATCATTCCACTCTACCAAATCTAGGAATTTTTTATTATGTAATATTAGATGATATTTTTAGCCTAAAACCATCATTAAATTCCCTTTTTAACAATGATATTAAGTTAATATTACCATATAAAGTGACCCACATTTCCTTTCTTAATGTATTATTGCTACTTTTAATGATAATTTGTTCAATGACGGTGTGGAAATATCATCAAATCCTAATTTTAATTGTCATCATAACCCATTTCTTTGGTATTAGATATTCTAAATTTTCAATATTAATTCTCTATACAATAAAATATATCAGCATGCTTGATTCAATACACAATGGAATTATATTAACATTATTAAGATTAAGCAACATACACAAGTCAACCAATATTATCAAAACATATGAAAAATTAATCTCTATTCACACCCATCTTTATATAGTTCCATCAATCACAAAATGAGCTACTGAACTTTTAATTCGATTCTCAAATTTCCTTCTCAAATCAAAATGTAATACATCCAAATAGAAATAACACTGATGTCTCTTTTTTCCATCACCTAAAAATTGTGAGATTTTTCTATTGATGGACATCAAAGCTTTGTGCCAATGTCTTATTTGAGGTGTTTGATTCCATTGGAGAAATGAAGTTGCAAATTGAAGACATGAGAGGTAGAGAAAGAAATTGGAACTCCAATGGGAAGGTATTCAAAACCTGGATTGGAGAAGAGTGAGAGCAAGTAAAGATAATTAGAATTTTTTTTCTATATTTTTCCTTTGGTGGGGGAAAGGATAGAAAGAATAAATTAGAGGAGTGGTAGTTACATATCACGTGTGTGGTGGTGGTGAGGAGGAGAGAGAAAGTTAGGAGAAAGGGGGTATAAGGCTATTCCTTTAAAAAATTTGAGGGTACTTTAAGTTAGATAGGAAGAAGTGAAATGGAGGGAATATAGTGTAATATATGTAAGGATATATTGATAATTTACAAAAAAAAAATTTAAACTTAATTGTTCTTAAGGACAAAGGGTTATCTAGTACATATCTCAAAAAATTTAGGATTATTTGATGTGTTTCTAAAAATTTAGGGTTATATCATATATTATGCTTAGGCTTAGGATTATATCATACATTTTTCCACAAATTAAAGATAATAAATTAGATGTTCATAGAAATATGCAATAGAAGTAGATGTTCATCACAAAACTTTAACTTCTTAGTATAGAAGAAGACAACATACATTATAGATGTTCCTCTACATGTCATCTAAAACCAATATCTTTCTAGTTATTTGATCATAACCCCTTACAAACAACTCACCCTCAATAAATATTGGGTGTGGTGCATCATTATGGTGGATAAACCACTCCAAACAACTAGCTAAAGCCCGTAACTATGTCTCTATCTAAGGTAGAGTCAACAACAAGTGATACAATACAAAATGAAAGGGATCAAAATACAACCCACTCACAAACCAATGACTTAGCTCGTCATATAACCATATCACATGACCCTAAATATCTTCATCAGGTGTTATGCAAAAATATGGTGGAGTTATGTAAGTAATAGGTAAGTGAGGTATCTCACTACCTATAAAAGAGAACAACCACAAAATATTGTCATCAAGGTTGTTGTCTAACTCTTTAAAATAATAAAATATGTAAATTCTATAGCCGAATTAATCATAAATATATAATATCATATATTAACCAATTATGTAAATCTAATAACATACCCACATATATAAGACATCAACCATGGAATTAACTTTTATCAGCAATATTTTATCAAAGGTGAACTGTAATATCCTAAATTTTACTAATGAAAAAAAATTACAGCAGAAGCTTATAACCAAAATATCGGGTATTACTACTGTAATTGATGGTTTACTATACCATCTCACATCAATCACAAGGCTAAAACCATTAAAGTAAACTGTGAGTAGCTCAAAACGAGAGAAACTTTATAAATACAAGTATGAATTCGGAGATTAACTCCGAAATACAATAACATAATACAATTAAAGGGATACCATAGATCAAAGAGTTCAAAATGTATCCAGGTTAAAACATCATTCGAATAACATAACCCTTTAGCCAAATACCTAGTACAAGAATATGTCACTCCTCCCCGTACAATGCATTAAAGGTCACAAAATCATTTGAGTGGTTCTCAAAGACCTGCACAAAAGCATCAAGTTCCTCTGCTCGAGCAAATGAGCAACACCAATGAAAAAGATGGTCATTACACTACGTACTGAGTAAGGTAACAATATCATCGAATTAAGGATACAGGTAAATATATATATATTCATGGAAAATGATAAGTATACTTAAAAATTATGAAAAGTCTCACAAGGTAAATACTAATCCAAGCCTCTTTATTAGATATAACCATTTTTATTCTTTTCTTTACATTGAGTTTAGGGACCACAATATTCTTAAACCAGTGGAACGTCTGAAGCACCTCTCGAGGATAACCACCTGAGCCACTATTATCATTTGGTGAAACTAATCTAACACCTCTTATGGAAGAATGTTTATAAGTCACTATTCTTAAATGAGTGGAATGGTCTGAAGCAACTCTCAAGGAAAACATACCTAAGTCAATATTATTATCCGGTAAACCAGATCCAAAAAAGACACCTTAACCTAATTCATATGATCTTTCACTTTAAATGATTAATGTCTTATTCATGATTGATTCAAAGGAAAAAAATTACATTTAAAGTAGGTAAGTAAATTATAGATATCAAAAGGTCATTCTCTAGAGTTAAGATCCATGTGTTTCCCTATAACCTTAATTTCACACTTTTATCCTAACTCTTTCTTTTGTTAATATTTTAATCATCAAACTTAGTACCTCTTACTCAAATATTATTATAATCAAAATACTTGAATTTCAAAGCCTAACTCTAAGGTCTTGTACATGCGATAATGACCCTATCCCAAAAGTTACTATTTACAGACCTTATAAACCCTAGTTTAATCAATCAATCATAAATTTTCCTATAGGTATCAAATAAATATCAAATTCAAAACACCCAAAACACTAATATAAACAACATATTTGAACTTTGTGGTCTACCTCTACCATTTCACACATGCGATAATAGCCACTTTGTTTTAGGGTTACTATTATCAAATCAAACCATTTTCATACTTTATCAATCTTATGTCATTCACGGTTACTCCAACCACTTCATATAAATTTCCTTAGCACATTTTGGATACTATAACACTTTAACATACCATGATTCTCATATTTAACCCATGTTGACAAAAATACCCTTATCAATAACAAAATTCTTATTTCATGCAAATCTTATGTTTTTAGTAACATTATTTCCAAATCCACATTTTTCTCTATAGAACTTATCATAATAATTTCTCATTCATCATACCATTAACAAATCCATGGTACATTAATATTTCACACCGAAGGCTTTTTCCTCATAAAATAACAATATTGTATGATCTTTACTTACCCATTTCCTATTATATAATATCGAACACATATCATAGTATCAACAATCATATATTAGTTCAACAAAATCATTCATAACACTTAGCAATCAAAACCCTGGACTACAATAAGTATCCTTACAATAATGATTTCAATCTCTAACCACACAAACTCTAATCCACCTCTTCTAGAACCTCGGGAAAATTACCTAAGAAATCATAATAAAACATCATTATAACTAAATCACATAACTAAGGAATGTTGAGGAAAAAGGAATAGTAAAAGAAGGGAAAAAAATGAAACAAACTAGGAAAATTTGCACAACCAAAGAGAGAAGGGACATGAATTTGTGAAGAGCCAAGGGGGTGGTAGCAATGGAACAAGTTGTCATTGCTATGGGTTCATCAATGAACAAAGGAGCTGAAAGGTGGAGGGAAGCAATGGTGGATTAGGCTAAAGGAGAAGTTGGGCACCAATTGTTTTAGCCAAAGCAAGGTGGTGTGGTGTTTGACTATTGGGGCTGAATGTTGGAGTGTGTAGTGTGGTGCAGGTTGCCAAAAGGTGGATAAGATACTACAATTATGGCTACCAAAAGGGGGGTTTGCTTTCGTCAAGGCTATTAAGGGGTGATGATAGGTTGCAATGAGAGTTGTTGTAGTAAGGAGAAGGAAAAAGAGAGAAGGTGGCTATGGTGGAGGCAATCAAAGTGGAGGTTTAGCTTTGGTTGTTTGGATGATTTTAGGGGTGGCAAGGATGTTCATAGTTGGTGAGGGAGAAATGACAAAGGTTGGCAGTGGCGGTGTCATTGTTTCGGTTTGGCTTATTGGTGTTGGCTTTTTGGGTTGTTTTTGCGATGACAAGGAAGTGGTAAAGGAGGGGAATTAGTGGTGTGTTGTTTTATAAAAACAAAAGGGAGAGAAGAGAGGTGGTATGAGAATTTAACAATGATCAATTATGGGTATATATATCCTATGAAAAGTGGTGAGACGAGTGAAAGGTGCCAAGGAAAATTTAACCTAACCCTGCATAGAAGATGGGAGTTGATGGAAGTAGGGAATAGCTTGGTAGGTGGTAGGGAGTGATGGGAGTGTAGGCATTGTCTGTGGACAATATTTCACAATGGGAGAAGGAAGAAAAAGGAGAAGGAAATCAATTTACTAAGAGGGAAAGGAGAGAAAAACAAAAAGAAGGAAAATAATAGCAGGTTAATATTTTTATTTATATTTATATTTATAACAAGATCAATATAATTTAGGTTAGGATAATAGGATAGATTAATTATCAATAAATCAGGATTAGGTTAAATTCTAGAGTTACAAAATTAAGATAAGGTAGAAATATTTATTTCCTAATACTAGAATTAAGTTACAATATTAATTATTTGGAATTAGGTTTAGTTAAAATTCAAGGTATTACACAAACCCACACCATACAAGCAACATTTTTTAGCAAAAAAAGTAACTTTTATATAATATTTTTCAACAATAAATTATACCAACATGTATGTATATATTTATTATATTTTTTGATAATTCAAAAGCATCAGGTTATACATAGGGAGAGACCCAACATACAATAAAAAATCACAACAACATAGCAATAGAGGTTAACCCATATCATACAAGAAAGAACACATGTATGACCAAGCCAAATACCATACATGCATATATTTATAATAAAAGAAGAATAAAAAATGACTAACTATCTAAATCTGAAGCAAATAGTGTGGGGCAGATAAAAAAAAGTGCAGTTGGTGGATCAAGAAAACAAACTTCCCATGCACAAGAGACTAACAATGGTGGCGGAGCAAGGCACAATAGTAGGAGAGTGAGCATAAAACAATGAGTGAAACACAAGATAATAGTTGGCAAGTAAGCAACTTTGACCAAAAGCAAGAGAGAGCAAAAGTTGACCAACAAAAGGAGGAGCAACATGGTCATCGATCGGCAAGAGGATGATCAACGGTGCCTGTTGACCTCCGAACTAGGGGAAAAACACCAATAACCTATTTTTGTTGTTATAACCAAAATTCACAAAAAAATAATAATTCATATATATATATATATATATATATATATATATATATAGCCTAGCAAAGTTAGAATAAGGTCCCTAATCACATTTAGAAAATTCGCTATTTATAAATTTACTATTCATAAAAGACAAAAAATATTATTTTATACCAAGAAGCTTAAAAATATAAACTAAAAAAAATATTACCAAAAAATATTATTCACTAAGAACCACTATTCACACTCATTTACTATTTATGAGGTCATAGTTAATGATGAATAGTCAAAGATCGACCTTTGGGTTCTAATTTTACTAAAGAAGTCATGTTTAGGTTAATTATTTATTTCAATGAAAATACTTATCATTAACATAACTAATCAAGATTAAATCCAACTAAGGGTAATTAAATTTGTATTAGCCAATAACACTTTGAATTTTCAAGAACACACTTAAGCTTACCAAACGTTTAACCATAATTGAAAGCTCTTTTACATGATTTTATTAACATGTTGTCTATCATAGTTTTTCTACTAATTATAAGAATTATCATGGTATCAACCAATTAATCAAAATTCAAAAAATATCATGATCCCTTGAGAACATCAAGAACACTAAAAAAATTCAAACTTATTTAAACTCATTAAATCTTTAACCATAATTTAGATCATCAAAACATACTCAAATTAAAGTATGATTAACATCAAAACTCATCTATAATTCAATATCTTCAACATAGTATCATCAATTTAACAAAAAAACCCAAGGATCAAAAGGCTCCAAATCACAAATTATGGCCAAAAGGATGAAACACCGCAAACCACTAAAAATTATGCTAATCTTGAAATCAAAGGATATAACACATATCAATTCTATATACTTAGGGTTTTTTAGGTTTACATTTAATGACAAACTTTATCATTATGAAAATGGTAAAAATAAGACCTATAACAACCATAAAAATATTAGAGATGCAAGATCAAAAACAAAAATGATAGCAAAGGAGGAAGAATTTAAGATGAAAGATTAAGGAACTTATCCTCAAAGTTTGGAAGGATTCCAAACTATAAAGCATGGGGGATGAAGGAAAGGAGCACAAAATTGAAGGGAGAATTTTGGTAGTGGGGAGGAGAAAGAAGAAGAAATGACCAAGGTCAGATTAAGTTAAGAAGACCCAGTGGCTAATTTACTTTCTTAACTTAATATGTACGGATTTTTAGAAGATATTTACTAAAAACTATCTAGAGGTAGGCACTAGAGGTAGTACCAAATGTTAGGGGATAAAAGAGATGCTCTCCTTGAGCCGCCGCACCAAATAAATGAGTAGAGGAGGAGGGAAAAAAAATAAAAGATGGGTAACCTTGGGATATTTTTATAAAATTATCTAACATCGAAGACAATTACAACTTTGCTACAACCTCTAAGGCCATCACATTACTATGTCCAAATATTAATGGTTCTCATTTGTTTATATCAATAATTAAAGGCTTATATTTATTGAAGATGTGTAACCTTGCTACAAAATTGTCTAATAATTAAAGGCTTATATTCATTAATATAATTAAAGGCTTATATTCATTGAAAAAAATAAAAGATGGTAACCTTGGGATATTTTTATAAAATTATCTAACATCGAAGATAATTACAACTTTGCTACAACCTCTAAGGCCATCACATTACTATGTCCAAATATTAATGGTTCTCATTTGTTTATATCAATAATTAAAGGCTTATATTAATGGTTCTCATTTGTTTATATCCTCAAAGTTTGGAAGGATTCCAAACTATAAAGCATGGGGGATGAAGGAAAGGAGCACAAAATTGAAGGGATAATAAGGGAGAATTTTGGTAGTGGGGAGGAGAAAAAAGAAGAAATGACCAAGGTCAGATTAAGTTAAGAAGACCCAGTGGCTAATTTACTTTCTTAACTTAATACCTACGGATTTTTAGAAGATATTTACTAAAAACTATCTAGAGGTAGGCACTAGAGGTAGTACCAAATGTTAGGGGATAAAAGAGATGCTCTCCTTGAGCCGCCGCACCAAATAAATGAGTAGAGGAGGAGGAAAAAAAATAAAAGATGGGTAACCTTGGGATATTTTTATAAAATTATCTAACATCGAAGACAATTACAACTTTGCTACAACCTCTAAGGCCATCACATTACTATGTCCAAATATTAATGGTTCTCATTTGTTTATATCAATAATTAAAGGCTTATATTCATTCTCATATATTTTGGATACAAATTAAGGAAGAGAAATGCGATTTGGTGACTCTTACTATCCAAAACTATATGAAAAACTATAAAAATGATATGAATAACAAAATAATATATTTGGATATTTTTTTACTCACTAACATAAAATAGTATTATTCCAAAAGTTTCTTGGAATTTAGATTACTATAAATCGCTTATTTAGGCTTAGAACATTAAAATATGTCTAATCGAGGCATGACTGGTATCTTTTTGCCAACAAGTTGATGTTGAAATTTTTTTAAAAACTAAGAGAATCAAAAAAATATGATGATTTCAAATATACATACAAAAGAAGGATTTGGAAAGGTTTTGGATGCCAAAAGTGCCTCACAAATCTCACAAAACACAAATCTATAAAAAAGGACAAGGAGTCCTAAATGAAACAGTTTGAAAATGCAAGTAGGTTTCAAAGCTCTATAATGATGTGATAAATTGAAAAACTAATTAAATATAACCTTATCTAATAAAAATCCTAAATAATTTAGTCTTTCCAAAAGAACAAGCTATTGCATCACTAACCTTTTAGAAGAAACTTTGACCCTAAATTCTAACCAAAATGACAAAACCAACGAAGCAAAGCACATACAACACATAACACTTATCTAACTTTTACCATCAATAACCATTCTTCCACAATCATCTCAATATAATTTTCATAGGGTTAAATCACTGCACTAATCACATCATTTAAGCATTCCATACTTGTCCTCTCGCTTTTTAAATGTAGTTTTCAAAACTAGTATCAACTAAATATTCCACCTAAATTAATACTATTTAATTCCCTACTTATTCCACCTAAAAATTATATATTCATTGAGATAATCTAATAAAATCATTAATCAACAACAATGTAACACCCAAAACTCACTAGGGCCATAGGTAGTTGCCTTGGAGTGCTTTCAGGATCAAATGATAAGCCCTATAGATTAACATGAGTTCTTTTGAGTACATTTTTTATCAACTCAAATGCATCGCAAAATTTTTTCCTAGAGGTCACATATCCTTAAGTTGCTCTAAGTTAAATACATTTAACTATGGAGTTCTTTGAAGCTAGAATTCCCAATAAGAATATATAACTTGTTGAAATAGGCAGTCTTATCAATCTTTTAAGCCTCCACTATCCACCGTTAATTTAGAGGTATTACAACTAAGCACCTAAATCACTTAAACACTGAATCTTCAACATAAGGCACTCAAATCAAAGTAAAGTCAACTAGGGGTTCAACCTCCTTATGAACCACCTAGGAATTTTCCCCAAAATAATGTTCGCACAAGATCATATCAAACTTCCAATTCTAATATCAACCAAGATTAGACCAAAAATAATAATTCATAATCATCACAAGGCCAATCAATTTTTTTTAGAAAATCAGAGAGAATACTTTAAAACACTGATTTTACAGTTATCTTGGACAGTAAGTTGCTAAAAAAGAAGATGAAATTGATCTTTAGTTATAGGATGAGTGAACATGTTAGCGTATTGATCCTTTGTTGAGACAAACCAAAAATCTAACAATCCCTATTAAACTTATTCTCAAAAAAAGTGATAATCAATTTCAATGTGCTTTCTATAGTTATGGAAGACCGAGTTCATGGTGAGAGAGGTAGCCCCAAGATTTTCACACCATAAGACCAGAGGGTACGAGATGGGAGTACAAAGTTATCAAAGTAATAACTATATCTACATCAATTCCACAATAGTAATGGTGAGACCATGATAATCTAACTCTATGCTAGAATGGGGAACTGTCTATATTTTAATTAGCTCCAAAAGATTATGTTGGTGTCCAAGAACACACAATAACCACTAGTAGCTAATAGTATAACGGTGATCAACGGTATCACTAATCTAATTAGCATTAGTGTAGATGACGAAGCTAAGACTTAATGATGGAACCAATTGGAGGAGAATACCATAAGAGTTCATATTCTTGAGATACCAAAGAATTATTTGGATAAGAAAAATATTGGTTACAATAGGGGGGCTACATGAATTAACAAAATGTATTAACATCAAATGAAATCTAAGTATGAGTGAGAGTCAAGTATTGTAAACCACCACCAAGGCTTCAACATATGACAAGATTAGTAAGTTGTAAGCCATTAACTAAGTTGACTTATTGGAGTAGAATGTGAAGTGGCACCATGCATGTTGGCATATTTGAGAAGGTCCTCAATATACCAACGTTGGGAAAGAAAAGACCCTTTAAGACTCAAGTAGCCTCAATATCGAGAAAAAATAATAAGCATTTGAGATCCTTCATGGAAAACTCATGTTATAAAATAGATATAAGAGAGTTTAAACATGCTATAGTAGAACCGGTGAGAATTATTTCATCAACATAAGCCAAGAGGTATTTATTTAGTACCAAATAAAAAAGGATGCGTTGGTATGAGAAATGGTGAAGCTAAATTTCTACAAGAAGAAACTCAAACAATTATACCATGCCTGTGCGGCTTGATTAATCCCAAATAAAGACTTATAAATCTTATAAACATGATTTAGAAACTAATGATCAATATAACTAGGTGTTTATTTCATACAAGCTTCCTCTATAAGAAATATGGATAGTGCATGGTTTAATAGCTAGAGTAAAGTTTTCTCCATTTCCAATACCTTCATATTGATTTAAACCTTTGATAAACAAGAAAGCTTTATGTCTCTCAATATAACCATTGGGCTTTATTTGAATACAGAAAACCCATTTACAACCAACTAAATTCATCTTAGTAGTGGAAAAAGGTAATTTCCATGTGTCATTCTTTAGTAACATATAATATTCATGATCCATCACCTTCTGCCAATTTGGATCATCCTTAGCTTGTGAATAAAAACTTGACAAATAGATCATCTATAAAACTTGCATGTTTACATGCAAGCATAACCTAAGGTTTTAAAATGCTGACTTTACTATGATTGACCATGGAATGGTCAATGATGGTAGGAAATAAATGTAACAGAACATGGTGTGGGTTTTAATTATGGTGATGCAAAGTTTTCGACTAGGGTTCCCTAGAAATATATGGGAGTAGATTCAAAAATGAATGTGGAAGTGAAGAGTCAAATATGGGAATTAAATCATGGGCAAGGATAAGTTCTTTAGTGCAAACTGAGATTGGTATAGATGGGTAGGATGAGGAATGGATTGGAGAGGTAAGTGGAGGAAGAGTGGGATAAATAGGCCAAGTTATGTGTGGATGTCAATGATGAGGGTGGAAGCAAGTCAAGTGTACCATAGGAGAAACAAACTCAATTTTTATTATGAGTGGACATAAGAGAAAATTTAGAGGAATATAATGAGAGATTTGGAGAGGTAATATGCGAAGACACTAATTAGGTAGATTGCTTATCTAGGGAACATGCAAAAGGAAAATTTTCCTCAATAAAATATCAAAATTAAATTTGCATCCATCCTCTATTATATTATATTCCTTACCTCCATCCATTGTATCATATTCACTACCACTTTGAAAGAATTTAATATTAATATGAATGAGGTTTTCAACATGTTTAAAGAATAATAAGAATATAGATAACAAATTAGATTTAGCGGGCATAGGGTAAATCCATGTAAACCTATTAAAGGCATCAACAAATATAGTGTATTATAAACAACTTTCATTATATAAAATAAGAGAGGGGGCCTAAATATCATACATTACTAAATCCAAAGGGAATCTATAAATAATGTTGTAATTGCCCATTTTTAACCTTAATTAACTTAATTAATTAGATTTTTAATTCACTTATAAAAAAAATTATAATCGAATTCCATGTCATTTATATTTAATTTGAACTTTCCATCATTCATTTTATTTAATTTGTAGAAATTTACAATTTCTACCATTTTTGAGTTATTCAAAATTAATTAGGTATTCCAAAAATATTTTTTTATCTCATTCATTGCACCCATTTTCTCAAAATTCTTTTATTTCATACAAATCGCTAAATCATAGAAAAATCATTTCACACAATTAGCCAAATTTAGCCATTTTTCTATTAAAAAAATTATCTGGTGTGTGTAAAATAACCCCAGACTAAATATTTTTATAGATTTAGTTTTTAAGAAATTATTCCACATCCTTAAATATAAATTTGAACCCTTGGTTATACATTTTGTGTTTTGCAAAAAAATGCATTTAAGCAACCTATTTGTTTTTGTTGCTTTTGATAGTTTTCCATATGCCAAAATATACTCCAATAAAAAATATTATTATATTTTTGGTTTTATAGATTTATTACACATCTCCTCATAAATTTTTGTGATTTTTGGGATCCATTTGCTAATTTTTCTAATAAATTCTCGTTATTAGAATTTCTTACAATATAATTACCAAAAACCAAAAGTAATTTATCCCCTAACTATCCAATAAATCTCAAATATAATTATAACTAAACCAAATTTTATTATTGGGCTTATTTGTTTTCATTCAACCAAAGGTTTGGCTAATAGTACAAAACTCAAGTGTTTATGACATAAACACTTACACACTCAACCTTAACCAAACTCTCTCTTACACACCTATCATCCTAACTTCAATTCAAGTATTAGAATATTTAACATACCCTAAATACTTGTCTACATCTGAATCATGCTATCCAACTCCCTTTTTTTTCCCAAATCATGCATCATTGCATTATTTTCACATAAAATCAAGTTTTTAGATGTCGCACAAATTCATTTTCTTTGCAAATTTTAGGCCTTTATTCTCCTTCATTACTCAACCATTTCTCTTGTTTTTATTTAATTTAAATATTTCCATTAACTATTTAAATTCCATCCTTTGGTATCCCTAAAATCAAACCCTAACCTTCTTTTTATTCGTTTTCCCCTTTTGCGATCAACTTTGTCTCAGGTAGCCAATTTGTTGGGATGAAATTTTTTCCATTTTCCCAACTTACTGAACTATTATTTGGAATAATTCACTTTGGTTTATTTTGGTATTTTTCCCTTGAAACTTTGTCTTCATTCTCCACCATTTTTTCCTTCAATTTCTCTTAGCTTTAAGCCCTATTTGGCAGCCTCAAAATTTCTTGTTGTTACATTGTTTCTACATTATGGTGTAGCTTAATTGTCTCCTTGGTTTTTATCCATTTTAATTTTATTTTTACTTGCCTAAATATCCTTATCTTGGTTCCCAAACACTCAATTTAGGTGTAGGAACTTAAGGTTAGGAGGAAATGGTGTTGGTGCTTAAGTTTCATTACTTTATTCCTTCAATTTAAGGTTTAATCATTCCTTCTCTCCTTTCTTTCATTTTTTTCCATATTATTGACATAAGATTTTTTTGTTATTTTATGTAGTATTATTATGTGTTTTATTATTTATTTATTTTTGTGTTTTGAAAGAAATTCAAGAATGACTTGAGTTTTAACTTAGAATAGACATTTTATTTCTTTTTACTTAATCATGAATCTAGGTAAATCCAACTCACTCTTTAGATGGTATAATATGTTGTAAGAGTATGTTAGGATTTTTAGGCTTATTATCTTGCTAGGTTTTATTTATTATGAAAATTAAGAATTTTATGTTAATATGTGCAAGAGAATGAAATATGAATATGCATGAGTGTTTTATAAGTTTTAAATTTTTGAATGAAACCATGTCTATATATTATTGTCATATATGTAATTTGTTGAAACTAAATACGTGAGTTAGTTCATGTGGTAATTGGTGCAAGCATGTTATTTTATGTATTTAATTTTGTATAGATATTAATGATAGAATAATGGTTAAAAAAAATATTTTCATGCCCTATTATATATATTCTTATGTTTACTAGATAATTTACTTAAATTTTGATACATACTATGTTAGTATTTGAGCATATTTAGGATTAACTTTGCATTATATAAGTTTCGTGTGACCTAGGGGAAAATATATCTTTCTTTACATATTTGGTGTTATTTTTCTAGCATATGTGTCAAAAACATATCATGATTTATTATTTATGATCAACATACAAATTATGGTAAGCTAGATAACCATGTTTAGGATTATAAGTGTTATTTATGCTCAAATCACTTGTAGAGAAAAAAAATAGTCTTTTTGCCAATTTTTAGAATTTCTAAAATTTATATTTGTATATAAGTGTTATTTTTTATATCTTTTAGCATTTTCATAAGTTTTGTGGAATTATATAAAGTTGTGGTATTAAAATGGTTTAAATTGTGACAATTACGGTTTGAGGGTATTTTAGCCCATTGTAGCTAAAATGTGTTGTAACATCCCAAATTTTGCTAACCTTAATTTTTAGGTGTTTAGCCTTTTTTTTCAAAACTAAAACATAACCATTGGCTTAATTATCTTTTTAACCCTTAAATTGTGACACAAAACATTTCTTAAATATTTTATCAAAATTATTAATCCTCTTTGTTCCTTTTTTCTTTAACCCTTAGACTCTATTCGGTTTAAGAAAACGAGATGGAAAGGAAAAAAATCAGGTGGAAAATATTTTTGTAGTGTTTGGTAGCATGAAAAATCAAACAAAAAGAAAGTAGGGAGAAAAATGAGAGGGAAACTTATATTAGTGTATTTTCCATACCACAAGCTGAGCAAAATAGGAAACAAGTGAGGAAAATTCATGCTCGACACTTCTCCAGTGAACTCACCCTCATCCCCTCAGCCATCTCCAACACCAACAATCTTTCATCTCCTTCGACCTTCCTCTAACCTCTAGTGTTTAATATTCAAGCCAATCGTCCGTCCATTTCGAGTTTCATGCTCCCTGTTAGTATTCCTTCGTCTCAGTCAACCGGAGCTACGACCAGCTCAGTGTGAACATATAATTTTGATTATGTTTCAATTGATGTAATCTCAAAGGCCTTGTTTGATTTTGTTGTGCAAATTTTTTGTTGCAAAATTAGGGTTTATGGTGTGCGATGTTGCTAGAAATTATTATTTTTAATTGGTTTTTTTTAGGCTCTTTCTTGTTTGTGATCCTTACATTGATGTGAAGTGAACTTGATCGAAGAGATTTCAAGGAATTTTACTTCGTTGTTTGAGTGCAGAGAGTTCTAGTTTCATAGGATTGAGTGGGTAAATTTGAATGAAATTTACTGCATGAAATTGGAGTTTGATGAATGAAAGTGAGTTTAGTTCTGTGCATAGTTTTAAAAACCGGACCGGTCATCGAACCGGATTCATAACTGGTTCACTGGTTTAGTGGTCGAACCAGTGGTTTGGACTGGTTGAACCAATGGTACATTTTAAGTCAAAAAATATGAAATATATAGAAAATTAAACTCTACATAAATTTGTCCGGCTCCCGACCGGTTTTTTGACCGGTTCTAAGACCGGTTTTTTGACCGGTTCGTCGGTTTTCACTGGTCCGACCGGTTTTTGACCGGTTTTCACTGGTTCCGAGATCTTAAAAACCGGCACATGAAATTTAACCTGAGACACGACTGGTTCGCCGGTTCACTGGTCGGACCGGTCGGTCCGGTCCGGTTTTTAATACTAGGGTTCTGTGATTTTGGTGTTGGGGTAAAGATATAATTTATGCCTACCAATGAAGGAGCTGGCAATTATTTTTTTGGTTTCGACATTGATGATCGTCATAAGGATTCGAATGTCATTATATACAAATTGTGGCAAGAGGTTGTGCTTTACAGTATGTAATTTTTAGTCCAACATTTAAAGTTTGAGAGTTTTAGGTGAGTAGACCATTGCTTCTGATACTATTTATTTTGTGAGCATTTGGTGAGGTGTAACACTGATGCTCCTTTTTGTTTGCATGGATGTTAGCTTTTCTAGATAGGCTGATGTTCTTCCTTGTGTTTTGCAAACCCTATCACTGCCATTCAGTGGATGTTAACTTAATATGTTTTGATGATTTGATGTTCTCTTTATGCTTTGCTTTTAGTTTTGACTTCGTTGCCCGGTTATCCCCTTTTTTTTCTAACTTATATTTATATGTCTCCATTAAGCTAGTTGTTTTGTGTAACTTGTAGTAGCAAAAATGAGAAGATTAAGCTTCAATTTTGGTCCTATAGGTTATTAAAGTCGGCAAATTAACAACTTGTTTTGTCAAAAAGGGTGTAATATGACCTATCCAGCTGTTATATTCTCTAATAGAGAGAAAAACATACATACAGACTTTGATGGGGGGAAGGAACCAATTGCCTTTTCATTTCATTATTTAGAGAAAAAATATGTAGCGAGTCCCCCTATCTCCCCTCCACCTCTACCTAAAAAATAAAATAAAATAGATTTTTAATGAGATTTTTCCTTTCTCCATTGCTTTATCATGGAAGGGATCTGCTCCAGAAACTCAGGATGGAGTAGTAGAGAATTAGCAAAGCATTGTGGTTTTCCCTAAGAAAAATCCAATACCCAGTGTGAAGGCTCTGACCTTCTATCGTGCAGGCACATTTACAATTGATGTCCAATATGTTAATGTGAGTAAGTTGTAAGCCCCAACAAATATCAGCAACTTATATGGTAAGTTAGGTCTTGTGTAATCATCACACGAATATGCATCTTGATCTTTCCTTTGGGGTATGTGTACCCATACATTTTTTTTCTTGGTAATTAATAAAGAATTATTTAATACCGGTGAATGAATATGTACATCAAAATTGTCTATGTATCCGAAGGATCCTAATCAATCAGGATGCCTATCTAACCTTATGTCTTAAAGTGGGCATTAGAGTGTATTATTACAAAAAAGTTCCTTTATAATATCTCTAACCATAATTATAGGTAAGTAAGTATGATGCTTGAAAATTATAGCATTTCTATTCTACAAAAGCTTATAGACCATGCTTGCTATGACCATCTGCAAGATGCCTCCTTGTCCTGTCTTTGTGCCCCTCTAATAAGAAAATGTAATAATTGCTACCATGTTCTTGGTTTGAAAAACAGTCTCAACCAATTCATTATCTTTTGCCAACACATTTCAGCTACTGGACAACAAGCTATGATGTGGTATTGAGTCTCTTCTACTGCTTCACATTGTGTACCATCACCCGGGAAAGCATCTACTCTGGAGACCAAGTTTTAATGCCATTGTGTACAACCTATGGATCGGTAGAAATGACGTAATTTTTCAACACAAACAACAAGGGATCGAAATGCTTACTAGAAGAATCATTTAGGATCTCTTCATCCGTTATAGTGAGTATACGAGTTAGAAAGTTTTTAGCCTTGATTGATCATTGGTGTACATAGGAAGATTAGAAAAGGTTTGGTGATTGTAAATGTAGATATCAGTGCAACATAGTGAGTGATATCATGTTGAATAATATATATTAATGTAATGATTGTTTAATTTTGGTAATAAAACTCACTAAAGCGATGTATGAGACCATTTTTATTTATCAATGTTATAGAATAAGAATGGATGCTTGGCCCTCAAAAATGACAAATTAATTTAATTAATATTTTTTTATCATCATAAATTTTATAACCCTGACCATTTTTATTTATTGATGTTATAGAATAAGAATGGATGATTGGCCCTCAAAAATGACAAATTGATTTAATTAATTTTTTTATCCTCACAAATTTTAGAACCCTTATTCATGGATGAAATTAGTGGTTGTGTGTACCCTTGTCATTGTTATGTATTAATAACTTTAGACCCCTCTCACCAATATCTTTCTTTTAAAAAAATTAATTATAAATTCAATTTACTTTGTAATCATATAGGTATATAGAAGATGAAATTACAAGTTATTAATATTTTATAGAACCGACGAGTGCATTAATAACAATCCATGGAGTTATTATTATTTTTTTTCTCTATTTGATTTCATATTTGAAATTAAAAGGAATATGAAATATTTTTTATATTTTTATATTTCTTTGAAAAGTATTTCGAGTTATTTATGTAATATTTTAGAATGTTTCTTAAAAAAAATTGGAATCAGCATTGAATTTATAGAGTTTTTATGATTTATTATAGAAATTTTATTAATTTTTTTTCTATATCAATATAATATTTTAAATTTTATTAAATATATAAGAGTATATAAATAATAATAATAATAATAATAATTAACTTTCCTTAGTTTTTTCTTTCTATAAATCAAACACCAAAAACACTTTCTAAGAATTATATTTTCTACAAAAAATTTCCAACAACCAAACAAGGGAAAAAAATAGTTTCTTTTTTTTTTCTTTCCTTTATTTTTCTTTCCTTTTCATTTTCATTTCCTTTATATTTTTTTCAAATCAAATAGAGCCTCATACGAATCTAGTTATTTTTCCCTATTTGATTTTTAACTGAAAATCCTAGCTTAACCAAACTAAACTTAAGTAAACTATGCCTAAACTATCACTCGACCCCCTTCCTATTCCCCCCCCCTCACACAACCTCCTCAACAACCCCATCCCTCTATTCTTTGAATTTTTATTTTTTATGCACCAACCCCCTACCTAATCTCCTTATCTTTTCCTCACCCACACGCAAGGCCCTCCATCCTTCAATCCTCTTCCATTTTTTTCTTTTCTCTTTCATTTTTCCCAAACTGAGCTCACTTCTCCCCTCTTTTTCTCTAAAATTTTCACATGTCATTACACCCCCAACTCACATATCCATCCTCCTCTTCTTCCTTACCTTTTATCTTATCGAACCTACATTATTCCAGCCCTCAATAGTATGTCACAACCCTTTGCTTTGCCACTACTTGATATTATAGCCCCCTCCTTGTGCCTATCTATTAAATTGTACCATCGCCACTTTTAGCAACAGCCCACGCCACACCACCATTATCATTTTCAACAACTCACGGAGCCATACCACCATCTTCACCAACATCTTACATAGCCACCATCACTTACACCACCAACACCACCCAACATGCATCACCCATGCAACCCTCACCACCACTATAACAGCCCCAAGTTTTAGAACTTAAAAATTTTCATTTTAGAAAGTTAATAGTGGAAGCTAAAACACAAAACAAAGGAGTGTCATGCCGCATCCAATATAAAAGTACTCCCTATGCTCAGTATATGTCGGGTGCAAGGCAAAATTAACCTTATACCTAGGAATCAGGTGTGGGAAGCACTTGATTCCACTGCGATACAAGATACGAAATAGAGAGAAGGGAATAAGTAGTAAAAATAGAGGACTAAGAGTCCAAATAGAGATAGAGATATCCGGATAACCATACTCTTTACTGATTCATTTAGCGCTCACCCAAGGCAAGCACATCAAGCTAATAATCATCAATCACCAGCAAAACAGGGCAGATCTGCTCCATGGATTGAGCAACACCCATGAAAAAGATGATCAGTAAGCTACATATTGAGTAAGGTAACAATACAGTCAAAACCAAAAAAAACATATCATTACATATATTCACAGCGAAAAGTAGTATACATGCAAGATACAAAAAGTAATACAAGATAATTACTATTTTGGATTCGTAATATTAGAATACATCACAATCCATTCTTTTATTTACGTTGAGTTCAGAGACCCCACTATTCTCAACTAGTGGAATTGTTATCCCACCCCAGGACAAAATGCTCCTGGCCACTATTCTTACCGTTGGAACATTCAATAACATACAACCATGGGAAATACATACGGACACTATTCTTACCAGTGGAATAGTAAATAATATACATTCTTGGGATAGAATGCTCCCAGATAATGTTCGCTTCCGATGGAACAGACATATACAACTGGTCATGACTCACGTAGTATTTCACTTTACGTGATTAATGTCTTATCAATGATTATAATTGTTCTTGGAATTTATTTTAAATTAATTTTAGGGATTCCACTATTCTCAACCGGTGGAATGGTTATTCCACCCTAAAAAAACACTCCTAGCCACTATTATTACTGGTGGAACGGTTAATAATATATAATCTAGAGGCAAAACGCATACAACCGGTCCTGACTCATGATCTTTCACTTTAAATACCTATTGTATTATTCGTGATTAGTTTATTAGTACAATACATGATTAAGGCAAGCAAAGACATCAACATACAGATAACAAGACCATTCTCAAAGATTAACATGCTTAATTTTCCCAAAAATAGTAATTTCACAATTTAAGCATAACTTCCCCCATATTGATCATTTATTCACCAAACTGAGTATATTTTCCTCAAATAATATTATCATTAACATACCTAAATTTTGAGTTCTAACTCTCAAGTCTTACACATGTGATAATAGACCCGTCTCACAAATTTCCAATTTATAAGGCTCCCAAAACCCTAGTTTTATAGGTAAGCCATAACTTCTCCCATAAGACTCATATAATTACCAAATTAAATATAAATTCTCAAAATACCCATATTAAAAATATTCCAAAATTCATGTCCTAACTCTAACATTTTATGCATTCAATTATAGCTCTATCTTAGAAGTTACTATTTATAAGACTCCCAAAACCCTAATTTCACAAGTAAGTCATAATTTCTCTCATAAGACTCATATAATTACCAAATTAAATATACATACTGAAAATACCCATATTAACAACATATCCTAAATTTGTGTCCTAAATCTAATATTTTATACATAGAATAACAATAATATGATAACACATATAATCATACAAACATTTAACACCAAACCCGAAGCATCGACTAGTATCCTTACTTATAAGGCTCCTATCTATAAGCACGCTTATCCTAATCCACTTCTTTCAAAACTTTTAGAATATCACCTAATAATAATTGACAAATATAATTAGAATTAAAAATATAATTAATGAAGGTTTAATTTAATTGAAAAGAAAAAATGTTAAAAACTAAATCGGGTTTGAAGTACAGGTCGCTGGCCAAGAAGGATAGCAACGGCACAAACTGCCATTGCTAGGGAATGGGCAACAGCAAGAAGGGCTGAAAGGGAAGAGAAGGAAATGGTGAGGGCTGCTAGAAGGGGGGTATAGGCTTCAAAAATTTTTACCAAAGGGTAGGGGTGATTTTTGATGAGTTTTGCCGATAGGTTTAGGGTTGTTCTTCGGTAGATTTTGCTACAACTTAGGGGTAGGAATGGGTGGTTTTGTTGCAGCTAGTGGGTGTTTTGGTGATTTTTACTATAGCTAAGAGTGAGGTAATAGAAGGTTTTTTCAGTGGTGGTGGATGAGGTGCGACAATAGTTGCTGAAGGTGAGTTTTTGGGGGTGTTTTTGGGCAATTTTGGTGATGGTGAGGAGGGGAGATAAGGAGTGTGTTTGGGGTGATATTTTTGATAGAATAAAGAGGTTTTTTTGAGTGTATCAAATGAGGTATAAGTATGTGTGTGTGTGTGTGCGTGCACGCATAGATATATATATATATATATATATATTTACACACGTAGAGAGGGAGAGGAAGGGGATGCGATCGGGGCAAAATTTTCAAACCCCAACCCACAACTATAGGAGTTGGGAATTGATGAGGTAGGAGTATGTTTGGTAAAGGGAGGGTAAGGTGCTCAGCATGGAGAGGAAGAAAATAATAATTAAATAAGATATGGAAAGGGGAGGAAAAAGAAGGAAAAAGGTGAGGGTTTAGATTTAGGTTTAGGTTAGATAATTATCCGACATTAGATTTAGGTTAGAAAATATTAATAACCCAATATAAAAATTAGGATTATGCTAAGATTTAGACTTAGGGAATTAGTGTAAGATAGAAAAATTAATTTATAAGGTTAGAATTAGGTTTCAATATTAATTAGTTGGGATTAGGTTTAGCTAAAAATTTTGGGGTATTACAACTACAACATGAGCATCTCATGCCAAACCATCTCTACCAACATCTCTAACTTACATAAATACCCCATGGCTATATCATCCATTCATGAAAACTGCCCCAACTTCTACCACAACCTCACATAAATTTCCTTTTATTTGTATCAAGGTCTCACACAACTCCCATTTAGCTACATCATGATCTCACACAATTCCCCTTTGCTGCATCGAGATCTCACATAGCTTCCACCAACCACAATGCACCTTAAGTTTTCCTATCTATCCTTCCTATTCTCACTTAATTAAACCATGTATATCTCTATTATTTTTCCTAACCCTTTTTTATTCTATCTTGCTAGGTGATCAAGGTATAGGAGGAGGTAATCGAGAGTAAATATTGTTAAAAGACAGATGTATATTAGAGTAAAGATACATGTCATTAGCTAAGAGGCTTTGATGATATATGTCTACTACATGCAATGCTATGTTAATTTGATTCTTTTTATTAAAATCATATTGGTATAGTCTAATTGTGAAATCATGTTGTTAATGATATATCATGTTCTTGTTGGATTAGATTATGAAAGCATGGTCATTATGCGAAAGTATGAGCTTTTATAGTGTTGTTTGGTTGAGCCTTGTTTTGTAACCCTAGCATGTTGGTGTGGTCTTTTATTTTAATTGAGTTATGGAATGTAATTATAATAAACATTATCGTGATGGAATATGTTGAGGATGAGAAGTTGATAATATTGAGACTCGTAGGGTTTTGGTGACACGTTTGGGTAGTTTTTGATCCTAAGGATATCTAAGGTCTTTTCATGATATTTGTGAGAAATAAATATAGCATGGTAATCGATGGGGGATTTATAATTTAATCCATATATAATATGTCAAAGCGTTGGTTGATTATGACACAAGTTACGTAAGAAAATGATTTGAGGTGTTTATGCAAGATAGGGATATTTTGATTAATTTGGGTTAAATATGGAATTTTGGTATTTCGAGATTGATATTGGATTAAAATACGTTAATTATGTTATGTGAAACTATTGGGTTGATTATAGGTAGCATAGGTCTAGTAAAATGTGAAAACAACCTAATTTGGGAATAGCAACCTTAAGGGCATGATCGTCGTTGCATGTGTAAGATGTTAGAGTTAAACATTAATTTTTAGATATTGTGTTAATAATTATATATTAGGATGGTGTATTAAATTTGTTTTTTAGGTGATTCTTATGAAAGAATTTACATTTGTCAAGTGAAATTAGGGTTTCATAGGGGTGTTGTGGCCCTTTCTCTTGCGAAATGACCCAAATCACTTATGGCTGTGTTTTTGTGCATTTCATAATTATGTTAAGATTTCATAACATTATTGATATAACCAACAATATAATAAGATATTAATTTTTAAAGTGAAATACTACGTGAGTCGGAATTGAGTTATATATGTCCATTGCATCGGGTAAGAGTAGTACCCAAGAATGTTCTACCTTAGGAGTTATACATGTTTGTTCCATTGAATGAGAATAGCGGTCATTAGCATTTTGTACTAGGAGATTTACCTATCTATTCTACTAGATAAGAATAGTGGCTATGAACGTTATGCCTTAAGAGTTATACTTGTGTATTCCATCAAATAAGAATAGTAGTCAGAAGTGTTATGTCTTGAGAGTTGTAATTGTTTGTTCCACCAAACAAGAATAGTAAGATTTATAAACTTGACATAATTACGTAAATGAATTATAAGCATACCAAATATGTAACTCGTGTGGTTCCTTTCTTAAACCATCTCTTGAGCATACCTAATATAGTTATTTTGTGTCCATTTTATATTGATGTGTATTGTTACTTTACTCAATACACAATTTACTAATCATTCTTTTTATATGTACTACTCATTCGCGTAAGCATATACGTCCTTGTTTTGTATATTATTGTTGATTAATACTTTTAGTTTGTTAGCCTTCGGTGACTGCTTCATCAAGTTGGTATAGTGTATGGTTATCTAGATATATATATCCCTCTCTAAAACTTTAGTGTTTGTTTTGATCATATCTTTTCTCTCCTCTCTATTTTGTAATTTTATATTGTTGTCGGATCAAGTGCTTCTCACACCTAATTTCTAGGTGCGAGTTACTTTTACCTTTACACCTAGTACAGATCGGGTATATGAAGTAAATTTTCTATGTTAGGTGCAACATAACACCCAATACTTTATTATTAATGCTTTTACAAAAAAAAATTGTAGTAAATTTTAGAGTTGTTACATGTGCCTAGTATAGAATAATTAAATTAATATGGCCTTAGTTAATCTTTAGTTAACTTTAGTGTCAACCTTTAACCTCTCTCTTGACAG
The DNA here is from genome assembly GCA_039764185.1 of Tamarix austromongolica. Lineage (NCBI taxonomy): Eukaryota > Viridiplantae > Streptophyta > Magnoliopsida > Caryophyllales > Tamaricaceae > Tamarix > Tamarix austromongolica. The sequence goes on along the minus strand of CM077810.1, from coordinate 102,697,901 downwards.
TTGACATTATGTTGACTTTTTGAATATATGAATATAAAGGTTGAATCGGTTTGATTTTAATGGAGTTCATTAAGTATTTTGCCTATGTTTTAATGCCTAACCCTAGTCCTTCTATAGCATTGAATTGGTGTGACCTATATGGTCCAGTTGGTTTGATGTGGATTAATTGGTGGTTAATTGTTGGGCAGACCTTGTGTCCCTTATTAATAATTATTTAAAGTGGAAGACAACTTGAGTTGAAAAATCTCATGACTCGAAATTAGTCCCCTAAGTATACTTCATACACTCTATAGAGGGTATGTGTATTTAAGGACTTAGGTATTAAACTTTTAGTATGGGTGATTGTTATGTCCTATGAATTCCTTGGTGAGATTTGCCTTGAAATTGAGTGATTTAATTTTAGTGTCACCTTATTGGTGATTATTACCTTGGAATATGGGATTTTGTTCCTCTCAAGAAAGTAAATAATAAAATTGATTTGTTTGGAATTTGATTAGATAAATCATTGAGCCCTCTCTTTAATCATTGAACTAGGGTTTGGTTTAATAAGCGGTGATTTATGTTTGAATCATGCTGATGTCCAACCTTTATTAGGGTGTTGTTGGTTATTATCACATGTAGAATTATGAAAGCATGATTACCCTTAAATATTATTATCGCATGTGATTGTATATGACGCATGATTCTCACTTTTGTATGATCGAATGCCTATGTGAGCATGATACCTATTTAGAGGCATTGCAATTTATTAAGTGCGAGAAAGCGTACTAATACTACAGTTTTAGATGAGTACATGTGTTGTTGGAGATGTTGGCAGCTTCTGAGTGTGGAGAAAATCATTGGGAGGAGATTTCTTTTAAGGAGTGTGCATTCGGAACTGAGAGTTATAACTAACCGATTTTCCATTGCTAAGTGTTCTTTTGCTTGTTGATTATTCATGTGGACTGTTATGTTCCTAATTTGTATTTTGTTTAGTGTTTGCTGTAACAAAATTTGTACTATAGGTAACTCTTGTTATTTATATTAAATCTCTCTTTTCGTTTTTGTATTGGTTGTTGAATTTTTTAGCCTTTAGTGGTTAGCATATGAAAGATAGTAGAGAGTAGACTTATGATAAGTGTAGCAACAACGTTCATTATTTTATAAAATTACTTCATCTAAAATATATATAAAAAAATAAAGTTATAAAAATAGGGATGTTACAGTGGTGCTCAAAGAGAAGAGCAATTTACGACTTTTATTTTCTAAAAACGCTTAACAGAAGGGAAACTAAAATTAAAAATAGGAAGTTGATGGTGGGACACAACCATATTAACAATGCGAAGCAATGGATGCCCTAAGCAATTGCGCTATAATTGTAAGGAGGTTCTTTGCCCAACTAGAGCCATAGAGGGAATGAGGTTGAAAAGAGTATGAGCCATTCTTAAGCATGCCCCAAAGACTACTTTATCCGTTTGATCCTTCACATGACAAGAATTGTTAGAGAATTCAAAAAGGGCACTGTTGTCATGATAAAGTTGTGAAACGCATTGGAGATTATGAGAGAGACTGGGAAATAGGCGAGCTTGAACCACTTGTAACTCTTACTTGATCAAGACTTATGCGCTTAACAGGATGTCGCAGGTTAGCCAATGATTGAGTTGTGTGGTTAGAGACATCACTATCCAGCAACCAATCATAGGTATAGACATAATTGGTATTAGTAGCATGCGCAGTCGGTGTTGAGCGTGAAGAAGAGGAGGAAGACCGACTACCTTGCCTCGATGGTTGTTTCTTCGGAAGCTTGAAGGATCTATTAAATCATTTGAAGTGGTCACTAGCTGTGTGAAAAGTTTTGCCGCACAGACAGCTAACAAACGATGGATGGTTAGTGACGTACGGGAACAGAATAAAATACAGAAACGTCAATTTCTTTTAAATTAATAAACGAGGAGGGAAAAAAAAGGCAAAAAATGAATATATTGTTGGTTTGCACATATATTTAGTTAATAAACATATTTTCAATACTGATACAGTCTCTTATTTTTAATTAGACTGAGATACGTTAATGTATTAAAACATTCGGAGACGCAGGACGTCAGAAATTGGCCGTCTCTACTCTACATATCAGTAACTCATTGACATATACAAATTTAATAAATAAAAATTAGACTAAACCGTTCTCAGCCAAGCACTAACATTTAAGTTGTGTTTTGGATCTCTAAAAAGTTTCCGGGAAGTAGTACGTGTCCTAATAGCCATTTTATGTGCTTCCCTGCGGATGGTTCGCCATCGACATTGGGTGAAGAGTCAAGTGTACATCTGGTAGCATCAGCAGCAGCATTACTAATGCTGCATTAGTCGAAGGCTGAGAAAGCCAAGACGTCACTTGAGACTTTTTAGATCATTCGATATTTAATTATTAAATAAATATATTAAGTAATTTAATTTTTAAAAAAATTAATAATTAATTTCATTTTTTTAAAATTAAATATCTAATCCGATCAATATAGAGTCAAATAAACTAAATATTTGAATCGATAAGTATAAATAATATTTGATCAAAAAAAATATTTATATATTTTTATAATTTGTTATTTTATATATAATTATATATAAATAAATTTAGTTGAAATTATATCTTTAATATAATTTTAATTTGTAAACTAGATATTTATAAACTAGATATTTATAAAAAAATCTGTAAATCGTTAGACTCCACACACCTCTTTTTTATTTTAATTTAAACATTGAGTATTTATTGAACAAGTTAAATATTTGTTGAGCGAATAAGATATTGTTCAGTAAATCGGATAATATTAAATATATTTATAATTTGATATTTTTTATATTTAAAATTTTATTCAGATAATATCAATTATATTTAATATTCGATTTAAAATTTTAAATATCCGACAATCAAATATATTAAATATTTGGATCGTAAAAGGCTCTACTTGATACTACCTACTACGATTAGTAAATATTAATGTAAGATACAATATATCCATATAGTAATACGTGAGAATACATAATCAGGATACAATGCTTTCCACGCTGAATAGCAGATGATTTGATATAAATCAGAATTTATGCGGATCGAGATTGTCCTATGGGGAGGAAGAAAAAAAAATGTATTCTTCAGCAATATCTATATAAATGTGAAACTCTCGGTTGAGTAATTACTCTTCCTGGCATATATTAATGATTATTATCGTTATTGACTTTGAGAAGAAAAGGTAAAATTCGTGGTCGGCAGGATTCGAACCTGCGCGGGCAAAGCCCACATGATTTCTAGTCATGCCCGATAACCACTCCGGCACGACCACTTCCGTGCTCTAAATCTCTACTTGTGATTATTTGTTGACATTTAACACTTTTTCCGTCTCCCATTTGATTTGAGGTGCTATAACCTCTTTTAAGTCAAGTATCACAAATAAATTGACACTTAAATATATGAAGTGGTGGAAAATAATTTACAAGAATCGCAGTGCCTGTTTGGACCTCGAAAGGCCTTTTTCTAAGGTGAAAATATGTTTATTCCCTCAAACGTATGGAATGGTAAATTTTATCGGTGACCTTTTTTTAGTTTAACATATCCCTATTGTATTCAAAATTTTGTATTTTTATAATATTAGTGTAGACACCCATGCAATACATGAATATTTTAAAATATAAAAAAATAATATTTTAAATATTTAATTAAGAAATATATATAGTGTGATAAAATAAAATTATCAATGAAATTATTATACAATATATTACATCATAAGTATTAAAAATATTATTATAAAAATATGATATTTCTTAGAATAGTCACATTATTAAGACTAAGAAAATATGACCCTTGTTTTAATAATATAAATCTACATAATCCAATCCAACTATTACATAACTAAATAGAATCTAAGAAACACCTATGAATTTACAAAAAATAATTTGAATATTATACGTATTCAAATAAAGATAATTATGTAATGTTTTATATTGATGTAGAAGAAAATATTAGTTTTATTACATTATACTTCATAAGCTAGCATACATAACGATGAAAATTGCACAAAATACAAAATGGAGATGATTAATAATATTTTATAATATTTATTTATCCTAATTAATAATATATTTGCAAAAAAAAAGGTTGAAATTTTGACTACATAAAATTAATATTTAATTTCATATGAATAAACTTTGATTACACATTCCTATACTCATTTAATGTTCTACTTACTAATGATGAATTCCTAAAAACTTTTGTATAATATATTTGTCCATACGTAAGTTTTGGAAAGAAAATTTGTTCTATGGTTTATATATATAATTATCAAATTATTCTATAATTTATTTAATCATAATGAGATCCATTAAATCAATTAAAAATGATAATATGCTAAACACAATATTTTATTGTAACTTCCTATAAATATAAATTAGTTCTAAAATAGTAATTCATAAAAATAACCATTTTATTTTGTTAAATTATCTTATTGTTACCGTCGCCGCCGCCACCATCACTACTCCTAATACTACTGTTATTGTTGCTCCTAGTACTACAATTGCTATCATTTTGAGAAAATGTACTAAATAAAATGGTATTATTTTCTCAAAATGAATGATAAATAACTTCATAACAAGCAATTTTTGCAAAATATTATTTTAGATAAATTTTATTTTAGTACCATTACAATTAACCTAATTTTAATTATATACCATGAGTTTTAAACAATCTCATTTAGGTAGCATGTGTTATACTTTTTGTTTCATTTTAATGCAATCTTATTAATGGGTTTTTTTAATTTTATATGACACAAATGATAATTTTTTAACATTAAATAAATAAAAATACATGGTAGCTTAGTGAAATTATAGTAAATGTCATGGTGTTCAAATGGAGTTTATCCTATTATTTAATAGTTAAAAAAATTATAAGAAAATTTTATTTAATTTTTTCCTATGGAATGGATTGTAATTATTTAGAAAATTATAAGTTACTAAAAATAAAGATTATTAAGTTTAATATTGTTGCTATTCAAATGGAGAATTATTTAAATTATAATAATGTTAGATAAATAACAATCTATGGTTACTTCTATTATTTATTTTCTATTGATAACAAATTTTACACATTTAATATGAATTAATTTAATTATTTTATTTGTTGAAAGTAAACGGCATATTTTACTAAATGTTTTCAAGCGACGCGTGAACCATAGGCGTCTTTTTGAAAATAGGCCAAACGCTTTAACAATTTTATCTTTTAGTACTTGTACGACAGATCCAATAACATATAGTTGTGGATTTCTGCTAAATGATGGCCCACATGCCTTTAGTATAAGTTTATAAAAGAAAACAATCAGACGAGATTGAATATTGAAACGCACCAACAATTTAAATCCACATGGTGAAAGTGAAATACAATCCGGAAATTATCTTGCTTCGAGAGGTAATTTTTAAACTATTGCAAACCGATGGGGATATGACAATATGAAATGAAAGTACAGGGATTACAGGGTTAGATTATATATAGGGATAAATAATTAAAATTTTATTAAGTTATTTTTTGTCTTAGTACTATACTTAGGTTGTTGGCAAATTAAGTTAACTTATCAGTCCACTCGACTCAAACTAATTAAATTTTAATTTTATTTTTAAGTTTATTTAATAAATTGGTCGAACTTGAATCATAATAGACGCGGCTCCTTTGCTCACATACCAATTTGAACTTGGCTCGACTTATGTTTTTAGGATTAGTTTACTCGTTAGATTATTTATAGACTTGTTCCTAGGTCTATTTATAAGTCATAAACATATTTATTTATAAACTTGTATATAGAATTTGAAATGCTTGAATGGAAATTTTGAAAGGTTTATATAGAATTGATTTAATAAATAAGTCGAGCGACAAATCAAATTGTATTAAACTAGTTTATTTAGCTCATTTACATTAAATGAGCCAAGTGGAACGGAGCCAGATAGTTCACATACATTTTCAATCCATGTTCAAGCTAGACTCATTTAACTCATTTCAAAAATTAAATGTGTTGAGTTTGAGTCAAGGAAGGTTTGCCTTGATTCAACTAGTCAACAATCCTAAGCATGCTGAGATAATTGATAAGGATTGAGTTGAAAATAAAAACATCTTATATTTAGTGAGAAGCTAAGATTGAAAATAAGGTATGTAAGTTAAAAATAAATAGATAATTCTCTATGTATATTACCAATACTGACTCTCCCACAAAATAATATATATTGAGGATTAGAAGGTTTCAATTCTCATTCTTATTCCCATAAAACAAGCAATAACAATTATTAAATTCCTTTTTAAAATTTTCATTCATAGATATTATCTGGTACAATATATTATAGCAAGAACCAAACATCCACCTAAAGCATCACATTCCCCCTTTTTATAATCATTTAACGTGAAATATTAAATCTCCTATAACTTTTGGTATTCTAACAAGTGTTGCACTTCACAATTATGCAATACAAATAGTTATCATATAAGAAGAGAATTTTGTCAAAAAAAAATAAAAGAATGTTGACAAATGTTACAATGTCTCATTAGCTTCCAAGGTTGTGTGTTTCACACTTTACAATCAAAAAATTATTTGTCAAAATAATTTTTTATTACCAATTGTTACAATTATCAATTTATCAGAGACCATCTTTAACTTTAAAGGGATAGCTAGGTCAATCAAGTTTTTTTTTTATATTTTGCTTTGAAAATGGATTGGAAGTTCTACTTCTGCAGTTGACTTTCTCTTTATTGAATGACACTCCCCTTAATGAATACAATGACTATATCGTATTTAGCAAATGCAACTAGCGAATGCTTAAATTAGGTATCGATATAATAAATACAATCAAAATAATAAAATCCTTTGTAACTTAGTTAGGCTTTGCCTTAATGCATTAACAACTTATTCCCCATAAATAGGTGTGCTATACCAACATGTCTACCATGCAACGATCGGTCTTCATTAAAAATACAACTACATCAAACCAACCTGTCTTCACTTATCAATCATGATGACACTAATTTACGTTTTTTTTAACCGACTATCCACTCATCCAAAATTAATTGTCAAGAAAGGTGTGGCTTATCCCCTTTTATGAAACTTAGTAAGAATCTAATGCATGCAAAGAATCTAGTTCAATATTAGAGAGGAGCAATGTGGCAAGGAATATTTAATTCGTGTATATATGTACATCAATCGCCAGCTTGGTACAAGAAGGTCCAACAATATGGTGGAAAATATAAAAGGGGAGAATATATAATTATTGTATAACAACATGTCTTTTACACCAAATTCTAGATACTTCATATATTTATATGAATATGTTGAGTCTCATATGCTAAAAGTTGGTTCCCAGTTAATCTTTCGTTGTACTCTTTCCAGCCTATAAGTTCAAGTCCAAAATGTTAAAGTGTGTTTCATATTAATATTACATACTTCCCATTTTTGTACGAATATGGTTGAGGACCATATGAGAAACTAATTTCATATTAATCTTTTCCAAGTATTTGGCAATGTATAAACTCTTTTAAAAAAATTTGAATTACTAAAGCTTAAATTACACATAAGATACACAACATACAAGACTCTCGTGCTCCAAATGCTGAATTTTAGGTATTATACATTATTCAAAGCTTAAATAACATACAAGGTAAAGTACATAACATTATGTCTGTAGCACACCATAAAAATTTTGTATGAAAATAATAACTTACAAGGTAAATTGCATAATTGTTGTCCAATTGTTAATTTCAATATAGAAGATGCAATTCACATATACAAGAGTAAAACGTTTATGATATCAATAAACCACAAAAACTAATAAGATATAAAAATTCTCAACAACCTAATGATAAATACATTAAAATGAAAAAAAAATCTAAAATACTTATACCTTTTCTTTGATAATAATATGTCTAATTCTCAACACTCACCATATTACTAAGAAATATGATAAATAACTACAAACTATTTGATACTATAATTTCTTCTACAAACATATTTTAAAAATAGTGTGTTGCCATGTACATCACATAGGTCAGTAAATAGTTATTTCCTGAAATGAAATATCCTGTAAAATAAAAATATATTAATAAAGAAATTACACTAAATTAATTAATGATACCACTAGAAATGGGGAAAAGGCCTCACTATTGGCCGAAATAAATTGTCAATTAAGGTACAAGCGTTTAGAATTTGTTTCAAATAAGGAACACATGTTTTTCACTTTACAATAAAAGATTTAGCTTTTGAAGTTTTCTCCAATTAAGAATGGTTTCTATTAAAATAATATTATTTATATATAAATACTCTAATACACTTACTTATATAAATGTAAATACAATTAAATGCACTAGTATTTAACTATTATATTAATCAATTATATATATTTGATATTATTATTATTATTTTGCATACACTTTTTTATTTATAAAAATTTAAAATAAAAAATTTTCTTTTATTTATAATTTTATTTTCTAATTTAAATTTTAGATATATGATAGAGTCAATATAAAATAGTTGAACATATAATTTCCATAAATGAAGAAGAAAGAAGTATCACATGGAGGAAAACATTACAAAATAAATAAAATTTTCACCATTTACAAAAATAATTTCATCTTACCATGACATCAAGCCCATTTAGATCTTTGACCTAACTATTTTTCTCCTTTAATTTTGTTGGGGATCCCTCCTATTTGGTGAGGCCATAACAACAAAAGAAAAAAATATATATTAGAAAACAGAAAAGAATGAAACAATAGAAATTATTGGTGTTCAATGCACCATTAGGCTTCTTGACTTGGTAAATAGAAGTTACACATCATTTAATTGCCCATGGAGTTATTTCCATGGAAGAAGTAGTCATACTTAACTATTCGATTACTTCTCCAGGAATTTCGCATATTAATTAGAGTTGAAATTTTCATTGGAGAAAGCTAAAGTTATGTAAGGGTGGTTCATATATTCACATATAAACACCTTCACTTAAATAAGGTAAGAGGATTCATAAGTTGCGAAGAATATCCACAATATAAGTGAGAGATAGCCTCTTTTAAAGTGTGAGAAAGAGATCCACATAAAAAGTGAGGGAGATTATTACTTCTCGTAATCCATCATTTGTGGGTGAGGTCATTTAAGAGAGATTATGTAGTTTTTACTAGAGATGCCATTTTTATAATCCTGCTATATTATAGTAAAATTTTTATTGGACCAAAGGTCCCGTGGTTTTTACCTTTACCCTAAAGGGTTTTTCACGTAAAAAACTTTGGTGTCCTCATCTATTTTATTTTTCATAATTTATTTTAGCTCATTTTAAATTTCATAAATATGGAAAAGTTATTCTACAAATTAATATATTTTTCACAACAGTGATATCATAGCATTTTTTTACCATCATATTCTTATGTGATTTAAGATGGAGTTGATCATCAATCATGATAGTGACATGTTCAAAAGTTGTAGCAAAAAATTATTCCTATTGGAAACTAATGATGGAGGACCACTTATATTGTAAATATTTACACATGCTAATCACGACTAAGACACAACCGATGGGTACGATCGATGACGAATGGAAACTTTTAAATAGAAAGGTGATGGCTATGATCCTCAAGTTTATTGATTGAAGTTTATTCGAACACATGTAAACCTATAACAATGCCAATGATTTATGGACAAAACTAGAGTCCATGATTCAAAAGAAGATGCCTAGAAACAAGACCCATTTGGTGAGATTTTTGGTGAAGTTGGAGTATAAAGTTGGCCAAAATATGATCGAACATCTAAATACCTTCAAGAGGATTGTCAATCACCTTAGGAAGATTGAGATGAAGATCAATGATGAGTTACAAGCCTTGTTGCTCCTTAGCTCCCTACCTGAGAGTTGGGATACTCTCGTCGTCACTCTTAGCAACTCGGCCCTAGAAGGTAAACTCACAATGGCTATCTTCTCTGACAAATTTAATAAATGAATAATCTAAAAGAAAGGAACGTGAAATCTATACACAATTTGAGACTAGTGTCGTAAAGACTAGGGGTGAAATGAAACCCGTGATAGAGGTAGAACTTGAGCTTATGAAAAGTCAAGAGGGTGGTCCAAATCATGCCCAAGGATCACTTACTACTATTGTGGCAAGTCAGGTCACAAGAGGTCAAAATCCCAAAATCTCAAGAAAGATCACAAGGCTGGGAATGTCAAGACTAACCAAATTGACCCAAAGAAGAAGAAAGAATAGAACAACACAACCATTGTGGCAAAGAAGGACAACATTGATGATGTATTTCTATTTGGGGAAGACAATTATCTTAACCTTACTAAAGACGATAGTACATGCATAGTTGATTTAGGTGCCTCTTTCCATGTTAACCGACATGAAAAATTCTTTTCAACTTACCAAAGTGGTGTAATACCCTAAAACTTTAAAACCTAGAATTTAGAGATTAACCCTTATTTGAAATAATTTAATCTTAAATTATTAATTTAATTATTTTGTGGACCTTTGATGTATAAAAATAGATATGATTATTTAATAAATTAAAATAAATATTTTATTATTTTATCATACTCTTTTATTTAAGTAAATTCCTAAACCATAATTTTACTAAAATTATCCTCTTAAATTTTGAATTAATTAATTTAATAAATATTTTTCCCATTTACCTAATTTCTAATCCTAACTCTAAAAATTATTTTGTTTTTCCTTTCCTCTTTTTCCTTTTTCTTTTTCTTTTTTTTTCCTTTCTTCTTTTTACATCCTTTTTCCTTTCCCTTCATTTCTTTCTTTCCTTGGGCTGATCGGCCTTTTATTTTTCCTTTCCTTCTCTCTTTGGGCACCTTATCTTCTCCTTTTCCCCATTGGCCCAATCCCCCGTGCTTTTCTCCCTTCCCTCCCCCTTCCTTCTTTCTTTTTCTTCTTTCTTCATTCCCCTATTGGACTAGCCCAACTCCCCTTCTTCTTCTTTTTCTCCTCTCCCTTGTGTGGGTCGACCTTCCCCTTTCTTCTCCCCTACATGGCTTGCCTTTCCTCTTCATCTTCTTCTTCCTTCTTCCCTACACGTTGAACCAAATGCCCCCTCCCTCATACCTGTAACTCTCCCCCTCTAAACTTACACAACCTACCCTCTCTCTCTCTCTCTCTCTCTCTCCCTCCCATCCCTTTCCTTCCATTTTTAGCCATACACATCTTCCACACAGCTCCCTCGCATGTCTTCCCTTTCCCTTTTCTTCTTCCTGCTCCCTGCCACCCTACACTAGACCTACAAGACCCTCCCCCTATAACCACCTAACCCTACACCTTTTCTTACCCTTCGTTCCCTCTTCTTTTCTTTTCCTCTACCCCATTTCTTCCCTCCTCGAGCCTCTTTCTCCCCTACCGATACCTCTTTTCTCCTATCCTTCCTCTTTTCCCCTGTTTTGCTTCACTGCCCCTAACCACCATCTTTGCCGCCTAACCAGCCACTACACCGACTCCCTTGACTCCCCTACTTCCTCCCTGCACCACCCCTAGCAACCTAAGATTGCCCCTACTTCCAACTCTCTCCCTTCCTTTTCTTTTCTTCTCCTTTCAACTCACAACCTGGACCGCCACCTTGCGCCGCCATCTCCCCTCTTTTTCCACTACTAAAGACACCCCACAACCACTTGACATCCCCCCTACACCCACCTACCTTAGCCTGCTTGAGATCTCCCCCTACAGCCATTCCTTTTTCCTCTTCTTTTTCATTTCTTCCTCTTGTAAAGTGTTTATCGCACTACTTTGATTTAAATAAATTCTGATTTTGAGGAAATGTCTTTTGATCTTTTGGTCTTAGCATTTAGTACTGGAACGGTAGGAGAAAACCATTCTGGTACTAAGTGTGGCAGTAATATCTCCAAAATTGCCTATTTTTCTTTAAATAAAATAAAAAAAATTAATAGTGAATTTTGGAGATGTTACAAAAATATCCCAAACGAGTTATAAACAAGAAGAAAGGTATCATATGATCAGTTCAAGGTGTATGGCTATTGTGCATTTGTCCAAAGTCCAAAAGACAAAAGATCAAAGCTTGATTCAAATACCAAGCACTGCATCTATCTTGGCTCACCTTAAGATGAGTTAGGATATCGCCTATGGGATCCTATGACCAAAAGGATCTTAAGAAGTTGAGATGGTGTGTTCTTTGAAGACCAGACCATCGAAGACACTAGGGAGGCAGAAAAGCCTAAATTTAGCTCTCAACATGAAGATGAACCATCCCCCATTGCATATGATGAGTCAGTAGAACAAACAAGCGAGAACAATGATGAAGAAGTTGATAATATGCCTGATCAAGATGAGCCCTTGACAAAAGAAATTCAGGAGTTACCGACAAAGACTAGTGAAAATGAGTATGTTGAGTCCAATAAGGAAGTGGAATAACTCTAGTTGCTGAGATATAAAGTGAGAGGATCTTCCACCATATATCCTCCAAATTAGTATGTGACACTCACGGATGAGAGAGAGTCTTAAAGCTATGACGAGGCCATGATTGATCCTCACAAAGAAAAATGAAAAAAAAAACTATGCAAGAGGATATGCAATATTTACATGAAAACCATACTTATGATTTTGTCAAATTACCTAAAGGAAGGTGATCCTTGAATAACAAATTGGTTTACATGATCAAGGCTGGAGAGAACAACCCAAAATTGAGTTACAAGGCTAGGATAGTGGTCAAATGGTGCAACCAGAAGAAGGGTATTGATTTTGATGAGATATTCTCATAGGTGGTAAAGATATCATCAATCTGAGCAATTCTAGGTCTAGCTACCATCCTAAACTTAGAGATTGAATAGCTAGATGTTAAGGCGGCATTCTTGCATGGATACCTAGAGGAGAAGATATACATGGAGCAACTCAAGGGGTTTGAAGAAGTGGGTAAATAACACATGGTGTGTCAATTGAAAAAGAGTCTCTATAGTCTAAAGCAAGCACCAAGACAATGGTACAAGAAGGTTGGCTCTTTCATGACTCAATAAAACTTCAAGAAGACCCATGCTGACTATTGTGTCTTCATGAAGAGGTACGCTATTGGTGATTTCATTATACTTTTGCTATATATTGATAACATGATGGTCATTAGGCAAGATAAGAATAAAGTTGCAGGTCTTAAGAATGCCTTAAGTAAATCATTTTCCATGAAAGATTTAGGACGGGCAAAGCAGATCCTTGGAATGAAGATTACCCGAGATTGATCCAAAAATTTATTGTACCTATCTCAAGAACGTTACATCGAGAAGATTCTTGAAAGATTTAACTCGTATAAGGCCAAGCCAGTTAGTGTTCCACTAACCATTCATTTCAAGATAAGTAAGAAGCACAATCCAAAGAATTAGTGTAGCACCCCAAATTTCACTACTTTTTTTTAAAGCGGAAGAAATTACATTAGAAATATTTAAATTAAAACCCGTAAATTCTGGGGATGTTACCGCCATACTTAGTACCAAACCGGTCCTCTCCGACCGTTTCAGTACCAAGTGCTAAGGCTAAAAAGATTAACACAAAAATTATACCAAGATTTCATAAAATGAATTAAAGAAATAATAACATAGAAATCAAAGTACGCATAAAGAATTATTATTCATATCCAAAAGAGAAATAGCTTACAACGGATGAAAGATTCATTTAAAGAACTCAATGCAAGGTAATAAATCAGATTGGATGAATCCGATACAAAGGAAATAATAGAAGGAATATAAAATAATGAGAAGAGTGAATCCGGCCACATATATACTTAACGCTCAACTCCACCGGATGTCCGGCCCACCTGTATAAAGTTAGAAAAGGCCTTCTACTCGTAGGAATGAGCAACACCAATGAAAAGGGTGATCAGTACGCTACGTACTGAGTAAGGTAACCAAGCACTAAGGCCCACACATAAGCGCATAAATCATGCAAAAGAATAGGAGAACACAATCATGAATGTATATGGTCAACCAAGTAAAAGTAGAAAGGCCCATATATAATCTGCATTAATTATTTAATTAATCACTTATCAAAAGTCGATTCATACCATGCTTTTTATCAAATCCACGCGAGTACGGGAACCCCACTATTATAGCCATTGGACCAGAAAACACACAGGGCATATAGCTCCTAACCACTATTGTAGCCGGTGGATCGGTCTCCAGGATACCGTAGTACCTGGCCACTATTATTCACCGTGAACCAGTCTAGCCCCTTCTTGCATGGTATTCCACTTTAAGTACTTAGTGTCTTTCTCATGTCTTGTCACAAATATGTTCGGTTTTGTTGAGCACATAATCCCCCACTATTATAGCCGGTGGACCGAAAATGCACAGGTACAAAGCCTGACCACTATTATTACCGGTGGACCAGTTACACATAGGACATCGTGTCCTAACCACTATTATTCGCCGGTGGATTGGTCTGGGCCTAGCTCAACAATCTTTCACTTTACATGATTAATGTTTTAAGTATCTTATTCAAAATCTTTCACATGCACGAATCATTCTCTTTATACTTCACACATCATAAATCATAGAATTTCACCATCATAATTACACTTTAATCACCAAATACACATGATAACACAAAAATTCTAAGCAACCACAACAAACCCTAATTGTCCACACAAACCCTAATTCAATCTCCTACGGACCCTTATATAACTCCACGTACTATTTTTCATTCAAAATGTTCAAATACCCAAATAACACTTACATTATCTTCCTCATATCCCAAATCAACCTTCCATACGTAAATTTCATTCCCATGCAAACTTTATACATCACATGCAACCTTTTAAAATTTTTATGCAAACACTAAATCCCATGCAATCATTAACTCCCATGCAAAACCCTAACTCCACCATGCAAACCTAATACCACTACACAACCATTAATACCACCATGTAAACCCTAATACCACTATACAACCATTAATACCACCATGCAAACCCTAATACCACTATACAACCATTAATGCCACCATGCAACCATTAATACCACCATGCAAGCCCTAATACCACCATGCAACATTAACTCCATGCAAAGCCCAACGCTATGCAAATCCTAATACCATGCATCCCACAACTCCATACAAAACCATACACCATGCAACATCAACTCCATACAATGCCCAACGCCATGCAAACCCTATTACCATGCATCCCACAACTCCATACAAAACCCTACACCCTGCAACATTAACTCCATGCAAAGCCCAACGCCATGCAAACCCTAATACCATGCATCCCACAACTCCATGCAAAACCCTAACACCACGTTAACCACACTTCCTCCATGTAAACCTTAGCTCCCATGCAAACCCTAACTCCACGTAAACCATACTTCCATGTAAAACCCTAACACCACATTGTTACACTCCCCATCATTATTTTACAACCTTAGCATGTATGCCTTAAGGCCTCATCATACCATAAGAATAACACAATTATACACATGATTCTCATGCCTCAATTTATTCACACCAACATACTTCAACTCTATAATCATGTTGCATTCATAAAAATTATACAATATACACATGAAATACACTATAATTCATATCACATGACATGCATAACATAAAATCACATATTACACATATAGCCTTAGCACCCCTTACCTAAAACGACACCGGTCTTAGAGCACGCTCCTGCACCTCCTTAGGGCTTTGACTGGCTTTGTAACACCCCAAAATTTACAACTACAAAAAATTTCGTTTACAGAGTTAAGTGCGGAAGCTAAAACAATAAAAACAAAGGGTGTTACCGCCACACTGGGTACAAGTCTGGTTTCCTCTACCATTCTCGTACCAAGTGCTAAGGCTAAATTCATTAATCCGCTTAAATTAATATCATGATTACAGAAATCAGGATAGAGAGAACGTTAGATAAATACTACTAATTAAAAATAATATTAGCAGTTTACGAAACTCGAGAGAGAAATTATAGTAGGACACAAGGGTCCAAATACAACCGAAATAAGACAACAAAAGAAACACCGGATAGTCCTACGCTCCCAAATCCAAACTATCAGCATTTGACTGAGCTCAGAGGCTAACCTGCAATGTCCACTACCCATTGAATAGGCAGGGACCCACCAAAATGAACCCTTCAGTACTACGGTACTGAGCAACCCTTTATACCAAACTAATACGATAAATCAGCATGGAACACATGCAAGGCATACAGTTAACATAGTATAAGATATATACATATAAATACGATGATTGAGATACAATAATCACTCAGATGATCAATTTCTATCAAGGTCACGTACTACTCATTTTCATTTATCTGAAACAACCAAACTAATTATTAAACATCCCAGAAATACTCTCTAAGTAATAATTGAAACCCAACTTCAGCATAATTCACGTCTCACCATAAATTCCCAAACAATCATGTACATCAGTAACATCACAGGTATAATTTACTAAGATTCATATCGTCCCAGACATACTTACAGGTACAGCATAATAAATCCATAATGTCACAGGTAAACTTACAGACATAAAACCAACACAGGTAGGCACGAAGACCGCTACCAAATCCACAGGTAGGCACAAAGGTTGCTACTGAAACCTCAAAAAACCTCAGGTAGGTACAAAGGCTACTACCGAAAACACAAAAAACCTCAGGTAGGCACGAAGGCTGTTACCGAAACCATAGATAGGCACAAAGGCTGCTACCGAAACCATAGGTAAGCACGAAGGCTACTACCGAAACCACAGGTCGGCACGAAGGCGACTACCGAACTACAGGTAGGCACGAAGGCGACTACCGAACTACAGGTAGACACGAAGGCTACTACCGAACCATAGGTAGGCACGAAGGCTGCTACCGAACAATCCAATAATCCGATATTCATTATTTCCATCAAATCATATTATTTCCATTTTTATTTACTTCTCGAGGGGAGATCAATCAACCTGAAGAAACAAAGGTACTCCAGTCATACCGGCGCAACAAGGCAACACAATATCCTACCGACTATCAACCCAAGGACGCAAAGGTACCCTGGTCGCACTGGTACACGAAGGTAACACAGTACCCTACCGACAAGGACACCTAATCCATAAGTATCAATACCCCCTATTAGTCCGCAGAACATAATAGAGTAAGATGTAGGGCCTAACTGGGGTACTAAGGCACACCAGCAAAAATCCATATCAACCGTGGGCTAAACCACGTCCTTAGGGTAGCGAACCCTAGGAGCCACCATTCTCAATCTCGAGGTCTTTCACTTTAAATATTAGTATTTTATTAAGGTGACTACGAAATCACATATAATATAGATAAATTCAATTCTCATACTTAACCGTTCTTACTTATTTTCAATCATTCAGGACAATGATAATCAGGATCAAGTTCGAAGCCAACATTTAAAATATACTAAGGCCATCCTAGGATCAATTATTCACATCTGGATACTTTAGGTCAAAAAGACCAAAATACCCCTCCGACTAAAAATTCCCAGATTATCATCTATTTAAAAACTAATTCCATTTTATTTATTCATTTGCCATGAAAAGGCTAAAACACCATAATTAAATTATTCATTACACAATTTAATTTATCAGATATGTCAAATGACCATTTTGCCCTTATAGATAATTTTGCACATAAAATCCTTTTCCACACCTTTAATCCATCAAAATACATACTCACATACTCAACAACAACTAATACATATTAGACATGATTTTCAAGACAAATATCATGATACACAAAAATGACTAAATTGCTCCTAGGGCACACATCCATAATAATCATTCTATAATTATTTCTAAGCATACTCAACTTATTATTTTATACATAATTATCATACAAATTATTTTTCCATCAATAGAATCATTTTAATCATACTTTCATACCCGACATAATTTACATCAGATAACATGATCGTTTTATTTGTTTTCATGATAATAATATTTAACACATAATCATATGAAATAAATCGTGCTTAACATATTTCATCCACCGAAAACCCTAATGTGCTATCACGCAATATTTATAATTTTAGTAAGGTATAACGGTTACCTGAATTCCAGCAAAAACGCAAAATAGCGGTATCCTATTAAATTTATCGGATCCCGCTAATCAACCTTTTGTACCTAAAAATAATACCGAAATTATTGAATTAATATCTATCATGTAAAATAATAATTATAATATAAAAATATTTATTTTTCAAAAATTACTAAAATACCCTTACACTTAAAATGGGTACCAATATTATATATATACTCTTTTTTTTGTAAATGCACACAACTCACGCTACATGCGTAGCATGAGCCATGCACGCTTGAAAGAAACGAAGGGCATCAGGGGGGGTTGGCCGACGGTGCAGGGAAAGAAAAAGGGG
Organism: Tamarix austromongolica; assembly: GCA_039764185.1. Lineage (NCBI taxonomy): Eukaryota > Viridiplantae > Streptophyta > Magnoliopsida > Caryophyllales > Tamaricaceae > Tamarix > Tamarix austromongolica. The sequence goes on along the minus strand of CM077810.1, from coordinate 102,679,547 downwards.
CAGAGGTGGTGGTTGGTCGGCGGTGCAGAGCGGCTGGAGGCTGGCGGATGGGCTACGGGTTGGTTGGTCGAGGCAGCTGTGGGTGCTGTAAGTTGATCGAACGAGACGGGGGAGGGCTTGGGTGCATGCAGGGGGTTATGGTTGGGGGTGTTACAGCGGGATGGGGTTGCGGGGAAGGCAGGGCGGCAACTGGTCGAGGGTGGCTGGGTTGCACCGGGATGCTGTACGGTGAGGGAGTTGGGAGTAGGGTTGTGATGGGCTGGTGGACTCGTTGGGTCGAGAGGGAGATGCAGAGGGGGAGGAGGAAGAAGAGGAAAAGAGAAGTGGTTCGGTGGTGGAGCTGCGGTTACTGGGTGACGCAGGAGGTGGACAGTGGTTGTGTGCGGCACTGCTCGGCTGAGGTGGTGTTGTTGGTGGCAACGGTTGGTGGCTGGGGAAGGAGTGGCTTGCTGGTGGTTGACTACTGCGGAGTTTTGTGGTGCTAGGATGGAGGAAGCTAGGCGACGGGCTATGACGGGGCTGAGATGGTGGTGCTCGAAAGGCACAGGAGGAGAGGTAGAGAGATGAGGGCTTGTTTGGTTGGTGGGATGGCTGGGACGGCAGCTTGTTTGGTGATCGAAAATGGAGGGGAGCAGAGAGGGAGTGTTGTGCGACGGGGAGATGCAAAGGGGAGGAGTTGTATGCGTGCATGTGTGTCTGTGAAATGAAAGAGGGGGGCTGCTTGGTGATTGTGATGTGCCGTGTGCGTGTGTATATGGGTATAATGGGCAGACTGAGTGTGTAAGTATATAGCGTGGGTATCTGTATATAAATGTACGGACGGGATAAGAAAATCTTCCGGAGAAATGTTCGGATAAGGCAGAGGGTAGAGTAGAGTTTATTTATTTAGTTTTAAATTTAATTTAGGTAGATTAAAATATCAGATATAAAAATAGTTCGGGAAAAATTATTAGAATTTTGGTAAGTTTAAAAATAGTCGGAAAGAGTAAAATAATTGAGAATAATTTTTAGGAAATTATTTTTAGTTACGGATTAAAAGATTATTAATAAAATAATTAAAAATAATATTTACGAGTGAAAATTAGGATTAATTTAAATAACCTAATCTCTATCAAAATTTTAACCTAATTAAATTTATACTTAAACTGTTGAAATAATACGAAAAATAATAACACTTTTAAGATTAAGCCCTCTAGAATAATAATTATAATTAATTATACGATTATAAATTTATAATTACGGTTTTGAAAAATGGGGTATTACAAGTTTCACCTTAGGATGGCGGGGATAGGCGGCACCGGCGGTGGTGCACAGCAACGGCAGCAGCGGCCGGAAAAAGAGAAGAAAGAGGGAAAAGTTGAATGCTAGAAAAAAGATAGGGAGAATGGAGGTGGAAGTAGGATTGTTTAAGAATGCCTAGAGGGAGAGGAGCAGAATGGAGGTGGCGACGCAGCCAAAGGTGGCGGCGCACAGCAGTGGTAGTGGTTGCCGAATGGGGAAGAAGGAGAGAAAGAGAGGAGGAGAGGGAGAAAGAGGAAATGAAAGGTAGGGTAAGGTAGAGGAGGGTCTGCAAAAGAGAATGGGAGGAGAAAGAAGCAGCGGAAGCAGCTGAAGAGGTGGCGAACAGCGGAGTGAAGGGTGGCAGAGACAGAAAATGGTTTGATTGGAAAGGGGACTTCGAACAGCCGGGGTGACTTGTGCAGGAAGAATCGAGGAATATGGGACGCTTTGTTACTAGAGGGAGGTGCAAGGAAGAGTTTGGTAGGCGGATTGGGTGGCGGAGTTGGCCGAAGACAGCGGACGAGGTGTCTAAAGGTGTAGCGGCGAAAAGGAAGGATTCCCTGGGTTCAAAAAACGAAACTGAACTACAAGGTTGGTAAGGGATATTTATAGGGTTTAAATGAAAGGTTAGGCTCTGTGGATCTGCTAGAGAGTAGGGCAAGTGGGGTTAGAGTTACCAACGGCAACAGAACCGACGAAAATCAACTTCAGGGTAGGGGAGTTGTGCGCAGGAGAGAGAGAGAGAGGAAAAATGTGCGAGGAGGGGGAAAGTGGGAAGACAGGTGTGGTCGGTAAGTCAACGTGGAAGAGAGGAGGAGAAAATGGGCAGCGAACGTGCGTAGTTGCTGCCAAAATTTTCGACCGATTGGAGGGAGTTGCAGGTATGCGGCGTCGGGGAAGAAGAAAGAAAGAGGAGGAAGAAAGGTGGGCTGGACCGGTGGTTCGGGGGAAAGAAAAGAAGAGGGAGACCGGATGGTCGGGGCGAGGTGATGGGCGTTTAAATGGAACACTGCGTTTTGGGGGAAAAAAGAGATAAAACGCAGCGCGGCGAAGGATGGGTGAAGGGCGACAGTCGTGCAGGCTGGGCTGTGCCGAAGGAAGGAAGGAGGGAAAAACTGGGCTGCGGGAGGGGCATGCCCAAATAGGGAAAAAGGAGAGAAAAAAGAAAAGGAAGAAAAAGAAATAAAAAAGGAAGAAAGAAAAGGAAAAAGGGAAAAAAGAAAATTAATGGGTTAGGGTAATTAAATTAATCTGAATATTTAAGATATTTAAAAATAATAATATTTAAATCCTTTTTTAGGCTAAATTAGGATTTTTAAAAGATTCTCCATAAATTCCATTTTAATTAGCAAAACACCCTTAATTTCTCCAATTAAATTATTTATAAAACTAATATTAATTTGAAACTATTTTCTCCTTCTTATTTTAAATAAAATAATTTACTTAATTAATTTCCAAAATGAAATCCTTAATTAGCTAAAATACCCAAAACTTTTCTAATAAAAATTATTTATTATTTTATTCTTGAATAGCTCTAATTAATTTCCTTTTATTATAATAAAAATAATTTATTCAATTAATTTTCATAATAAAACCTCATTTAAATATAATTTTTAATTTAGAAATTTTCGGAGCATTTCAATTAGATAGAGAAAGAAGAAATGGAAAAATTCCCGTTTTTATCTGCAATTGGAAGCTTCATATATGCCATGGTATACACCAGACCTAATATTGCCTATGCAGTCGGTGCATTTAGCATATTCTTGTTCAACCCTGGAAAACCACATTAGAAAGCTGTGAAGTGCATACTTCGTTATCTTCGAGGTACAAACAAAAGGTGTTTGTGCTTTGGTGAAGGGAAGCCTGTGCTAGAAGGTTACACAAATGCAAACATGGCAAAAGATGTTGATTTGAGAAAGGCGACAATAGGTTATGTGACTACCTTTGTCGAGGGAGTTGTATCATGGCAGTCAAAACTCCAAAAGGGTGTGGCACTTTCAACAATGATGGCAAAGTTCATCGTAGCTACAGAATCATGCAAGGAAATGTTATAAATGAAAATTTTTCCTCCGTGAGTTGGGATAAGAACAAAAAAGGTATATGTTGAAGTGTGATAACCAAAGTGCTATATAACTAGCCAAAAATGTAACCTATCAGTTCTGTACAAAACATATTGATGTTAGATATAATTGGATATAGGATGTGCTAGAAGAAAAGCTACTTAAGCTAGATAAATTTTACATCGATGATAATTGGTTGGACATGATGACTAAAGTGATACCGACCAAGAAATTTAGTGATTGCTGTGAAGGTATCAGTGTGGTGTTGCCTCCCAAAATAATCGGGAAGGGGGAGATTTTGGGGGGTACCTCCTATTTGGTGGGACCATAACAAAAACAGGAAAAAAAAATTAGAAAACAAAAAGGAATGAAACAGTAGATATTAGTGGTGTTTAATGTATCATTAGGCTTCTTGACTTGGTAAATGGTAGTTACACATTATTTATTTTCCCATGGAGTTATTTCCATAGGAATAGTCATACTTGACCATTTAGTTACTTCTTCAACAGTTTTATATATTAATTGGAGTTGAAATTTTCAATAGAGAAGGCTAAAGTTATGTAAAGGTGATTCATATATGTACCTATAAATACCTTTAATTGGAGAAGACGATGGGATTCATAAGTTGTGAAGAGCATTCACAAGTGAGAGATATCATCTTTTAAAGTATGAGAAAAAGCCACATAAAAAGTGAGGGAGATTATTACTTCTCATAATCCATCCTTTGTGGTTGATGTCATTTGAGAGAGATCCTTTATTTTTTTACTAGAGATATCATTTTTGTAATCTTATTATATTATAGTGGAAGTTTTACTAGACCAAAGGTCCCGTCATTTTTACATTTGCCTTGAAAAGTTTTCCACGTAAAAAACTTTCGTGTTATCATCTATTTCACTTTTCACAATTTATTTTAATCTATTTTAAATTTCATAAGAAGAAAAAAGATATTCCGCAAATTAATATGTTTTTTCCAATAAATTTAATGCTATTCAAAAACTCATCTCTAATTACATAAGCTAAGAAGAAAGGATATTTCAATTTTCACTAAGTCCCATATCTATGAATTAGATGAAGGTATCACAAAGAGCATAAGAAAGATGATGTAGTACAATTATATCAAGATCTATTTAATTAATTGGTGAACAATTTAGTAAGATAGAAGTTGGGAAGGAAACCGAAAAGAACAATCTAGATCTTCCAGCATGTTGTCATTCTTTGACTCGTGTTTTCCATGTTTGACTCCGTAAGTCCAAATCTGACTGCAGTTGTAATAACACACAACATTATGAAAGTAGTAAGGCACCCATAGCTTGATTTACTTTGATAATTTTAATATGTAGTGATCACAGAGACGGATGAAGACACCAAAATTCTAGACTCGGGTAACTAAGAAGGATGAAGAATTTAGAGCCAAGCGCAAATTAAGGATGAAGAATCAGCAAATTGAGAAGGATGGAAGAACTCCAAATTAATAATTGATATTGTATTCCTTCTCACGAAGAGGATGAAAAAATTGAGTGTAACTTAAAGAGTTGACGGAGAAGAAGGATGAAGCATACATTCTGTATAAGATTCTTTGCGTTTAATTTTCAATTTATTATAAACATAAACTAGTAAATAAAAAACTAGATCTAAAAATTAAAATAAAAAGTTACTAAAATGTTAAAAAAAATTACATGTTAGACTGATGTATAGTTGGTTAAAATAATAGTCAAATAGTGGTACATTTAAATGTATTTACATGTATATACTATATAGTCAGTATACTGTAATATTTATTTATAAATAATAATATTTTAATAAAAATCTTCCTTAGTTTGATAAAACTTCAAACTTTTATTCCTTTATTATAAACTAAAAAAAAATTATTTTTAATTAAAGCAAACCCTAAATATTTATTCATTTAACCAATAAATACAGGTATACATCACTTTCATTCACTAAATTAGCATATTATCACCTGCAAAGCACCGCATGTGAAGCCAAAAATCAGCATTAAAATGTCATTTTTCATTCTAAAAATATTCCCTCACCTTTTTTCTATTCATAATCATCATTACCAAAAACATACAAATAAATTTTATTTTTTAAAAAATTTATTAATAATTATATCAACTAATATATATATATTAATTTATAATTTTTTATAATTTTAGTAAATTTAATCTATTATTATATACATATATAGAATTTTATGTATCATTTTCTTCTAACTTCATTTTTTAAATTTTTCTAAAAATAATGTTTCTATATTTTTTTTCATCCCCGTTTCCCTCTCCATGCAACATTGACTATCACTACTCATTTGAGCACTGAACGAGTAGGATCAGAACACTGATAGACACTGGCAGATGCTTGTACCTAAAAACATCTAAATTAGCATTACAAAAATTATCTTAAGCATTGATCACAAAAATCGGACACCAATAAACTCAAACTCCAAATTACAGGCGCAAAAGGCGTGGAGGATTTACAGGATCGGTACATTAACCAACTAAAACCAAAATCTTTAGCACACTTAAGCTGAACCCGTTTATGTCTCGACTCTGAATTATATATAATCATCACGTCCAGGTTGCTCCAAGTCCGGATGAGTTCCACCTCCAGGCCTTCTCGGTAACCTTCAGAACACACAAGCAAACAGCTCATAAGTTCTAAGATCAAATTTTCATAAGAAATATGAAGAGGAAAAGGTCTACTACAATGATTAGGCGAAGCCAGCAATATTGCAAACGCAAGAAGAAAAGGACAAGTATATTGGTTTCCCTTCTCTTTGATTCCTTCATCAATTTTGCTTACGTTCCTTAAGTGCTTGCACAGGGGATGCTCCCCGAGATGCTCACAAGTCGGACTGACTCCAAGTGATTACCCAATCAACAAACATTTGACAGTGTGGCAATCAACAAAAAACAGTCGTCTAAAGATATTATAACACAAACTGCAATACCTAGTAAAACGACCAGGCTCAAAGCCAGGAACACCAGGAGGCCCGAAAGGATCGAAACGAGCACCAGGAGGCACACCCCTGCCCAAGAAGTATGAAAACACAAGTCAAACCCCCTAAATGAAATAAACCTTGTTTATAAACATCAACATCAATGAAAACAAAGAAAACTAAGTTTCTGGTTTTTAACTCACGGTCCACCGGGGAAGCCTGGTTGATCACCTCTAATTCCCCCTCCAAACCATCTCGGGTCATTAGGGCCTATTAAATCAAAACGTTCAATTTTTTATTCGCCAATGACAATGGACATCTAATATTCTGCGGAGCTGAGAATAATCAACACCTACCTACTAGCATGCTCCCATCTCCAAAATCCCCTCTGCAAAGAAAGAAATATATCAACAAACAGAACAGCTGTGAAACATGACTAAGAACACAGATAGAAACCAACTCATGTGAAAAGTGAAAGTAAATCCATGCACTCAGATTGGAGACGGTACAAACCTAGTGGGATACATTCCAGCACCAGGTCCAGGATAAAGATCACCTCCAACGCGTGGATTGACAGGAGGAAACATTACCCTGTAAAGCAACCCAATAGAATGGAGATCAGAGGAAGTCTCATACCAAGGTAGGATATAATTATAGAATAATTATAACAGTGCATCAGGTATGTTTCAGTTGTGTAATACATGGAAAATACGGCAGGAAATAATCTGATTGATTTTCAGTTGTTCCCCCCAATTATTTCAGTCGGAACCCATGATGACAGGAACAAGCAGATCAAGGCAGTTCAGGAAGTCAGAGAGGTTGACAGATAGGTACCAGGGGTTCCAACTGTTATAGGTTGGTTGAAAAAATTTACCCACGGCAGTATCACAGACAATTCAGAAAAAGATTGAGAACTGGATGTGTTTGAATATATCTAGAGAAGGAAAGGAGTTCTTAATAAATGCTGTGACCCAATCCACCCTGGCATATGTCATGAGCATAATCAAACTACCTAGCACCTTATGTTTTAATATTCAGGCTGTGCTTATGAGATTCCAGTGGGGAGGTAAAGGCAAGCAACAAGGTATTCACTCAGCCAGCTGGATGGAACTGTGTGAACCCAAGGATAAGGGAGGCATGGATTCCTGTAGTAATCATCAATTCAATTTAGCCATGCTCAGCAATAGGAGTGTACAAAGTTTGGTATGGTGCAATTTAGGCTTTAAACCAAACCAAACAATAATTTTGCGGTTTGAAACAAAACCGATCTTTAAATATCATAAATCAAACCATAGTTTTAAAGTGCAGTTCAGCACAATTTGCAAGTTATGCATTTCAAAATTTAAAATTTGTATTAATGGTTAAAAAAAAATCATATTCTTAATATTTAAAATAAAATCTACAATATGTTTTTACAAATTCACAACCAATCTAAAGTCAAAATTATAAAACTACATACATGATCAACATCAAATTAATTTCATAGCACTTGGAGGGAAGAGAGAGAGAGAGAGAGAGAAGAAAAACATATAATGAGGAAGTATAACATAAGAAAAAGGAAGAAAATTACTTTGAAGCTGTAAGTTGTTATATAAAAATGTTTTATTATAAAAAAAAAAAAAAAAATGAGTATAATATGTGTATGATATATGGTATATAAACTATAAAATGATTCTCAAAACCATAACCGAACCACTTTTATAAAATATAAAGCAATTAGTTTTTTTTTCAAATCGTAAAATATGATTCGCTTCGGTTTGGTTTACACTTTGGATTATATTATGAACACCCCTACTCAGCAAGAAAGTATGAAGACTTATGAACAATGATATCTTACTCATTGCTAGGGTATGGGAAGGAAGGCACCATCCTAGAACAAGTGCCGAAGTTACTTCTAGAGAAGTGCATGGGAAGCGCAAGATTGGTAATGGTTAGAAAATTAATATTCAGATAGATAAGTAGATTCCAAAACTGTACACTTTCAAGCTGATTACACCTTGTCCGGCCGAGAGTTAGCTGGAGGTTTGTGATGCCATGCATGAGGGTGAATGCACTTGGAATTAGCAACTCCATACCAACATCCTGCAGCCTTGTCATGTGGGCAGAAATTCGGAGATATGCTTATATGGCTGGATAGGGACTATGGGATATGTATGCACAGATACTTATGGTGAGGGGAGGATGGCTGGACAATAATAAATTCAAGGGAAATGGACTCCAGAGAAAGCAGGAATTGCAATTCTTCCAGCCTTGATTAAGGCCAAGGAACAAGGCTGTGCTGATCTCATCATCAAATTGGATTCCTTAGTTGTGATTCATACAGTTAAAGGAATACTTGTGGGATGTTCAAGACTACAGTCTATTATACAGGATATTTTAGCAGAAGGGGATGGGGTGCTGGACTTAGTTGGGAACATGTACCTAGATCACCCAATAATGTTGCTCATGCTGTACCTAAATATGTAACTGACAATGATGTGGATGAATGGGATGTCTTACTACCACACACAATTGTACTGCTCATCTTGAACGATTTAGAGTAATATAAATACATGCAGTCTTTTCCTCTCAAAACAGAAATAAATAAATAAAATGGAATATTATACTGTTGTTTGAATTATATGTGAAACAACGCAACCAGTGTCAATATTCCACAATTAATATGAGTTTGCAGGAAATATGTTAGCAGTACCCAGGAGTGTGAGGAATATCTTGAGGCTCAGAGACCAAAGCATATCTACTAGATGGTGAGCTGCAAAATAAACAGGTCATCAAACACAAAAAGTCAACAAGCACTAAATTGCACCTTTAAAAGTTTTGACACACATGCAGGAATTTACAACCAATAAATAACCACGATAGCTTCCAATAAGGAAGACAGACTGCTTCAATTTCTAAGAATGGAACTAATGACATTTTTTACGGTAAATGATGAGATTGTAACTTTAGCAAACATGAACCAGTTAAAGGCAACACGTGTCATATAATATTTTATTATCGACAAATACTCAAGCAGGAAACATTTATAACAGATCAATCTTTTATCTTCAGCAGGAAACTCACATACTTAAGCAACAACTAGAAGAACATTTACTAGCCGTTCCATGACCATGACTTAAGCATTATCATTATTAATTCTTTTACGATTAAAATTAGCCATAAAAAGTCATTCCACTTTACTTCAAGTACGGAATATTGATCGTAAACAGGTAGACTGCATTATGCAGCCACAGATAACATCCATATCTAAGATGGATGGCAACGAATACGAATCATAAGGACACCAATCTTCATGTACAGTATTATCAACTGAAGGCCATAAAGAAAGAATTATAGGCAATCAGCCAAGAAATGAAGGACATATTAAGATCATGGTCTTTCTCCGCAACAACTTGCACAAGTTTTTAATTACTATCAGGAACATGAATAACATTATGATCCCTTACAGTTTTTTTTTTCTTTTACTCACAGAGAAAACAGAATCCATATACTGCATTTAATTAGATTTAAAAACATAGATATTAAAGGGGCATGGAAGATGCAATCTGATCCAGGAAACAACAGCTGGTCTCAGCAAATTCCCCCTTTTCTCTATTTGCCAATACTTCACAGCACCAATTAAACATTTTCTTTATTTATTTATTTTATTTTATTTTATGTTAATTTTTTTTTTCATGTAAAAGTGTATTATAAGCAATCCAGAACAACAGAGCCACATCTTGTTCGTATAGATGCAAAGCATCAGAAGATTAGCTTAACAATTACAGAGGCTATGCAATGCAAAATATATTCGTGCTTCAATAACTACTATGTAGCAGAAGAGGAAAAAAACTGCAGGACTTTGATGATGCCCTAAAAGATCTAGCTCAATGGTATCACCCTTCCCCACAAGTACGATCTCCTATGAATCAAATTTCAATATAAAGCTCAAAGTTCAGGCATCTACCTCGTAGCATCACTTCTAGAACTGCTTGCTGCGGGTGCCGGCCCGTCGAGTTTGGACAAAACATCAGAATTTAAACTAATCAAGAGCTTCCCCATATTCTTATATTGAGCATCATAGTTTCTTGCACTATCCTCCCCAATATAATCATCGGTACTGTGTCAACCACAACATTTATAAGTTCGCATTAATTGGTAAAATGAAGCAGGAGAGACTACTCAAGAAAAGGATATTATAAAAGTCAAGTAAACGCTAAAAACTAGATCCGGGAAGATAATCACAAGATTATGGACAAAGGAGAAAGGTAAATACTTGATTTCGAGATGAACGGGCTCAGGAGCACGATCACTCAAAGCATCGACCAGCAATTTGTCGCCCATAACCAAACACTTCACCAACACCTTATTGTTTCCCTTTTCGGGATTGAAATAAATAAACGCGTATTCGTCAACCAATTCATTCCACTGTTCAATTCCGACCTCATCTAAGCAATCCAAAAAATAAACCAAATGGAAATATTACCGAAAATCAGAAACCTACTTGATATTAAAACGATTATCAAATAGGAAAGAGAAAAAAAAACAGACAATCAAAAAATCTACCAGTAGACGTTGAAGACAGAGCGTTTTCTATGAAAGCAGGCGGCCCAGTGGCGGTGAGGACGAACCCGGCGGAGAGAAAAGAGGCATGGACGGCGAACGCAACTTTATCGTGTTTGTTACGGAACGAAGGCCGCGATGCTCGGATCACTGCCATTACTGATTTCTCAGTTGCCATGTTTTCTTGCAGAGGAAGGTCCTTCTCGAGCAGTTTGAGAAGCACCTACGAGACGATCCGCGAAAAGGTGCCACTTGTCTGGGGAATGAGAACCGTATGCAAGCTTTCAGTCGGTTAACTTTTATGGATTGGCTTCGACTCTTTGAGCATGGGATGTAAAAAATATATATATATATATATTATTATTTTGCATTTTTTTTAAATTAATAAATTAAGTATTAAAATTATACTAGTATTTTTATAAAAAAAATAACAAAGCATTTAATATATATATAATTAAAAAATAAAGATAAAAATAAAAATAAATTTTAATTTTCTTTATATAAAAATTTTATGACATAATAAAAATATTTCTATACAAATGAATTATATTTCAAAAAATAAATTTATGAAAAGCAATATTTTTTAAAAAAATAATATAAGGCATCATAAATTTTAAAGATGAATTTTAATAATTAAGTTTTTTAAATATATATTAATAAAAATTATAAAAAATTATATTATAAACTTACCTTTTAAATGATTATGACAATTATATTTTTAAATTTTGATGCATTATGATTTGAGGTATAATAATAATCAAGTTTATCCTTAAAATTTGTAATGATTTATATTATTTTACAAAGGAGTTCCATAAAATTTTAAAAAGTTGCAATCGAAAGGTAATTTTAGAAGCATAAAAGGCTTAACTAAGTATAATATTTTAATAATAAAAGGATTTTTCTTTTAATATTTAAAAAGATATATTTATGTCGTAATTCATATTTTTATTAATTATGAATAAATATTATATATATGCATATTTCATCTTCCTAATTAAGTGTTATTCTTATTAACAACTACCCCAAGTAGTTATTAGGTATACAATTCATGTATGTATATCAATTTCATCTATTATAGGATCTAAAATAACACACCATATAATTTCGTATTTAGAAAAAGTTATACCGAATATCTATGTATTTCAAATTGTGTATCATATAACATCATGATTGTACTAAATATCTCTTTATTATTTTTATTATATAATAAAGGTTAATATTTGTTGAAAACCTAAAACCACTCGCGACACTCAACTCCCTAACACTTTATCCACCACCAACTCCTCCTCCTTCTTCTTCTTACCCCACAATTGCACGAGATCTCCCTACTCCTTCATTTTCTTCCTCCCTTCAACTCAAATTCTCACCTCCCTTTAACCATCATCTCCTCATCCTCCTCATCATCGTTACATTCAACCCACCCATGTTGGATCATCTCGTCCTTCTCCTCCCTCACCATATGCCAAATCTAACAAGAAACCTAAAAATTAAATCTTCAACCTCTTAAAAAACACATAATGTATACTTAATTTCACAAATATACACTTAAGAAACAAAGAAACAACCACATAAGCACCAGATAAACAAAAACTAGCTAGAAAAAAGGCTAAAATTGAATCTTCTAGCCTAATAGGAAAAGTGTGCTTCTTTAAGTAAAAAGAATGGGGGGGATTGAAGGGCTAAAAATAGTTGTAATAAAAGTGGGATTTTGAGTTTAATGGAGGAAAAGTATGAATTTAATAAGGATGAGGGATGTATGGTGCAATCATGGGGTAAGAAGGAAGAGAAGATGAAGCAATGGTGGAGGAGGAAGAAGAAGAAGATGCAATGATAGTGGAAGAGAAGACGAAATTAAGGAGGAGGGGCATCTGGTGCAATCGTGGTGAGGAGGAGGAGAAAGAGAAGATGTAACAATGGTGGATATGGGATTCTTGTCTACTAGATAATAAAAAATTAAAATAATAGAAATGTTATGAAAGCTAACCAAAAAAGTGGATGAAGAGATATATTTCACAATTATATTAAAATATAGGGCATATGACACAATGGAAATAGGGATAGGAGCATTCACTAAATATAGAGGTATATGGTGTAATTTTTCTAGATATTTTTATAACAAAATTATTATTTTATAGAAAAAGTTATCACTTTATAATTATTATCATATTAATACTACAATAAAAATTATATTTATAAAATTATTATTATTATATTAGTATTAATTATTATTATTATTATTATTATTATTATTATTATTATTATATATTATAATTAATACTGAGGAGTGTTTTGATAATGACAAAAATATTTTAGTTTGATGCTAAAGAAATAAACTAATAATTTTTCTAACAAAAAACACATTTGTATCAACAAATTTTTCTTTACCTTCTTCCTCCTCCTATTATTCATTTCCCTTCGTTTAACATTGTAGATAATTATAGCCTAAAACTTGAGTGATCTTTTTTATTAAATAAATAAACCTCAATCCTATATGACATGCAATAATTAATTTAGACCAGAAATTTGGATTGAAACAACAAGTTATTTTAGTTTCTAACAACCCAATTTTTAGTTTGAGAGTAAGGAAATTAGTCTATATTTGAGTTTTGGTTCTACCCAGTCCAGTCCAAACTAGATCAATCTATCGATTCAACGAGAATATATTAAACATTTTACCTAAAAAACATATATATTAAATAAAAGTATATATGTGTATATAATTTATGGATTCTCATTCAATCTCTTGTCCAATCTTCATAAAATATCTAATCCTTAATCAAGTTATGATCCGATTTGATTTAATGAGATAAAAATGCAAGTCACCTTTAGAAACTAAAGGCTGACATGAGCATGCACATCTTAACCTTCAAGCTAGCTAGATCATGGGCTACAACCCTACTTTTTTAACTACTGATTTTTATTTTTTTTGTTAAAGACAAGGCAGAAGCAATATAAACAAGAATAGAGGATGGTACCTTCACATCAACTATTAAGAAATGTGTGACCATTCACTTAACTAATATTCAATACAAGGCTAAAAACATTTAACGAAATCATACACAAAATTAAGAGAAAACTCAAGAAAGAGAGATAGAGAGAGAGAGATAATATAAATAACAAGCATTAGGGACTATAAGCCCTTACAATAATTTAAAAATAGGGAACAAAACTAATAGTTCATATAACAAAAAATAATACAAAATATTCTTGAATAAAAGGAAAACATCTATTCTAGTTAGCCTAAATCTCAGAATAGGAGATAACTCCCCATTCAATGGCTAACTAATGACCCATATTATCAAAATAATCATACTCAAGCTAAGAAACCATATCCCAACAAATCATTATTTGCTCTCCAAGATGAAATTTAGGTTTATCACAACCACCTAATCAAGGTAGCATTTATGTGCAAAATTTGGGACAGTAATCCCACTCTAATACATGGTAGGCCTCAAGCTACACAAAGAAAACATGTTATAATCATAACATAAGAAAACATGCTTATAAAATACAATATGACATATCAATAATCCATATATAATCAAGCATCTATGGAATAAAGAACAAGGAATCTCTATTTAAGTCCACCTAATTCCTCTCTAAATTCTAATATTTAAGGTTAACATAAAAACAAAATTTGAAGACTAAGGTTAAATGCATAGTCAAGCTCTAAGGATAAACCTCTAAAACATCACATTTACCCCAAGAGATTGGTTTATTATTCCCATGACTAGTGAGTTGGTCTAGGAGTGGCAATAGCAAGCAAAGCAATCATAACAAACAAACCAAGCAATTGGTTTAAGAGAACTTGTTGTTTGGTTAAGTCCTTAACTATAGGTTGAGATCAAATAATTTAATTATTGTCTTTACTAGTTAATCAGGAGGGGGAAATAGGTTAACTAGCTTTTCCATTACTGATTTTACAATGAAATCTTTAAATCATGCAAATCCATCACATATATTTCTAACTTAAAACCAATCACTCTAATGATGCATCAATGTTTTCAAAACTCATACAAAGTCATGCTCAATATATGAAAGAATCATGCGTGCCTATTTTACATAAATTCACCAAAGAGGCCAAGATGGCATAACATGCTTCTTATGATCAAATGTATTATGTTATACATTAAATTCATGATAAAATACCAATAAACATAAAAAAGACATTTATCATACTTGAATTTAACTTTTTAACATAAATTATGTTAAGAGGCCTAACTTCATGCTGCATAACATAACCAAACGCATCATATGTAGCATATCATTTTTCAAACTCTAATTACCTTAAATGATTAGGTTCATAATTTGCTTCCAAAAATTCTATTATCAAATTTGAGTCTTGCGCCATTTATTTTATTCATTTATGAAAAGTTGCATTTTCAGCAATTCTTCCAATTTAGTCGTTTTCTATTATAACTCATCCAAAATTTGTAATTCATTCTTAAAATATTTCTAAAATTATCCACTTTATATGTCCTTTTTATTCACATTTTATTTATAATTTATTAAATAGCATAATTTTTTATTTTACGTGATTAGATGATTTTAATCATGTTTACTTGTTTTTATCTTTTTAAGCTTCGAACTAATTTCAATACCAAATATTTTTATATATTTGGTTTTCTAAATTTATCCTATATCCATTTATACCAATTTTAACTCTCTATAACTTATTTTACACAACTATAGAAAAATATATTTATGTGATTTATCTTTTTTTAATCATTTTCACCCTTTTAAATTTGTTTGAGCTTCAAATAAACTCTAAAACCTAATATGTTTATACATTTGGGTTTTATAATTGTTATGTACTTATACCTAATTTTTCACAAGTTTTGAGATTTATTTGCTACTTTTCCCAATAACCTTTATTTTATTATGTTTCCACCTATTTTTAATTTATTTGAAATTGTGTGGTCAATTCCCCCTTGACCACTGACCACAAATTAGCCCCTATTGACCTCCCCATTAGATTTTTTGGATTTTATCAATCAACCACTATCTTGCCTAAATTCTAATCACCATTCAACCTCTCCAAATCTCTTACACCCACCACTTCTACCTCATATTCAAGTGTTGAAGCTTCCAAATGCCATTCGCCTTTTGATTTTTGCTAGATTTGGAAGGGAATAGAGTGAAAAAATTTGGCCTACTATGTAGATATACACTTTATTGTTTCATTCATTGCACAACTCACAAGAAGTTATCATTGTTTCCTTCCCCTCCCCTTTTCTAGGTTGATTAGGCCATCTTGTTTAGAGCCAAATGTACCCACTTACTCTTCCTTTTTTTCCCTTTTTCTTTTTTGATTATATTTTTCCATTTAATGTTTTTATCTAATTACCATCCATTACCCTTGAAGTTCTTTATGTTTAGGAGGTGTTTGGACACCAAAATTCTAGTTTTTCACCATTTGTCATGATTATTTTGTTGTTATTATCATACCTTCGATGCTCTATTCAATGCTTCCTATTCAATCATAATCCTTACCTTTTTTTCCATTTAACTCCCAACACCTTAACATTTCATTCCTTGGTGGTTTGCTTGGCGATTGTGGAAATTTTAGTGGAGGTTTCTCCCTCATTTTGTAGTTGTTGTTATTATTTGTTTGTTGGTTTTCCAATCTACTATTGTTCTAATTGTAACACCCCAAAATTTACATATTTATTTTAAAATAAACCTTTAAATTTAAAACCGTAAATTCTGGGGATGCTACCACCACACTTAGTACCAGACCAATTCACTCCTACCGTTCCAATACCAAGTGCTAGGGCTAAGAAAAACTGCTCACAACATTATTAAATAATCCAAAGTTCATAAATACGAAAATCGGAGTACGCAGAAATTTTTACATAATTCGAAATACCAAGTATAGTTTTTCAGAGAAGATAAATAGCTACAATCATAAAAAAAATTCTGAAGTTTCAAACATAATTAAAAGAGAACATGACTAATAATCTCATAATGGAAAATAGCCACACCACTCCAGGACCCGATCCAGCCCAAAATCATCACTCAACCCCACCTGATGTCCGATAGACATCAATGGAATCAAAGAAGGCATTATCAACCTGCAACACGTCAGACGGGCCTTCTGCTCGTAGGAATGAGTAGAACCCATGAAAAGGGTGATCAGTACGCTTCGTACTAAGCAAGGTAATTGAGCACTAAGACCAACACATAAGCACATAAAAACATGCAGGATAATATTCAACTTACACTTTCAAACCCACACATATAATATATATAATGTCATGTAGAAAATTATACAGCTTATAAATAATCAAGTCCACACATAAAGGCCCAAATGGTCCAGATTAATTATTTAATTAACCTTTTATCGGAAGTCGATCCACACCATACCTTTTATCAAATCCATGTAAGTACAGGAACACCCCACTATTTTAGCCGGTGGGCCGGTCACTTGCGGGAAAATAGTCCACACCACTATTTTTTGCCGGTGGATCGGTCACTTACGGGATAATAGTCCACACCACTATTTTTGACCGGTGGATCGGTCTGGTTCCTGCTCACATGGTGTTCCACTGTAAGTAATTAGTATCTTTTAAGTGTGTTTAGCAAACTCTAGTTTGTGTTTATTGAGCTCGAGGTCACCCCACTATTATTGTTGGTGGGCTAGTCACTTGCAGGACAATAGTCCACACCACTCTTTTTTGCCGGTGGATCGGTCACTTGCGGGACAATAGTCCACACCACTATTTTTGACCGGTGGATCGGTCTGGACCCGGCTCAATAGTCTTTCACTTTAAATGATTAGTGTCTTAAATATTTTATTCAAAAACTTTTGCCCAGACATGCATGACCAACTCCTACTATTCTTATCCTCCAAACCCTAGTTGACCACACCAAACCATAGTAACCATAACAAACCATAACTCCCATGCAACCATTAACTCCCCTGCAAACCCTAACTCCCATGTAACCATTAACTCCCATGCAAACCCTAACTCCCATGCAACCATTATCTCCCCTGCAAACACTAGCTCCATGCAAATCATACCTCCCATGCAAAACCTACTTCCATGTAACCCTAGATCTACGTAAACCCTAGCTCCCATGCAAACCCTAATACCACCATACAAACCTTAACCCCACCATGCATGCAAACATTAACTCTATGCTAACCCCAATTGCATGCAAACCCTAACACCATGCAACATTTATTTCCATGTAAATATTATGACACTCCCATCATTATTTTACAAACCCTATCATGCATGTCTTATGAGTCACACCATACCACAATAATAACACAATCCATACACATAATACACATGCCACAATTTAATGCACGATCTTACCTTAACTCCATATCATGCGGCACATATGACAATTATACAAAAACACATAAAATACATTATAGTTCACATCACATGGCATGCATGGCATATAAAACACATAATACACAAACGGCCTTAGTACTCCCTTACCTAAAATGTCACTGGTCTTAGAGCACAATCTTATGCCTCTCTAGGGCTTTGACTAGTCTCACCTATTATGGGAAAAAACTAAAATTAGGTTCCCTCCTAAAAATACTATTATTTACTAACTTATCCTAAGACTTGGTGTTTAAATAAAACAATACTATATTGATAATAACTATACGAAATACTACTAAAAATACTAATAATAATATTAATGTAATTTCAAATGGATGGTAATATAAGGGTTTTACCCTCCACCAAAATAATGCTAATAAAGATAATAATAATAATAATAATAATAATAATAATAATAATAATAATAATAATAATAATAATAATATTATTATTATTATTATTATTATTATTATTATTATTATTATTATTATTATTATTATTATTATTATTATTATTAATGATAATAACTTAAGCCCAAATAACACAAGGTAGGGTTTTCGACCCTTCCACAAAATAGTGAAGTTACCATTTAATAATAATATTATTATTAATAACACATATTACTTATAATAATATTAATAATAATAAAGATAATAATAATATTATTATTATTATTATTACTATTACTATTATTATTAGTAGTAGTAGTAGTAGAAATAGTAATAATAAAAAAAAAATATGAGTATGAAAATTATTAACATGAAATAGAGCTTCAGCCCTCTTTAGATAATTAATAATATTAATAAAATAATAATAATAATAATAATAATAATAATAATAATAATAAAACTTATAATAATACCATTAATACCTATAATTTGAAACTAACAACTTAAATATTTTATTCCTACTCTCGACCTTGCCAAGAAAATATAACATTAATATTACATCCAATAATAATAATAATAATGATGATAATAATAATATTAATAATTGAATAAATGATAACAATTGGAATAAATTAGAATAAACTTAAATAAATAGTGGAAAAGGGCTGAGAGGGTCTAGAGCTTCACCTTGAGTTGGCAGAGATGGGTGGCACCGGCAGTGGTGCACGGCGGTGGTGGCGGTGGCCAGAAAAGTGGTTGGAAAAGGGAAAAGTTGAGGTTTGAGAAGAAAAGGTGGAGAATGAGGGTGGAGGCTGAGGTGTTGGTGGTAGCTTAGGCTGAGGGGAGTAAAGTGAGGGTGGTGGCGCAGCAAGTGGCGGCGGCGTATGGTGGCAGAGGTGGCGACCAAAAGGAAAAGAAGAAGAAAGAGAGGGGAGGAGAAGGAGAAAGGAGAAAAGAAGGTTATGGCTAGGTGGAGGAAGATTAGTAGCAGCTTTTGGGTGGTGTAGGAGGCAGTGATAGTGGCGGATGTGGTGGCGAACTGTGGCTCGAGGGGTTGCGGGTGTAAAATTTTGGTTTGATGGGCAGGGATCTTCGCACGGTTGTGGTGGCTCATGCGAAAAGAATCGAGGGAGATGGGTGGCTCAATTAGTTAGAGGACGGTGCAGGGAAGACTTTGGTAGGTAGAGGCGGTGGCGTAGTTGGCTGACGGTGGATGAAAGGTCATCTGAAGTCACGATGGTGCATAGGGTAGGCTATTAGTGTTTTAGGGAAAAAGTTTTGAAAACAACCAAACAAGGGGTATTTATAGAGTTTAGAGGGAAATGTAGGGTTTTGAGGGTTGGCGGGAGGACAATGCATGTAGGGTTTGGGGTAGCCAGCGGCGTTAATTGGCCGGCACAATTTTAGGTCGTGTTTGACCTTTCGCGAAGGAAAAGGAGGAATTCAAGCGGGATAAAAGAAAAATGGGTTAGATCATGCTGAACTACGAATCAAGGGGAACAGAAAGAGAGAGGAAACAGCCGGTCAAGTCAAGCGTGGTCGGCTACACCATTTTCAGAGCTTCGAAGGTGCAAGTCGATGGTGGAGGAGGAAGGAGGAAGAAGGAGGTGAACCGGGTGGCCGGGAAAAAAAAGAAAGAAAGGGAAAAGAAAAAGAACCAGGTCGGTTGGCAATAGTTATGAGGTTTTAAATGGAACGTGGCGTTCTAGGGAGAAAAAGATGTAAGACGAAGCATTTCATCTACCGAAGGAAAGAATGAAAAGAACGGCGATGGGTCGCGGAAGAGAGGAAGGAAAAAGGGAGGATTGGGCCGCGACAGGCCCAATCAGCAGAATAAGGAAAAAGAAAGGAAAGAAAAGGAAAGAAAAGAAAGAAAAATGAAGAAGGAAAAAAAAGGAAAAAGGGAAAAGGAAAATTTAAGTAGGTTGGGGTGAAATAAATTAATTAGAATATTTTGGATATTTAAAATAAAAATATTTAAATAAAATAATATTAAATTTCCTTTTTGGCTAATTTAGAGTTTTTAAAAGAATTTTCCTAAATTCCTTTTTAATTAGCAAAAAGTCCAATTTTTCCTTTATAAAAATATTTGTAAATTCCTTATTAATTTTCCCTAAATAAATCATTCCATTCCAAATAAAATAATTAATTAAATTAATTCCCTAATAAATCCTTATTTAATTTCCCTTCTCAAAATAAATATTTTTGGGGCATTTCACTAACATATGCCATTTTCCCTCATATTTTTCTTCTTATTTTGGCTGATTCAATTCCCTACTAATCCACTACTTCCTCCCCTAGTTTGGTGGTCATTTAGGTGGAATTTGTTGGTGCCATTGTTGTAGTTTTTCCATACCTAGCTGTTAGCTTCCTTTCATCTTCTCCTCTTTATTTTTTCTCTTGTTATATTAATATTTCTTTAACCTAATTCCTAAACACTTAATCTAAGTTTATAAAGTTAAGCTTTTGATAAAGGTGGAGTGGTTCTCTTTATATCCCGGCTCAAATCCTCCATTTTCATTCAAGGGTTGATTTTTTAATATTCTTCCCTCTCACCTTATTTTATTATATTTTATTAAATCTTAGCTTTAAGTATCTTGATTTTATGAAGGTGTACTAAACCTAGTGTGATGGAGAACTATTATTTTGATAAAAGATTTACTAGCTTGGGTAACATAACTAATCCTTAGAAATAAGATTTTATACCAAGTGTTACATGTTTAATTTTATGTGTTATTATCTCTTTTTTGTTTAAACCGTGAAATAATATCTTGGATAAACTATTATGGCATATTTAAGTTGTTATTACATGTATAGCCATGAAAATTAGATGAGATAATAATTTAGGTGATTTAGGCATGTGTTTTATTCTATTGAAATATGGATGAATAATATGTTGAGCGCAGATGAATATGTTTTCATACATGGATGAATATGTAGAGTTTTTTTGTTTTGTTTTTAATTTTTCTAAATCATATTTATACTATTTATCATCATATGCTAAAGTGTATTAGCATGTATCATGGGGTTTAGATGTGAAATGACTTATTTATCCATGCACAACCTTTTAGCCTTTAGGGTTTTTGTACCCTTACTTGCTTTAATTATTTCTAAATATGCTAATATCTTTATATTAGATTGATGAATCTTAGGCATGAATTTGAGTTTTATGAGTGTTTTTTTAGGCAAATATAAGTTATTTATAACAAGTGAGTTAAGTGGAATAATTATGATTAGTATAAATTGTGGCAAATAACATAAAATGAGCATAAAACGCCCTAGGCATAAAGTTGTTATTTTATGTACTTTATTTTGAGTTTAACTTCTATTTTTATCTTAATCATGTTTAATATTAAGTGTTTACGTGTTATATTGAGCTTGGTATATAAAAAAGCTTAATTGGTGAAATTATTACATAAATGGGAATAAGGCATTCTAAGGGGTCAAGCTAGTCTTTTCGCACTTTTTGTAACCTTATTAGTTTTGTGTTAGCCTTATATAATATTGAGGGCCTTTTCAATGTAATTATGAGTTGGAAATATGTAATTTAATAATTTTATTAGGATTATAGAAGGCCACTAATTATTATTTTATGTGTGGATTAGTTTAGTTACTTAACCTTAGTGCAATCCTAAGTGCAAGCTTAATATGTAAATTTTGGTATGATTCATGTGTTACAAGTAATTGTTATTATCAAGTATTTTAACTTGATTCTATAAATGGTTATAGTTTTCTTGAATTATTACAATTGTTGAAGTGGATCATAATGGTGAGTGATAAGTGGACTAAGTGGTTAAATGTGTGATATTATGTTAAGTGATAAGTGTTGACATTAATGTAAAAGTAAAATATCACAAGAATCAAGAAAGTCTATTTATGTTAATGTTTTGGTTTTTCTTGAACCAAAGGGCCCTAAATATGTCCTATGTTAGTCTAAACCACCTGATAAGAGAGGGATATATGTACTTAAAAATTAGTAGTCTCAACATGTGGGTTTAGGAACATTTTTGTTTGAATGGTTTTGTGATAGCCTACCCTTCCATGGGAATAATGGGGTTGTGTACTTAGTATGAATAAGAAATCAATTGAGTGACCACTAAGTAAAGATAATAATATGTCTTATGATCTACGTTCTACCTTGTTTTATAAATAGTGATGATGGGACCCATGTTCTTTACTTTTCACATAATATATGATTCTTATATATCATATGCTCATATGTTGTTGTTCTCATTATCATACATGTATTTTATGTGAAAACCATGTCGCATGCGTGTTAAGTGCCACATGTTATTTCTTTGATTTAATCGTGTTTCTCAATGAGCAAGTATATATGTGTTTGTATTATGGACACTTGCTCATTTAAATGAGAAAATTTCATCTTAGTCCCACTTATGGTGAGCAATGTCTAATGGGTTGGGAGAATAGTTATGGTTATCCAATTTCTCTTCTAAACTTTTAGTCCTATGTTTTCTCTTATTCATTTATCTTATGTTCTATATTATAATCTTGCATCGCTTTGTGATGTACTCTAACTACAAGTGCATGATTTTGAGGTATAACTCAAGGTATCATCCCACAAAGATCGAGTAATGAACACTAGAATTATGATTAGGCTTCTTTATATATAGATCATTGAATAGTTGATTAGTGGAATTATTATAAAAGATATGAAAATAGTGGTAAAAAGGAAACACTCAAGAATACAAAAAAATAAAAGGTTGAAATTAAACTATGAAAGATAGCGGCTAAGGTTCTGGGTAAATTCCTCTATTTATGACTTGGTAAATAACCTAAAATTTTCTCTTAGTGTGCCAACAGGGATAAATATCGATATATTTTCTCAAGGCACAACAACCTTTTACCAATTACAAGTCTGACTATCTCTAACTTGAATTTATAATTGTTAAAGAAATAATTTTTGTTTGGTAAGTAACGTTTTATATAACTACCAAAAGTAAATGTTGTACAAATCTATATGAGCTCATCCCGCAACCAAACTATTAATACACATTCTCCATTTATCATATTTCATGCTCCTTCAAGGAGAGAAACACCTACAAGACACGCTAAAACTTATGTCCCTAAGAATCTCTTTACATGAACAATTTAATTTCTTAAAAATGTGAGAGTTCATTTCATACCAAATAGAACCAACATAGGTCACAAATAAAGTGTGTAGCATTACCTTCTTCTCTTTTAGTTGAATTGTCTTTTTTCGACATCCTCATATCCTCTTCCCATGATACGATATCATCTTTTCAATTGAATGAATGACGTATTTCCTTCCAAATCTCCAATTTGTTAGGGCATGCGAAGAGAATGTTTTTTTTTTCACATCCATCAGTACAAAGTACACACTGAGTCTCATCTAAGAGGCTTTTAATATCCTAAAATTTAGCTAAGCCTAATTTTGAGTGATTTATTGTGTTGGTCATTTAGAGGATACCTTTTCAACATTCATCGAGTTTTTCCAACATCCGCCACCACCTTTACATTACCCATAAAAGGGTATTAGAGAAGAGTAGCTTCAAAGAGTTATGAGACATCATTGTTGAACTATGTAGGTGACAAGGATATAGTCATCATGAAAGGATGGATCCATGATGTGGCTAAGACATATGAGGTAGTTGACTACCCACCTGATCAAAAGGCAAGCATTATAGCTTTCTTCTTACGAAGAATTTCTAATACCTGATGGGTAGGTTATCGTGTATTAGGAGGACCATAGATGTTATTGGAGAACTTTGAGGCGGTGATTCATACTATGTTTTTCCCCAAGAGTCTTGAAAGGGATAAGTTGAAGGAGTTCATGCAACTGATGTAGGGAAGCATGATTGTGAGGTAGTACCATGCCTGATTCACCAACTTATTGATGTTTGCGTCAAGGATAGTAGCTAGTGAGTCAACAATGGTCTATCAATTCGAGCAGGGGCTCCACTTTGGCATCCGGAGGATGATGGTTGTCATGGGTTTCTATAACTTAGCCACATTATACGAGCGGGCGTGTATTGTTGCCACTCTGTTTCAGGATCAAGCTTCTATCTTGGGTAAGAGGAAGCTAAAGACACACGATTCTAAAGGCAGAATCTAGTTTCAGGGAGGTGGACCTCCAGGGTCTCAGCAATGAAGTTAGATCCAGCCTCAAGGTGGTTAGTTTCAACACTAGGGTTAGACGGGTAGTCGGAGCAGATTCTTAGGTCAGTTGAGATGCTTCATGTGTCGTTTCTATGGTCGGGATCATCTAAGGCAATACTGTCAGGGCACTCGTGTTCAATGTAGAGCATGTGGTTAGCTGGGCCATCGATTATTTGAGTGTCAGCGTTAGCAGGATTAGTTTTAGTAGTAGGGAACCCTATTACCTCAAAAGTAGGCATACCAATAGTGGGACTCCTAGCCATAGCAGCAGGAGCAACAGAGGGTTCTTGCCCTAGCTAGTGGTCTGCCTAGGGAGGCTAAGGAGAGACCGCAAGGGTCTTTCCTATTTCCACAAGGAAGAGGACAAACCCAGGGTTCTAGAGAGTATCATGGAGGGTACTAAGGAGGATAGGCAGACAAGCATCTATATGTCATTAGTCAAGTAGAGGCTAATCGGTGGATAGATGTGGTCACTGATACGTTCTCTATCCTTTTATTACTAATTTATGTGATATTTGATTCTGGATTAT
The DNA here is from genome assembly GCA_039764185.1 of Tamarix austromongolica. NCBI lineage: Eukaryota > Viridiplantae > Streptophyta > Magnoliopsida > Caryophyllales > Tamaricaceae > Tamarix > Tamarix austromongolica. Next base: position 102,654,329 of record CM077810.1, on the reverse strand, counting down.
CTTTGTCGTTTGTATGTTCTGCGTTTATTTATAGATTTGCTTTATAACCATCTTCTACTGTATATATTTCTATGGTGTTGCCTTATGGACATAGATTAGATTATACTAGACTCTACTTGGACGTGGCCTTAGAGATAGGTAGGGTAGACTTCCTAGTAGACTTGGTTGAGATGGACCTTTAGGACTTTGACATTATCTTTGGGATGGATATGTTGGGGTGGTATAGGATAGTGATAGATTATTTACTAGTGTAATTCATGTTTCGAGGACATCGGTGTGTTAGGGTCTCTTATCGAAGATGTAAGCCTAAGCCTATGGTGAAGGTTGTATCTGCCCTTACACTATATTTGTTGGTGCAGAGGGGTTACCCTATGTCTTTGTGTAGATTTAGGAGCTAAACAAGTATGTGTCAGCTTTGGAGGATATTTTGGTTTCCCAGGAATTTCCTGACATGTTTCCTAAGGATGTCCAAGTTATACTATTGGTACGTGAGATAGACATCACTATAAAGTTGGTACCAATAGTTGAGCCTATTTCAAAGGTGCCTTACCGGATGGCACCACTAGAGCTGATGGAGCTAAAGACTCGGCTAGAAGACTTGTTGGAGCATAGATACATTTATCCTAGTGTGTCTCTATATGGAGCACCAGTTTTGTTCATAAATAAGAAATATGGAATCCTTCATCCATGTATAGATTATCAGAGGTATAAACAATTTGACGATGAAGGATCATTTTTTGCTTTCAACAATCAATGAGTTGTTTGATAAGTTTCATGGTGCTTCAATATTCTCAAAGATTGACTTGAGCTCAGGATACCATCAATTATGCATTGTTGAGGCAAACATCTTGAAGATGCCCTTTAGGACATGATATAGGTGCTACAAGGTCATGCTAATCCATTTGGGCTCACTAATGCACCTATTATCTTTATAGATTTGATGATGAGCATTTTTAACCATTTCTCGATCAGTTTGTGGTGGTGTTCATAGATGATATTTTGGTATACTCTCATAATGGAGAGGAGCATGAGCAGCACCTTCATATAATAATTTCCATTTTTAGAGAGCATAAGTTGTATGCCAAACTCTCTAAGTGTGAGTTATGGTTTTAAGAGGTTGCATTTTTGGGTCAAGTGGTGTCAGTTAAAGGAGTCGTCATAGATTCGATGAAAATTTTAGTAGTGACTGAGTGGAAGGCACCTACTAGCATCCTCAAGGTTCATAGTTTCATGAGTTTAGTTGAGTACTATATACACTTTGTTACGGACTTTGCAAAGGTAAGTATCTCATCATTTGACAAACCTTTTAAAGAAGATGATCAGATACTAGTGGGATTATGCATGTGAGGAAGCATTTTAGGATTTGAAGCGTTGATTAACTACGTTACTGGTTTTGACTCTACTGTCAGGATCATATAGGTTTGAGGTCTACAGTGAAGTATCAAAGTATGGACTAGGTTGTGTATTGATGCAGTATGGTAAGGTAGTGTCATGTGTTTCTCATTAGTTGAAACAACATGAGCAAAAATACCCAATGTATGATTTGGAGCTTGAAACCATTATCTTTGCATTAAAAATTTGGAGGCATTATCTGTATGGGACTCAATATAGATACTTTACCAAGCATAAGAGCCTCAAGTATATATTCACTTGAAATAAGTTAAATATGAGGCAAAAGACATTGTTAGAGTTGGTGAAGTACTATGATATCGAGTTGACCTACCACGAGGGTAAGGCCAATATCATTGTAGATGCCTTGAGTAGGAAAATGTCACAATCTCTAAGTGCTTGTATGGTAACTAGTCAATTGCTGGAAGAGCTAAGCATGATGGGGATAGAGGTAATCTAGCATGGCGACCTCGAGGTTCGAATGTATGCTTTGATGATTACGCCAACGATTTTCAATGAGATTTGAGTGGGATATCTTAGAGATATCATGAAATACCCCGAAATTTTCTAATTTGAAAGATTATATTTAAATAAGGTTTTATTTGAAAATTTAATTTAGTAAATTATTTTTACTAAAATAAAAGGAAATTTAGTAGGGTAAATTAATAAGAAATTTTATAAATATGTTAAGTAAAGGAAATTTTGGTATATTATATAATTAAGGATTTTAATTTTGGAAATTATTTAAATAAATTATTTTATTCAAATTAAGAAAGAGAAAATAGTTTCAAATTAATTTTAATTTTATAAATAATTAAATTAAATAAAATTTGAGCGATTTATTAATTTAAAATGGAAATTTTGGAAAAATCCTTTAAAAAGCCTATTTTAGCCTAAAAAGGGATTTAAAAATTATTTTATTTAAATATTATCAATTTTAAATACCCTAAATATTCAGAATTATTTAATTTGACCCAACCTAATTATTTCTCTTTTCCTTTTTCCCTTTGTCCTTTTCTTTTCTTTTCTTTTCCTTTTTCTTTCCTTTTCTTTCTTTTTCTTCTTCTTCACCGAATTGGGCCTGTTGCGCGGCCCAATTTTTTTTCTTCTTTCCTTTTCCTTCGGCGCGGCCCAGCCCGCGCGTCGTCGCCACCCCCTTACCTCTATGCGCTGCGTTTTACTCCTTATTTATCACGAACACCGCGTTCCACTCGTCTTCATTTTACCGTTGCGCGTCAGCCCGGAACGCCGTTCTTTATTCCTTTCTACAAACAAAACGCGTCGTTTCATTTATTCTCCTTCACCCTCGCGCCGAACCGCCTGGTGTCCCTCCCTTTTTCTTTCTTTTCTCCCTCGCGAACTGCTCGGTCCAGCACCCCACCTTCTTCTTCTTCCTCCTCCCGCCCGACGCCATAACCGCCAGCTCCCTTTCTCCCTGAAAATGGTGCTGCCAGCCACACATGGCATGACCGGCATTTCTCCCGCCCATTTTCTTCCTCTCGACACACCCTTCCATTTGAATTGCCCCAATCTCCATTTCTTCCCCACGTTTGCCCCCATTTCCCTCTCGAAGGTCGGGCAAAATTTTGAATTTGTGCCGCCCAACCAACAACGAAACCAACCCATTTTCCCACCGAAATTGATCTTCTGGTAACTTCCCCAACTCAAACCTAACCTCTAAAATTATAAATACCTCTCTTATGGGCTGGGTTCGGGATTTTTCTTTCCCCGAAACCCTAAGTGTTGACAGTGCGCCACCGCCTCTTTAGACGCCCCTTCCTCCACCTTTGGCTAGCCTCGACGCCTCTTCTCCCTCCCAATCTCTTTCCTGCAACACCATCTAATTAACTAAACCATCTAAGACCTTCGATTCACCTTTCACAGGCCTCCATAACCATGCAAAGTTGACTAGTTCTCTCGCTAGAAAATTCCACCCCGAAACCTTAAAACACCAGCCACCACCACATCTGCCGCTTCTACCACCCTCTAAGCCAACCAATATCTCCTGATAAGTCCTCTCCACCGACCTATAATCTTATTTTATTTTTCTCCTTCCCTCTCACCTCTTTTTCTTCATCTTTACCCCTCTTAGATCCATTTTCCGGCCACCTCCTGGAACCACCGTCGGTGCCACCCATACCCTCCGACTCAAGGTGAAACCCTAGACCTTTTAAACACTTACTTTGGATTTATCGATAATTATTCTGTTTTTATCCTAATTTTTAATGTTAATTTGACTTTAATTATTATAGTTATAATAATAATTATTATTATTGCTATCAACTATATTCTAATTTTTAAATTTTTTTGACAGGTCTGGGAGTATTATTGAGTAAGATAAATTATTATTCTCGAATTTTGCTTATTTAATGGAATTATTACATGTTTACTACTATTATTAATTATATTATCATTATTAGTGTAATTATTTAATTAATGTTGTAATTATTTCAGGAGGGACAGAAACCAAAAATTTTAATTATGCCTCGCACTTTTACTTTTTATTAATATTATTAACATTTTTAACATTATTTCTAATTATATTATTATTATTATTATTATTATCTTTATTAACTTTATATTATAAGTATATATATAATATTAATATCATTATTAAATTTTTGAATAGTGTTATTATTAAATGGAGTGATTTTGAAAGCCACCTTGTAATTTTAAGAATTATGGTATTATTAATATTAATAATCTACTAATAAGAGTGTTATTAATAACGTTTTACTATTATTATTACTATTATTATTATTATTATTATTATCATTATTATTATTATTATTATTTTGTGGAAGGGTAGAAACCCTTGTATCACCACCCTTTCGAATGAAAATAATAATTTATTTGTATTTTTAAGTAATATTTTGTATAGTTAATTATTGTGTAGTATTGTTTTAATTAAAAACCAAATCTTAGAATAAGTTAGAGAATAATAAAATTTTATAAGGGAGCCTAATTCTAGTATGCTTTGATATAATAGGCGAACCCAATCAAATCCCTCAAGTGGAATAGAAGCGTGCACCAAGACCGGTGACGTTTTAGGTAAGGGTCTACTAAGGCCATTTATGTGTTTGTATGCACTATGTGTTTGATATGCCATGTATTTTATGTTCGTTATTATTAATTATTTCGCATGTGGCATGATTGTAGAGTTGAAGTATGTTGGTGTGAATAAACTGTGGCATGAGAACTATGCGTATGTTTATGTCATTATTGTATGATATGACTTGAGACATGTTGTTAGGGTTCATGAAATGGCATGGTGTTAGGGTCTTGCATGAAATGACATGATGTTAGGGTTTGCATGAAATGACATGATGTTAGGGTTTGCATAAAATGACCTGTGGTGTTAGGGTTGTATGGAAGCATGTCTACGTGGAGCTAGGGTTTGCATGGAAGGGTGGTATATGTGAAGCTAGGGTTTGCACATGTGAGGTACGTGGAGTTAGGGTTTGCATGGGAGCTAGGGTTTGCATGGGAGTGGTACGTGGAGATTGGGTTTGCATAGGAGCTAGGGTTTGCATGGGAGTGTGGTACGTGGAGATTGGGTTTGCATGGGAGCTAGGGTTTGCATGGAAGCGTGGGTCATGTGTAGTTAGGGTTTGCATGGGAGCTAAGATTTGCATAGAAATGTGGTTTACGTGGAGATAGGGTTTGCATGGAGTAGGGTTGCATGGGAGTTAGGGTTTTCATGGATTTAGTCACGCATGTCTGGGCAAATGTTTGTGAATGTCAAATGTTTTTGAATAAAATATTTAAGACACTAATATCTTAAAGTGGAAGATATCGAGACGGGACCGGCCGATCCACCGGTTAGGAATAGTGGTTAGGGTTTTACCCTATGTGTGACTGATCCACCAGTAATAATAGTGGTTAGGACATGATGTCCTATGTGTATCCGGCCCACCAGTTATAATAGTGGGGGAACCCGAGCTCAATAAAGACAAACCAGATCGTCAATGCTATTAAAAGATACTAATGAACACCACGCGAGCAGGAGCCAAGCCGATCCACCGCTTAGGAATAGTGGTTAGGGTTTTACCCTATGTGTGTCCGACCCACCGATTATAATAGTGGGGTGTTCCTATTTTCGCATGGATCTGATGCAGACAGGAACCAAGCCGATCCATCGGTTAGGAGTAGTGGTTAGGGTTTTTACCCTATGTATGACCGGCCCACCGGTTACAATAGTGGGGTGTTCGTGTACTCGCATGGATTGATAAAGGCATGGTGTGTACCGACTTTTGATAAAAGAAAGATTAAATGATTAATCCGGACCTTTTTGGGCCTTACGTATGGACCTATTGATTATAAGTGATTTCACTTTATGCTTCTATGTATCATATGTGTGGGATGTAATTGAATGTGATCATTATCCTGCATGAATTAATGTGTTATATGCCGGCCTTAGTATTCGGTTACCTTACTCAGTACGTAGCGTATTGATCACCCGTTTCATGGGTGCTGCTAATTCCCACGAGCAGAAGGTCCGTCTGATCTGTTGCAGGTAGAAGATATTTACTTTGATGCTATCGATGCCTATAGGACATTAGGAGGGGCAGAGTGATAGTTGGACTGGATCGATTTCTAAAGAGACGTGGTCGTTCTCTTTTTAATTTATGACTCATGTTATTTTTATTATGTTTAAGTTGCAGAAACAACTTTATTAATGTTGTTTAATTATTATTTAAAAACAATAGTTGGCATTTTGAATTATGTAAGACTTGCGCATAGTCTGATTTTCATTTTTATAAATTTGAATTTATATGGTATTACTGATAATGTTTTCTTAGCCTCAACACTTGGTACCGGAACGGTAGAAGTGAACTGGTCTGGTACTAAGTGTGGTGGTAACATCCCTAGAATTTACAGTTTTAATTTATGAGTATTGCTTTTTAAAAAAATGTGTAAATTTTGGGGTGTTACATATCAAGCTCAAGAAGATTTGACAGAAGCTTTAGGATGGTCAAGCTAAGGGCTTTTAGATACATGAGGATGAAATTGTTTGATACAAAGGTTGTTGGTGTATACCTTAGAGTTTTGTTGATTTAAAACACCGAATATTAGAGGAGGGTCACTACACTCCATGTTTTTCCACCTAGGAGGGAATCAGCTATATAAAGACCTCAAGAGGATCTACTGGTGGCCTTGCATGAAGTGAGAGGTTGCGGAGTTTGTATCAACATATTGTAAGAAGGTCAAGGTTGAGCACAGGAGACCTACAAGGTTAGTTCAACCCTTAGGCATTCTAGGATGGAAGTGAGACTCCATCTTGATGGATTCTATGAGTGGGATACCAAAGACTCATAGTGGGTGTGACATGATCTAGGCAATCATCGATAGGTTGACTAAATCAATAATGTTTGTGCCGATGAAGTCGACTTAGAGTATGGATCAATTGATCGATTCATATATAAGGCTTTTGGTGAGTAGGCATTGTACACCTATCGACATAGTCTCTGATCAATATTTGAGATTCCTTTCACACTTATAGGGAAAGTTGTAGGAGGCTATGTGTACGAGAATGAGGATGAGTACCGCCTTCTACCTAGCTACGAACTGGTAGACTGAGAGGTATATTCAGACACTCGAGGATATGCTATAAGCTTATGTTTTTGGCTTCTAGGGTTGTTGGGAGGAGCGTCTACATTTGGTTGAGTTCTCGTACAACAATAGTTATCATGCTAGCATAGGGATGGCATCCTTTGAGGCACTATATGGATGTAGGTACCAAACACCCTTGTATTAGAGCAACATCATAAAAAATGTAGTACTTGGACCAGAGATGATTGAGGAAATGACCTAACAGGTTTGGTTGATCTAGGATGGGATGAGAGCAGCTCAGAGTCTCTAGAAGAGCTACACTTATCTGAGGCATCATAGTGATGGATTTGAGTCGGAGGATAGAGTTTTGTTAAGTGTCTCACCCACCAAAGGGTTGTAGAAGTTTCGTAGGAAGAGTAACCTAAGCTCAAGGTATATTGGTCCTTACGAGATTCTTCATAGGGTTGGTGAGGTTGCATACCGCCTATCACTACCGCCAAAGCTAGCCCGAGTATATAACATCTTCCATATCTCCTAGCCGAGGAAGTAAGTCACATATTTGCCCCACATTATCATATCAGATGAGGTTGAGCTTTATGATTCTCTACTCTATGAGAATAGGCCTTTGTAGACACTCGACGTTAAGATTTGGCAGACCCAAATGAGCTTAGTTCCACTTGTGAAGATTCTTTAGATCTATTATGGAGTAGAGGAGGTGACTTGGGATACCAAGAAGAATATGCGTGAGTTTTACCTCGAGCTCTTCGGCTCAAATACATTAGGTTTTGGGTTCTCTCTCTTTTAAGGAGGTATTCTCCGGTAGTATAGTAGCAACTTTGGTAGAGTCAACCACCAATATTACTTGCCTTACATCCTTTTTCTCTTCTTTCCTACCCTTGACTTTTGACTTTGGGGACGGAGCCTCTTTTAAAGTGTTATTGATGTAATACTCATAAAATTTATCTAAACCTAATCTTTAGTGATTTAATTCGTAACCTAATCCTAATATCAGGAAATTAATATTTCCACCTTACACTAACTCTCTAACCTTAAACTTTTATCCTAATCCCGATTGATCAATAATTAAAATATCCTAATATCCTAACCAAAAGCATATTAACCCAATTCTAATCCAAAAACCAAACCTATTATCTCCTCTTTTCTTTTCTCTTCTTTCTCCTTTTTCTTCCTTCAGCTGAAAAACATTACCCTTAGACAATGTATGCCATATCCCCATAACCTCCCTATCACTTACCAAGCCACTCCTTACCCCATAAACCTATCAACTTGGAGAGACATGCCTTTGTGTATATTTCCTCACTAATTTTGCGTCTAATAAGATGTTGTCACCTATTTATCTCCCTTTAAAAAAACTAGACTAAGTAGGATCAATAAGAAAAGGCATAATTCCTTAAAGTATAGAGGTAAGCACTTTAGATATTACCTTATACATCACACCACATTAAGCATAGGCCTATATTCACATACCTTACCTGCATTTTCCTTTTTTGAATGAGGGTCAAAGACATGATGGAATTTCCACAGTTGAGAAGGCCTGAGAGACTACAAAAAATACATCATCATCAATAATACTCCGTGCTTTCTTTTAAAAAAAAGGGTAGAGAATCCATCGGTCCCAGGAGCTTTATTATCTCCAATGGAGAATACATCTTGCATAACCTTGCCATAGGAGATCGGTGTAAGAAGGGCATACATGTAGGAAACTTGAAGTGTGGCTCCCTACGACACTACTTCATGATTCACCTTACCTGTATCCAGACATGGGATGCCTAATAAATCCTTGTAAAATGATAACAAAGCTTGTTTGATTTCACCTAGTCTAGTAGATACTTCCATCTTCTAATTTAAGCCGACCGACAACGTTACGATTTTGATGACTTTTCACTTGTGCAAAGTAATATCTATGATTTGAGTCACGCACATGGAGCCAATCAATTTTTGCCTTTTGTTTTAGGAAGCTTTTCATTGCATTATGAAAGCTTATTAATGGCAACCTCACACTTGTGCAGTTAGGTTCGATGAGAAATATTACCAACATCTTGCAACAGTTGTCGTTTTACTTCATGTAAGGCAAGATGAGATATCTCCACTCTCTAGCTAATGACCCCATAATTTCTCTTATTTGACTCCTTAAAAGCTGGCTTCGGCTACATAAGGTTGTTATGTACATTAAGGAGGGTACTCCATAAGCGATGGGGATGGCAATGCTTACACACAATACTCAGGAACTTGTTAGACTCACTCCAAAAGTTAGTAAACCAAAAAGGGGCACATATATTAGTCATGTAACCACCTTGAATGACAAAAACGTAATGATCTAAGACAAATGATGGTAGGCACTCAGCATAGGAGTGAGTGAACACAGAGCCATTGTGTATTCACCATTGCCCTATTTGGTTTAGAGGCCACAACATCTTATCTACTCCTTGTATTCATCCAAGTCAAAAAAACATTTATAGCCCTTGAGATCTACTAGAACCGAGTCTTGAATACACGTATAAAGATCCCAAATATCCTGCACAGAGGGAGCATTACCCCTTGATTTCTCATTCAAGTGTGGTATGACATTGAAGTCATTAAGTAATATCATTATCTTTGAGTGGAAAACCCTTTGTGTTATCCATATCCATAAAGGTATTCTAGCCTCACCAGTATTAAAGCATAAAAAAGCCCACAATAAATCGCTTGCCCCCAATTATATTATACACATCACAAAGTATGATATGATCATAGGCTTTAAGTAAACTCACAAACCATAGCATTGGGTCCTAAAGGACTCTTATATGCTTATTGTAATGGACATGATAATTATTTAAACACCTCCACTTACTAGGTATATTCTTTTTAACATAAACAAATTTATTAACATTTACTCTTGTTTCTAACAATCCAATGAGGAAGTGTCTATGCTTACTAATCTATCCTTTAACCTCCCTATGTTTAGATGGATTATTAAGACCTCGAACATTATAACTAGACAACATGTAAACCTTGTTTGGGATTAATATTCCCTACCAAGTTTACCTCTTGACTAAGGTTATCATGTTTACCATTCACATGCAAAAGTTGGAACATGTTCCCTGTAACACCCCCAAATTTACTATTGAAAAATTTCGTTTAAGACCAAGGTTTTCACAAAACAATTGAATTAAAACTATAAACTTGGGAGTGTTACCGCCACACTTAGCACCGGACCAGTTCACTTCTACCGTCCCGATGCTAAGTGTTAAGGCTAAACCAGAAAGTCAAAAATGGGAAACATCAAACATAAATGCACCGTTATCACAAAGCGTTCATGGAAACGAGGTGTCAACCACCGATAGAGTGTCGTTAAGGTTACAACATAAAAATCCCACTTTCAAATTACCGACATAATATAAATGCAACAAGCTAAGTTAGAAGACAACAAGGAAAAATAAAAGGGTCCGGCCAACTCGCTCTCGGCCCCCAACCAGGACAGACTCATCACTCGGTCCCACCTGACGCCTCGTAGGTATCGTAGGCATCAAACACGTGGTCTCCTACCTGCACAAGGTCAGATGGGTCATCTGCTCGTGGGAATGAGCAGCACCCATGAAACGGGTGATCGGTACGCTACGTACTGAGTAAGGTAACAGACAAGCTAAGGCCAACACATAGGACATATGATACAAGTTCAGCACATAGATAACATACAATAACATGCAGGACAAGGCCAAATATTTCCTCGGTGCTTTTATCCTTTTATTCTCATTAGTGATAATAAGTCCATTCCACACATTCTTCAAATGTCCATGTGAGTGCGGGAGCCCCACTATTATAGCCGGTGGACCGGAAGATATACGCACAGGGCAGAACGCCTCTGATCCACTATTATAACCGGTGGACCGGAAAATAAACGCATAGGGCAAAACGCCTCTGATCCACTATTATAGCCGGTGGACCGGATCACGGCCCCGACTCACATGGTGTTTCGCTTTAAGTACTTAGTATCTTTCCCATGGATTAACTTATTCGTTTGGTTTGTTGAGCACGAGGTCCCCCACTATTATAGCCGGTGGACCGGGAGATAAACGCACAGGGCAGGACGCCTCTGATCCACTATTTATAGCTGGTGGACTGGAAAATAAACGCACAAGGCAAAACGCCTCTGATCCACTATTATAGCCGGTGGACCGGATCACGGGCTCGGCTCAACATCTTTCACTTTACGTAATTAATGTCTTATACGTGTCTTATTGAATCACAACACACCCTTGACATGCATGCCCACTACATTCTACTGCTTTCCTTTCAAGAGGCTCGTCCCATATATTGAGACTCGTGTACCCCCAAATCACACCCCGACATTATTTTCCCCTAAGCTCACACGTAGTGAAGGACCAACTCTTGGAAATATAGATTAAACCCAACACTCTACGGCATCGATCTCGCCAATTCTCAACCCCTAGGGGAACCCTAGTTGGGCCTATGTGGCCCCTCCTCCTCTCACTTACCTTACCCTTTACTTATTCTTCACTCCACACCTCACCCCTATCAAGTCAACCCCAAGGCATAATACTTTACTCCTCAATCTAGCATGTGACCAGCAAAACCCTAGTTGGCCACGTCAAACCCTAGCGCCTTACTCCTTCCACAAGTAACCCCTCTCTTTTCATCCCCAAGTCTCTAATCACTCTATAACTCTCCCCATCTCTCATTTACTCCCACATTCAACTTTTCTCACGTAAGACACACCCCCATGCAGGAATTAGTCACCTCATGCAGACACCCCAAGTCACCATGCAGATTTTAAAGCCCCCATGCGTGGTTCCCAACTTTCATTTGTTTTAAACATGTTTCCACGTACAGCTTCTCTTATGGATGATGAGGTACTTGGGTCTACCCCATATCCTCCCCTTCATAATCTCACTCCCCATTCCCCTCTTGTTATTCTTTTAGTCCCATTCCCCAATACCAAAACGCTAGCATGCATGTCCTAGAGGGCCATATCAACGCATCATAAATGTCATACATAACATGTCATGCTCATGTAATATAAGGCACACACATCATACCTCATTATCCACGCTGCGCTACACAAAACAGATTATTCATAACACATGCATAATACACATTAACATGGCATACTCATCATTCATGGACACAACACATCACACATAGCACAAGGCCATAGCTTCGTCCTTACCTAACGCGACTCCGGTCTTGGAGCACGCTCCTATACCTCCTCCGGATGTTGACTTGGCTCGCCTATAAGAGGAAAAACTAGGGTTACTTTCCTCCGACCAAAACACTATTCTATTTTACCTTGCCCCTATTCTTTACTTACCATTAGGGCTAAGAATAGTAATATTACTTTTATAAGTGAAGTATGGTCAATATCCTTAAAGTAGTTAATCATGCTACTACTAATAAAAGTAGCTACAATAATTTAGAGTAATTTTAATAATATTTATTATGAACAGTAGTAGTTCAATGTTGCTAATAATGATGCTAGTAATAATAACAATAATAGTAATAGTAATAACAATAATAATGATAGTAATAATAATAATAATAGTATTAATATTAATAATAATAATGATAACCATGATAATAATGATAATAGTAATACTATTAATAATAACGATCATGATATTAAGATAAAAATACTAAAGTTATAGGTCACTAATATTAGTAATACCAATAGTTATAAAAGTTTCAAGGTTAGGCTAAATAATAATAATAATAATAATAATAATAGTAATAATAATAATCATAGTAACAATAATAACAATAATAATAATAGTAATAATAGTAGTAATAATAGTACTAATAATAATGATAATGATAATAATAATAATAATAACAATAATAATAATAATAATAATAGTAATAATAAGAATAATAGTAAGAATAATATTAATAATGCTACTAAAAATAATTAGCATTTGTATAATAAAGGTTTAGGGGTTGGGGAGTTTAGAGAACTACCTAGGGGTGCTGGTGGCACAGGTGGCGGCGGCGGCGGCGGCGTAGGGGGAGAAGGAAGGTAGGGAGGTGGTGGAGGGGAAAGGAAGGGAAAGGGGGGGTTGGCAGGGGAAATAGAGGGTCTAGGGAGGTTGGGGAAGTTCCCTTGGTGGTTTTGGGAGGCAGAGGAGGCGCTGGGAGTGGCAGCACGGCGGTGGGCGGCGGTGCGAAGGGTGGCGGGGTTTTGAGGTTGGCTTGATCGGGAAGGGCACTTCGCCCGCTTGGGGCGGTGCGTGCAGGGTAAACCGAGGGATGAGGGAGGCTTGGGTAGGTGGAGGGTGATGCAGGGAAGGGTTTCGGGGGTGGTTCGAGTGGCGGCGATAGGCGGCAGCGACGGGACGGTGATCTGAAGAGGGGCGGCAAAAAAAAGGATTTCTGGGCTTGATTTTCGAAAGAGCCCGATGCTGGGGCTCGGGGGTATTTATAGGCTCGAATTGGGGGGGGGGGAAATCGAGAGAGGGGGCAGAGGGAGGCACTGGCAGGTGAGAATTCCTCACGCCGGCCGTCGGTGGCAGGCCGCGCTGGTCTGCCATGGCAGACCTGCGTTTCGGTCGGGAAAAAGGAAGGGGGCGGGAGCAGGCTTGTGTGAGGTGTAGGGGTGTCGACCTATCGGAAAAAGCTGGCGGGAAGGTCGGAAAGAGAGGGAGGCGGCGTGCAGGCGGCGCAGACAGTTGGCCGGCGCAGAGGGGGGCTGGGCGGTGATTTGCAGCGACACGCGGGGAAGAAGGAAGGAAGAAGGCCTGGACCGGCGGTCCGAGAAGAAAGAAAGAAAAGGGGGGAAAACCGGCCGGTTCAGCGGACATAAAACGCCTTATTAAAACGCGGCGTTTTGGTGGTTATTTGGACAAAGCGCGGCGTCGAGTAGCTGGTAGGCAACGACTACTTCATTAATCGACGCGCAACGTTTCAGCGAAAGGAGGGGCGAAACGCTGCATTTCACTGTGCGAGGGCGGGCCGAACGGCACTGGGCCGCGGGGGAAGGAGGGAAAGAAGAAGGGGGTTGGGCCGCGGGCTGGCCCAACGGCGAGAAGAGGAAGAAAAGAAAGGGAGGAAGAAGAAGAAAAGGAAAAAGGAAGGAAAAAAAAGAGGAAAGGATTATTTATTTATTTTTTGTTATTTTATTTTAGTATTTTACTTTGTATAAATATTTAGAGTATTTACTTTAGGTACTTAGAGTAAGAATATTTAAATAATAAAATATTTACCCTCCTTTTTAGGCTAATTTAGGGCCCAAAATTATATATAAATATTTGTATAAAGATACCCTTGTAATTTATCTCAAAATTCCTATTAGCTTGCCCTAAAAAATCCTCTTTAATTTATAAGGAGTAATATATTAAATAAATTCTCCAATAATTCTTATTTAATAACTTATTTCCCAAATTAATTAATTTTAGGGTATTTCATTCCCCCTAAGTTTCACAGCACCTACTCGAGCTTGAGGAGATACATCAATACCAAATGTTGCCTGCACAGTTTGCAAGGTAGAGGAGAAATTGGTTTCACTGGGAGCATTGTATAAAACTCCATGATTATCAAAAATGTCCTTCTCCAAAAATAAAGACTACTTAGAAGCATACCTATGATGTTGAACCACCACCCACTCTTGAGTAGTCTAAGTGATCATAACTAGCTTCTTGTGGAGCTTAGGAAAAGACTTTTCATCATGGGAAGGAGATTGACATGAAATACAAAGATAGCCATTCAAAGTCAATAGCCTATTTAATTAAAGTACCATATGGATCCCTTATCATGATAGTATCACATAGAGGTTTCTTGGTATCCACTTCAACTAAGACTCGAGGAAGGTTATTTGATCCTTTCTTAAGGTAATAGAGTTCATGCATATATGCATACCCACAAAACTAGCTATCATGCCTAAAGATTTAGGAGACTAATACTCTAAAGGCAAATGAGGAAGTTTGATCTAGAAAGGTATAAACAGTAACTCCTCCTTGGCCAAGCACATTTTATGTCACTATCATTTTAGAATGATTGGTCTACCGTAGAAAGTCCAGTATTGATTAATAATTACTTCACAATATGTTTTTGAATTAAATTTGAAAAAAAAACAATTATTCCCCTTTATTGTTGCAGAAATTAAATTAGCATATCTCAATTTGTTAATTTCTAATCTTTAATTATGTTATGTTTATCTACTAGACATTTCATCTATGATCTCAATGGAAGTTTACACTATCAAATTTTAGAAAATATTTTGACTAAGATATTCAACCACAACACAATGCACACAATTACCAACTCAGATTAGGGTATATGCAAAAAAAATAATACATCGGGATTGAGCAATTCTCCCTTCACTATAGCATGAGAAAATTAGAAACACACAATTGAAAAATCAAAGATATCAATCATTTTCAATAGATTTATTAAAAAACATATAAATTGATAAATAAACCTTGAAATTGCCGACTTCAATAAAAAATCTCCAATTCATGAATTATAAAGATAGAAAACCTTCGTATTAATTTTGTTCTTCTATCTCTTAAGATTAATGGAGATGTTCTAAGATTAGACTCCAAAAACCTTCCACAAACCCTAAAATATTCTCTTTTATACCCAAAAAAATATTCTCTTTATGGAATAGAGCACAAATATTTACAGTAAATATATAAACTAATACGAATATCGGGTTTTGGCATCCCTGCGTTGCATTTGTGTCCTTTCTGGTTTTTCTTTTTATCTGGCTCGAGATTCGTCCTCTGGAGACTTTCTGTAAACTTCACTTCTGCTCAGCAATCGACGGGCGTTCTTCTTTGTCATCGCAGGCCGCAGCGTCGTCTTCGTCCCACAATCATCGTCGTCGGTTGTAATCTCTCATCCTTGTGGTTTTGCTGCACACGCTCTTCGTACAGAGTCTGGACATCTTCGGTCGTTTTGCTCGCTGCTGCATCTTATAATCTCATGTTAGTGCATATAAGATATCTTAATTTGATTGTTTGAAGATTGAAAGTTAGAAACGAAATAAAGGTTGCTGCCATGTGATTCATTGAACAAAAATGGTTCGAACATTTGTTTTTCAAATCTGTTGTGATTCAGAAATTGAGCTTCCTGCTGTTGTGGAAACTGTCGTTCGTGCTGAAAATGTTGCTGAAAAACAGAAACCAAATACAGGTTTCTGAAAATGTTGTTCATGCTCTTCAAATCCTACAGTTAGCTTCACTTGAAACCAATTCCGAAAGTTGAGCTTGCTGCTGTTGTGGTTCAGAGAAGTTTGAAGCTTGCTGCTGTAGTTAATTCTGATGGATTGAAGATAGAAATGTTTCATGTGTTTTGTACTTAGATTCTGCCTTCTTATGCGGAGAAATGTTTGCATTTTTGGATCTTTGGTTAGTGCAGTCGGGCTCTAATTTTTACTTATGTACTATGCCCTAACTAATGTGTTTTACTTTTGGATCTTTGGTTAGTGCAGTTGGGCAGTTGGGCTCTAATATGTAGTTTCTGAACTAATGTGTTCTATTTTAAGTAGTTTATGGATATCTAAGGGCCTTAATGTTGGATTATGTTATTTTGTGATGGTATTTGAATATGTAAAAGACATTTAATATTGAATTATGCTATTTTGTGGTCTTATGTGAATATGTAAGGGATTTTTTCATGATGAAATGTATTATTTTGTGAACCATGATATGTAATATTAATTATTAAATCATATTTTTAAACAAATATGTATAGATTTTATGAACAAGCAGGACCATTGGTCTGGCTAGTGAACCAATAGCTTGACTAGTTCGATGACTGGTCTGGTTATTAAAATTATAGATAATAAACACAAATCTTAAATACCCTTATTGACTTATTATTTGATAGTATTTTTCATTAAAATATTTCAATTATCAAATGTTAAGTGTTATTTTTAACTCCTTTCACACAGTTGAGAATCCAATGTTACGATAAAGACGAAGACAGCGGAGCAGAACATGTGCCCCTAACCGGCACTAGCTGTCTGCAACACCAGCAGTGGCTCACGATAACTGGCGACAATGGTAGATGGAATCATAGCTCTGAAAGTGACAACAGAAGCCAACATCAGTTAATCTGGGACTGAGACATTCTCCAATAGCTGTCCCTCAGGTAATTTCTTCGACGATCTCTTTTGATTTTTGGTCAAAATTATTAGATTTTTTGTTTGACAACCAGCTCACCTGATGAAGAAATTTGGAACGCCAATCTCTTTTGATTGTGTAATCTTGGTATCTGTTAAATATCCATTACAGTTAGACCAGCAATTTGGAAAAATGGAGAATTAGGGAAGGAGAAGGAGAAAGACCCTAATTTGGGACGAGAGGTGGCTGTTCAATTTTCTGCTTGCATCCTTATTTATTTATTGGGTTCTTGTACAAGTTAATGGAATACTTTAGATATACATGGAACGAGGTTTGGCTTAGTAGTAAAGGCTAGCTCATGGTTTCCATAGGTCGCAGGTTAGAATCCTCTTTCCCCTCTCCTGGTATTGTAACACTTTTATGGTGCAACTACCTATATAGTGCTTTGTAATTGTTTTCATGGGCTTATGAATTAAAACAAAAAAAAAAAAAGAAAAAAAAGAAAACACTCTACCAACAGAATAGGAATTATCTACTAATAAAACAGTAATTATCTAATAACATTATAATAATTAGTGTAGCTGATAAACAAGAATATGTAAATATGACAGTGATGAATTGGGCTAATCAGTCCTGGCCTGTATCAATACCACACCCTCAAAGACAGCCTTGTCCTCAAGGTTGAACTGTTGAAAATTGGTTCTAATGTCAAATGAAAGCAGCCCCATATTAAAACCATCAAGTTGTCTATTGCACCCAGGCAATAAAATCATGTTTGCAGTAACGGTGTCGCAGTATTGAAGCATCATGAAGGATAAATTATGTATCCCGGATGTCGCGTCATGAATTTTTATTTTTATTTCATCATATACTCTAATTGTTATATATCGATTATTTGAATATGAATATTCAATAAAGTAATGTTTTATATTATATTAGAAGTATTTAAGTGAGTCGTTATATGTTAATTTGTCCTAATAACTCTAAATTTCCCTTAGAATAAAAAAATACATGTTATTTAGTAGTACATGTGAAGGTAATAAATATTAACACTTTATTGTAACTTGGTCTTATATATATATATATATATATATATATATATATATTAAATGAATAAGAAAATATTATCATGCATATTTTTTTTTTGTAGGTGTAAGAATTTTCGATAAATCGTCAATATATTGGGGATTTATCCCGATTTATCGGAGATATTTTTCGATTTATCAGTTATACCAATTTATCGGCAAGTTATAGGCCGATAAATGTAAAATTTCAAAACTATGGCGTATCAGTAATTTTGCGTCGTACTTGACCCAAAAATTGCTAAATAGTGACCACTATGCTATAGCGACACCGCTATTTAATTTTATGATTGCATATTTGATCCCTCAAGAACTCAGCAAAGTAATCATACTACAACCAAGATGTTGGGTCCAGCCTTCTAAGTGATTGATCATTGCAAGCACTCCTGTTCCTGTAATGTCCAAAACCCAGCAATGCTCTACTTAGAAAATCCCACTTCATATTCCTTCATAACTGCTTGAAGGAAATAGAGAAGCTTTGGAAGGTGCAATGCTGCAGTATGACCGTCACCAAAATAAAGAAGCTTTGGCAGGTACAATGCAGCAGCAACACCCCCATCAAAGCACATTCCACTGCTGGGTCGAACATGTATATCTTATTTTCAATTGACAGATATTGCCTTGGTGACTGAAATTTGTGGCAAGCCTTTTGAGCCTCTATTAATACCACATTCATCAGACAATACACATTAAACATCACATTCAAATAAACCAAATTTCCCCTGGGCATCACCTCTAACACCTTCCATTCACAAGTAATAGGCAATGCCATCTTTGAATTTAAATCATACCTGCCGTTTCCCTTCCCTTCAAAATGGAGTCGTGCATAGCTGCATTAAGTCCATCCACTAGTACTGGATACATAGACAGGAAATATTCACTAGCTAGCCATGACTTGTAGACCCACCAAATATATTCAATATTTGAGCAAGAAAGATGTGAGATCCCCTGGATTGAAATCGTGAGAAGAAATAATGATCAGAATTGAATTTATAATGTGGAATCTTAAGGCTGTAAGCAACATCCATGAGATGATGAAGAGAACACCCAGCTGCCAACATATTCACTCCAAATATATATAGCAAATATTATGTCATCAGCAACCTCACCGTGAGGCTTTGGATAGCCTTTATTCCACTTATAACTTACATATGTGCCATCAAGTAAATCAAACAAGGCTCTGTTGCCACTGTTCAACTGTTTTTGCCTCTTGAGATCAATATACAAACACCAATCAATATATCCAGTAGTAATAGCATACAACATAGCCATGGGCCCTTCAGTCAGTTTATCAAACATATTATAAGCATCACTTAAAACACATCCAGCATGAGCCTCAGCAGTTCGAGGCTTAGAAAATTCATAAGCCCAAGCTTCTTCAACCAATCATAGAATACAGAAGCCAAAAAGCTTTGTCCTTGGAAACTGGCTGATCAGATTAGTTCTGTAGAAGTGTGGATAGGAGATGCTTGGTTTTCAAACCCATCTTGAATGGATGTGGCTTCAAATTTTTCACAAGCATCAACCTCAGCCAACTGTTTCTTGTTATATTCACTCGGATATGGAGGATCATACTTCATCAGCTCCGTTTGTATGTGCTGATTTATAAATTTGGGATTCTCAAGCCTCTCGGCTAATAGAAGAAATGAATTGAAGGGAGTTTTGTTTGGCGGTGGTACACCCTCAAGGAATATAATTGGTTCTCTTGGAGGGATATTTGTGAGCTGAACTGTTTGCAGAGAAGGGAGTGGGAATTCTTTGTTTGATTTTTGTGGCAATGAAGTTGATAACTGCTGGTTCAGTGGAGAGTGGAAAATCTTGGTTGACTGGAATATTGCTGGGATAGGGTTGTTGAGGGAATTGATGAGTGGTCGAAATGATTCGACAGTCTGAACCAACGGTGGGATTCCAATTTCCTCATGCTAGAGCAGAGGTAAGTGGGCGAACCCGAGCTCATCTACTTGATCTTGCACTTTTGTTGTTGATTCATGCAATTTTTTGGTTGACTCTTGCACCTTCTTCATGTCATATTGCAATTTTTTGTGTAAGTTTTTGATTAATGCCTACTTTTTAAGGCACAAGGGCCTTGTCTCATAATATTCTTGAGCTTGAGCGATGGAACCTTGCAATGAAAGAATCAATGATGCGGCCTGGCTTTAGGATTGACTGTTTTTACTGTTTGAGCTCTGGAAAAGCTCCAAAATAGAAGAATGAGGGAGGATGAACAGAGAATTAGGGAGGGAGAATGGAGAAGGACTTGAATGAGGGATGAGAGGTGGTAGTTCAATTTTCTGCTTGCATCTTTGTTTCATTCATTGGTTTCTTATACAAGTTAATGGAATATTCTAGATAGACTACCAACATACTAGTAATTATCGATTAATAAAACCATAATTATCTAATAACAGAACACTAATTAGTCAAAAATGCTGATGAACAATTGTATGTACATATGATATTGATGAATTAGGCTAATCGGTCCTGGCTTGTATCATTCAACCTCTCAATGCCGGAGTTTGATTATTCTTCGTTGATTTGCTGTTTTCTGTAATTTGTTTCTGAAAGTGTGGACGTTCATGGTAATTTGAGTAGCAATACATGAATTTGTGCTATTTTATTTATTCCCGAATTTGAGCCTGCTGTTCCTAGGTACTGATCTTCAGGTTGCTAAATCTGTCTTGGAAGAACCAAAAAAGGCAATTATAGTCTGATGAAATTTTGGAAATGAAAATGCCGAACAGCTTATGATGAGTGTTTTAATTTTGAAGTTAATCCGTGTGATCATGTAGACCAAAGGATAGTCATTTTTCACTTCACAAGTTAATACCATGTAATGAATTAATGTAAGGGCAAGTGTCAAGTGTGATAATTTTTTAATATGAAGCCAATCATTAGATTATGGATTACACCATTACAACACCTTTTGATCATTAGGCACAATCTTCTCTTGTTGCCCACATAAAAGTATTTAAAAATAAGTGATTCTGTACAAAGATTGTATTTTAAAGCAGGGGAAAATACATTGTAAGTACTTTTCCATTGTCTTATGTCCCATTTGATTCTGACTGATGAAATTTAAACTCCATTCCTATGTATTTACTAATCTTTTGGTCTTGGATAGTTGGGAGATTGTTTTTGTTCTGATTTGTATCTGCTGACATGACCAGTGTTCAAGTGTCCTTGGAACTGGAAATAACTGGTCATGGCAGACTTGCGCTCTGTTAATAGTCCCAGAAGAATTCTTAGTCTGTCAAGGAGGCAGAGGGAATCTTTCTCTTTCAGACATGCTGATGACAATGCTTCCGGATTTGGTTTGTCTGGTGAACATAGTCCAAAGCCTGCTGAGGTTTATGGGTTTGTGGGTTCAATTTCTACTGTTGTTGCCACAGGTATACTTCCATCACTGATTGCATAAAACTTTTACTACCATTTTGCTTGTTTTTATTATGCTGGATAGGTTCTTTTGTGAAAACTGGGATCTGATGAATCTTAAAGCCTAAACATGAGCTTAATAAGTTGTATATATACTATTAGTTTATAAGCTACTTTTATCTTTGCTAAGCACATGACCTAATAACACTTTTGAAGATGCCACAAGTCTACACTAATTAAACATGTATCATTTCTATGTGTTTGTTTCTCTTTTCTTTTCCTTCAACTTATCTAGGCTCAGTATGAAGTTTGATTAAAACATGCTAATATCAACCTAACAATTGACCTTATCTCAAGCCTGGAAAAAAAAAATATTGTTGCTGTCTGAGTTATTTTTCAGGGCCGTGTGGCTCTCCGTCTCTGCATTCACGGCCAATTTGTTCATATGGATATCAGTTCCTTTAATGTTTCCTTTTAGATGTCATAATCTATCAAGTTTCTGCTTCAAGTGATATCTGGCATTGTAGTTATTATTATTTTGGTTTAACTTTTGTACCTCTTTGTCTTTCTTATCTCTTCTTTTCTTGTTTTAGAGCTGGTCTGTTCTCCCCCCCCCCCCCCAACCTTTCTGGAATACTAACAGAAAACGGTCCATCTTACTAAAATGTGCTCACTTGGGCGGCCATTAGATTTTGTTAGGACACTAGTTTCTCCACAACATGCTAAAATTTGTGACAGAAGGTGATTTCAATGGTACGTAATGACAGATGAACCATGCAAGCTGTTTCTTTATTTATTTTTGTTTTTCCCCTGCTATTATCATTACCTGAGATTCTTTTTTGTGTGTTAAGTTATTGTGGTGACTTTATGGCTAGAAGTATAGTTTTTATTTATTTATTTATTTATTATTCTTATTTCTTAAATTGCTGCCCTTAAGCTTAGGAAATGCTGCTCAAGTAAGGCCATTGGGTACTTACCAGCATTTTTGAGCCATCTTAAGCTGAGGTTTTACAAATTTACTGAGTTGCAGCATATCCTCTTTGGTTTAGATGCAGTTTTGTTTTTAAATGCGAAACATGCACTTTTTTTTTTCTTGTCTTATGGCTCCTGTTTAAGCAATGTAGCTGATCTAGTCTATCAGCAAGTGTGTGGAATTGGAATAGTATTCAAGGTATCATGCCACTATACTGAAGAGTGAGTACTAAAATGATGATAAAACTTTTCTATGTTTAGACTACCGTTAAAGTAATTATGAAATTATTCCGAAAAACATAAAAATCACAAAGAAAAGGATACAAAAAGAGCACATATGCTACCAATCAATCATAGTTTAATTGAATGAAAGTAATGGCCAAGGTTCAGGTTAAATTCCCTGACTTAAAGCATGTCAAATAATCCCGCAGGTCCTAACCTGAAATTTGTGCCTAGTGTGTCAACAAGATAATTATCGTTACGCTCTCTTAATTTGTGACGTTTTATTGCCAATTACATATCCAATTATCTCTAGCTTAAATTCATGTAATTGACAATGCAATAAAATCAATTAACCACCCATTTTGTTGTAGAGATCAACATTAACTTCTCTTGACCTATTAATTTCTAATCTTTAATTACTTTATGTGATCTACTACCATTTCATCTCTTGATCTTACTGAGAGTTCTCTTTATCAAAAGTTTATCAAACTTTTGAATACATAAGAAAATTCAATATATCGGGATTGGAGAATTCTCTCTTCACCTTAGCACGAGAGCAATTAACAATTTATGAATTGAATTAAGCATATGATAACTAGATCAAGGAAATTCATTATGCTCAAGAGAGAGAAGTTTATATAGAGCAAATGATAAATTAACCTTGAAATTTTAGTTGGACAAACTCTGATCAACCATCTTCCATTCCAATTACAATGGAAATGGAGAAATTGGATAAGAGTTGGATGGGAATGATGAGAAATCCTTTATTTATTTATTTATTTATTTTTATTTTTTATGTCTCTAGATCTGTCCCAAACTAAATGAAAACTGACCCCTTAAACTGTTGTGAAATGCAGCAACAAATTGATCGTTTTGTCTGTTTATAGTCCGAACATGGGCTGTGTTGGTGAACGGGGGTTTGTGTCTGTCTCTAGGTCACTGTGTCAGGAATGTTTAATCAGGGTGCTGAACACTGCTCGTGCTAGTGAACACCGCCCCCCCGGGGGGGGGGGGGAGGGTTTGTGTTCAGCTCTGGTTTCATCTTCCTGACTTCATTCATTTCTGCCCTTCTGCAGGCAGCGTTGGCTTCTGGGGCCTTCATTTGACGTTTTTGAGCTCTGAATCCTACGTTTTCACTCTAATTGATCTTGTTACTCTTCAAATACCTACACAATTGAACAAAAGCAATAAACAGGACCATAAGAGCCAAAATCGCATAAAAGTCTCATTAAATGAAGTGTCACACATAGGGCTGTAAACGAGATGAGTTGGGGTGGGCTCGGGCTCGGCTTTTTTAATAAACGAGCCTAAAAATGAGGCTCGAGCTCAGTTTGTTTATAAATGAGCCGAGTCGAGCCGGTTCGCTAGTTTTTGTGGTAAAAAAGCCAAGCTCACAAGCTTTTGCATTGTAATCGAGTTCGAGCTTAAATTCTTTTTGCTCAAGCTAGGCTCATTTATTAAACGAGCTAGGTTCGAGCCTTATTTTTAGGCTCATTTGGCTAAATAAACAAGCTGAGCCAAAAAAGCTCGCGAGCCGACTTTATTCATTTATAGCCTTATTCACACACACGCACACACAATTCCTCAATCAAAAAGCATACATGTTAGTAGCCTCATTCTAATAGCTTGTATCTAGTTTTTGCGTATGTCATTGGCTTGTGATGGGTCCGGATTGGTTGCTAGTTGCCAAGGATGCACTAATGTGATGGGTCTGATTCCTTTTCAAGTTTGTAGATTCCCAAACAAGTGCAGAATATATTTGGACAGAGCGTATCAATTCTGCTCATTTATTTTTGAACCCCTATCCTTATAGTTACAAAGTTTTCCCATTTTCTGCATCCTGAATAATGTCCGAAACTTTCTCAACTGTGTTGCACAGATGTTCATAATTTAGTTGCCATGGAACCATCATGCTTGGCTATTTTGCTTCACCATGGTCAATTGAACATGTTAGACACCATATGGGGTCAATTGGGAAATTTCTTGACATCAATTGGGAAAAGAGCGGGCAGGGAGTATTGATTTTACATCTGATGCGTACAATATTTTTTTGTGAACAGTGATATTTTTAATATGGGCTTATGTGCCTGAGGCTTGGTTGCATGGTGTTGGGATCTTTTACTATCCTAGCAGGTCAGTCAAATCAACTTTGTTCTTTGCAGCTTGGTCCGGAACCATGGATTGCTTCTTATATGCACAATTCCTGAATATATTATGAATGGAATCATGTGTGTTCAGTTTCTATTTGACTATTGTTTGATAGGCAGCTAGGTCAGCCAAAAAGTGGCTATCTTTTTCATGAATTAGATTCCTTTCCTCGATCATCATGTTTTCTGGGTAGGCTTGTTAGATCCATAGTAAAACCCTATTTGACACATGCTCATCCCTTATCAAGAATTTAGTGTTAATGAAATAATATTAGTGCTTGTTTAGGTACTTGTAACCTCATCTGCAGATTGTAGTGCATATGGATGAAATTATGGAGCAATATGCATTTTAAAGACTGGTTGAGTAGTTGGACTTGTTAATTTAAATTAGTTTTAACGCCTCATCAGTAAAAACATGAGGGTCTTGAAATTGTTATTCATCACTGTGCTATGTTGTCTTTTACTCTTTTTTGATCCTTTGGAGTACAATCATACCTGGGGCGAGGGTACTCGGTCTTCTGACTTTAATAAGTGTTGATCAGAACCAACTCGCTAAAGCTGTTATTTGAACATTATTTATTTTGTGTTCATACACTATAAACACCTGTTAGGTTGGTATTGAACTTTTACTCAGATTTTTTGTATCCAATGTAGCAGATACTGGGCTTTAGCAATTCCTGTCTTCTGTGCGGTGACCATAGTCTTAGGAATGGGATTCTACATTGGCCTCAACTTTATGTCAACCCTTCCACCAACTTCATTAAATGTGATATATGGTAAGTCCAACTTCTGCAAAATTGTGCACCCGCAAATTTGTTTTAGTTTCTCAATGTTGTTTTGATAATTTTTGTCATTAGCATAGGTGATAGGTTGGGAGTATGTTACTTGGTATCATGAAAAGAGTCGAAATGTATGTATCTTGTTGTTATCAGGGCTAGCAAATGTACAAATATCAATAAAATTTAGCTATGAAAATATAGTCAAGAGTTCTTAGAATATTAGTATGTACCATTTAACATAAACAATGTGTGAAATAGGTAAATATTGTTTTAAGTTCAGACAAGTTAGTCAATCACTTGGTGAGTTTATGTAATTATGTGTACTCCTTTTAACTGGAAAAATGGCGTAACATTTTTTATTTTAGTTACCATGAATTTTTTGGTTTGTAAATGTGGCATCCTATAATTACAAGTTCATCAACTTAAATTTTGGTTCGGTTTTTAACTCATGGTTTAGTTCATCGATTCAATTTTTTTCCTTTAATTTTTTATTCTTCGGGTTTCTGGCTAAAGAAAAAATAGTTCTGATGCATTTATTGTTACTTTTGTAGTTTTGACTTTTGCAAGAGGTATTGATGAAAGTACCTCTCTTCTGATGGAGATACAAACTGATAAATTCCTACATGCCTTCGATTTTGCCTTTCAGATGAATACACCAGGGATCCGCAGAGATGGACGACATTCACAGAGGAAGACCATCAGCAAATCGAACCAATATCCGATATTGGCATCTGCCAAATAAATGACATCATGTTCAGTAAGATGGAATGATATATTTGTTGTGGCATTACTCGAAAGTGCTCAGCGTTTCTTCCCTTTTGGTCATCTAAAATGTGCTTCAATATTAGGTTACGGTTACTAGATAGTTTGGTAGCATTGTTAGTGTGGCTGGGATCAATGTTATACGGCATTGTACATATGATTTATGTTGTATTAACATCTTATGATTCTTTTATGTTGTGTAATGTTTACTGAACATATCGTATACTTTAATTTCTCTTATTTTTCACCTGATGATTTATGTTCCTTCTTCGTATGTATATTTGCTATTTTTTTTGGGAATAATAAAATACAGAAATATAAATAAATTTTAAATAAGTTGGTAGAATAATGCAATGTGTTTTATTGTCTTCTATGTTAATACTATGTCACAAGCTAGAGAATTGCGAGTGTTATGTAATGATCTTTCCAATCATTCTTTTCCAAAAGAACGTGAAATTGTGAAACCTCCTGAAAAAAGATCAAATGAATACTATTGCTTGTTATCAATATGCATTAAAATATATCTCCAATTAGCCAATTAATCAAAGATAAAACGGTGGCTATATATATATATATATATACATTTTGGCTTAGGTACAATCTACTATATAAAATACAAATGTAGGAACCGTTAATTATCGTTAGATCTAGAAGATTTAAATGTTGAGATTAAAATAAATTTAGGTTAAGTATTTACTAAATCTTGACTATTGATTAAATATTAATCTAATGGTTAAGATTGGTTTCTATATATATATATATATATCTTAGGAAGGGTTTGTATGGGATCTTCATAGATTTAGGCTTTAGTACAAATCATTATTTAAAATACAAACGTAGGAACTATTAATTATCATTAGATTTAGAAGATTTAAGGGCCGGAATTAAAATAAAATTAGGTTAGGTATTTATTAAATCTTGATCATTGATCAAATACTAATCTAATAGTTATGATTGATTCCTATACATGTATCTTAAAAAGAGTTTGTATGGGATCTTCACCTTATATATATATATATTATGGTGAGAATTAAGAATTATCATAGTTTTTTGAAATATTTATAGTAGCTTTTACTAACTACTTTAGGTAGTTTTGTAAATTAAAATATAAATGTCTAATATTTATAAAAATGCCATCGTATTTTTTTTCTAACACTAAAATAATGTAATTTCTTGAGAGATTTATAATAGTTTTTCTCATCCACTAGATGTAGTTTCTACCACTTACTGTAAAAAGTTTTTTGATTTAAAATATAAATATCTAATATTTATAAAAATAATATTATTTTTTTTCTAACATTCAAATACAATAGTTTTTTTAGAGACTTGCAGTAATTTTTTCCATCTTGTACAAATAGTTTTCACCACTTACTGTAGGTAGTTTTCAAATTCAAAATATAAATATACAATATTTACAAAAATGTCACTATCTTTTTATTTTTTCTAACACTTAAATACTATAATTTTTTAAAACTAATTATAGTAATTTCCTTCACTTACTATAGGTAGTTTCTCTAATTATACTAGTTATCAGTTCTTACTTAGAGAGCTAGTTCTCATTGGATATTTCCATATATATATATATATATAATGAGAACTAAAAATCATTGATAACCTTTAGATTGATACAAATAAATGGTTAAAATTTCAAGTAGAATAAACCAAATCAAACAGTAAACACCAAATCCTGAACTCTAAACTCTAAACCCTAAACCCCAAACACCAAACCTTAAACCCCAAACCATGAATCACAAACCCTAAATCCTAAACCATTACCTAAAAACCATAAACCCTAACCTTAACCCTAAACCCAAAACTATAATGAACTATACACTCTTAACCCTAAAACCTAATGAACCAAAAACCCTAAGATAAATATCTAAAAATAAAATAAAATAAATACAATAGATCCCAAACCCTACAAATCTAAAAGTTTAGAATAAGTGGAATAAACCTTAAACCCTAAAATAAAAATCTAAAATAAATGCAATAAACTCTAAACCCTAAAAATCTAAAAACCTAAAATCAAACCCTATATTTTAAGCACTAATGAAACCTAAATCCTTAACCCTAAAATAAAAATCTAAAAATAAAAAATATATACAATAATCCCTAAACCCTAGTTAACCCTAAATCCCTAAAATAAATAAAAAACATAAATTAAATGAAATAAATCCTAAATCAAAACCTAAAAAGATAAAACAAAATTTAAAAGAATAAAACAAATCTTAAAAACTTAGAATAATTAGAATAAACCCTAAGCCATAAATAATTATGAACAATGCAAAAAAATCTAGATACATACATTTTAATAAAAATAATAAAATATGTATAATAACCCAAAAAAGATCAAAAATTTAATGAAAAATTAAAAAGAGAACAAATATAAAGTTAGATTAAGTTGTAAATCTTAAAATATAAATCATAAAGCCAATATGTAGATGATATTAAATATAAATTGAAAAAATAATCAAAACTTCACTTAATTACAACATAAATGCTCTAGTTAATAATATAAAAATCATAAGTTTAATAATAATTAATATTAAATATAATAACAACAATAAAAAATTTAAAAACAAAAGAACGATGTTACATCTATCAACCATGTTCAAACCCCTACCGATGAGGCCTACTGAGATTGCCTAAACCGTTAGGCGTATGAATGCCTTTAGCTATAAAGTTTTTCATCAAAATATTTGAACACGGCAAAGATAATACACAATGTAATAGCGTGCGTTGCCTCTTAGGGGTGACATTAGTTATTTCATTTATAACATTTCCTTCTTATTACAATACCACCCTCATCCTTGTTATTAGCCATTTATCTTCTTGATTGAGTTATTAGTTCTTATTTTACCCTCTGTCTCTCACATACACACATAAAGACACAAATATAATATTCAAGTAGACTTAAATCTCTCAATGAAAACTAAGAACTAGTAAGAAACTACCTAAAATAGGTGGTGTAAACTACTATTACTAGGTAGAGAAAACTAATGTAAATAGTTCATGAAACTATAGTATTTGAGTGTTATAAAAAAATATGGTGATATTTTTTTTATATAAATATCGTGTATTTATGTTTTATGTTTGAAAAATATCTATAGTAAGTAGTGAAAACTACTTTTCGTAGGTGAAATAAGCTACTATATGTATCTTAGAAAACTATACTATTTACGTGTTAGAAATAAAAGCAGTGAAATTTTTATAAATATTAGGTATTTATGTTTTAGGCCAGGAAACTACCCATAATAACTGGTAAAAACTATATCCAATGGGTAGAGGAACTACTATAAGTCTTTAAGCTATAGTATTTAAGTGGCAGAAAAAAAAATGATGGTATTTTTATAAATATTAGATATTTATGTGTTAAGTTAGGAAAATATCCATAATAGGTGGTGGAAACTATTCGTATTAAGTGGTGGAAACTACTGTAACTAGTTTAGGAAAGTAGGAAGGTTCATAGTTCTTACCATAAAGAATGGTTCTCACTTAAGTTCTTACCATAAAGAGTGGTTTCCACTTGATGTGTCTTATATATATTATGCTTATACTTACACATCTTTCTAGTAATTGTAATGATACGTAGAAGAATCCCATACAACAAAATATAGTAATTGGGAGCAAATATCAAACCAAAAAGAGATGAAAAAACAATGGTAGAATTACTAATAAGGGTTGGGGTTTTGGGGGGTTTCATGTTTGTTTTTGTATAGATGATTAGGAGTTATATATGGGCCTTTAATTAGGTTTTAGTTGATGATATTAATGATTAATTAAAGGGATTAAAATTGTGGTTATAGATTGTGCTGATAGATGTTGCAAGATGCTAGTGTTAGGGTATCAAAGGTTGTAGACAATGGTGTTATTATGATTTTATTTGAACGCATGCTTGTATGTATGGCATTGACGTGGTTATGGAGATGAATTAAATTGTATAACTTTGGGATATAATTATATATAAACCCATAAAGAAAAAAATACAAAAGGTTTCTAAATTTTCCGTTCATTCAGAATTGACAAAATATTACAAGAAAAAGATAAATTTACGATGACAATATTAGAGATGCCAAGTAGTCATTGTAAGTAACTTTAGAGATTGGAAATTGGGAGGAAAAGTCGCTAATTCATTCGTGAGAAAATTTCCCCCCAAAAATTTCCAAACTACTATATTTTATAGATGATAAAATTAGAGACTATGAAATGTCATCGCTAATAATGGTTATGGGGACAATTATTTTGGTGAAAATTTTATCGAGTATATTTTTTTAGCCAACGCTGGGTTAATAGCACCAGAATGTCATCATTAATGGCTTATGTGCTTTGCATCATTTATTTTTTCCTTTGTTATTAGCAACAACATTTTTTCCTCTCCTCTTCAGTTTCTCTTATCTTTGAATTCAAGCAGAATGGAAGATTTGTGTTTAATCTTTAGTGTTTTTTAAATTTCTTATTTTTATTTAATGTATTATTATTACTACTACTACTACTACTACTACTACTACTACTACTAATACTAATACTATTACTATTACTATTACTATTACTATTACTATTACTATTACTTGAGTTTAATTTGTTCTTTTTTGTGTTCTTGTGATTTTCTTCTATAACCATCATATCTCCCACTTTGCAATTGCACCTCTACTACCTTGCACCACCACCTCCTCCATACCTTGGTTTAGTGTTCAATTTTTACCTTTGGTTTTAGTTTATTTTCTTTTAAATATTAGTTTATTAATTTAATGATTTTCTTTGTAGAATTTTTGGTGATTTTATAGTCATCGGAGCACCGCCAACGCCTATTATTGTATATGCCTCTACTTGTATGTGTTTTTATTTTTTATTTTATTCTTAAGTATTATATATATATAAATGTTGTTATATATTAAGTATTATATACATATTGGTGGGGATAATTGTGTATTGATGTGTGTGTTGTGATTAAATGTATATATAGTGGTAATTGGGTATATATATGTTTGTAATTGTGATTAAATGTATTTGTTATAATAAAAAATTATTATTAAAAAGGTAATAAATTATTATTATCCTTAGATAAAATATTATTAACCAATATGTAGAATAATAACATAAAAATACTTTTAGCTAATAAATTATTTTTAACCTTAGATAAAGTATTATTATATAAGTGGAATACATCTAAACCCGAGATCTAACCATAATAATTAAACCCTCATAAGTTACTAATATAGTAATCCATTACTATATATAGCTGTAATAATAATATAATTATTTAAAAGTAACTATTTTTTCCTTTCATAGGGTTAAGATGCATCATTTACTTAACGAGTACTCTCTGTATTACTATAATATGCTTATAGATGGAGATATTAGATACTATGTGAGTTAGATATGTGATGTGCTACACCACATGGTGGGGAGGGGATTATATTTAGGACCATTTAAATTTAGGTCATGTTATCTTTTGTTGACACTGCCATAAATTCAGCTATGGCTAGCAGTGAAAGCTAGATATACGGATTTGTTTGTTATTGATGTTCCATACCCTAGGGTTGTTGATGGTGGATGATTTATGAGACACTATGCCCAGATAGCAAGGGAGTTGATAATGATTGATGATAAGTAAAGGTCTCACTATAGGATACCATTTATTGCATGCCTTGATTACTTTAGTAACTCATATGAGGTGGACGTACCCTATTTTAAAAAAGTGAGAGAGTAGATAATTCTACAAGAAGAGTGGAATGAATGCATGATCAAGGGAATTTGACGAGGAATCCTACTTTGAGTTATAGTATATTTATGATGTATAATGATTTTTCTTTCACAAGGCAATAGTGTTTGTATTTTGAAACGCTTTTTTCTGATGTTGGTAGTCGCCCTCCACCGTTAGAGACCATTACCCCATCATCCATTGTTGATGCCTCTTTTCCTATAATGGTATATATTTATGAGATTGCTCACTCACAGTAGATGTAGATTGATGAATTGCATATGATAGTTGAAACACCCCTATATTATCAATCGAAATTTTTTATTTTTGCAGAAGTATTAATTACTAAATTATTGGGTGTTACCGCCACATTTAACATACTTTCGGCAAGTGATAAGGCTAAAACAAAACATAACCAGAGTAAATCAGTAAAAATAGAAATAATACATAGTATAACAGTATAACCAAAGTACAATAAGGGACATAAGAGTCTAAAGGAAAACCGATTGTAACAAAAACCAACACCCAAAGGTACAAATCTAGTTTTCTCTAACTCTTAGATCCAAAGACTCATTCTGAAAATGAAACTTATTCCTAAGGACTCCGCTTGTTCTTCCAGCTCTTATAAGCTTCATGTCATTCCATGACTCCTACATAGTCATCTGCAAAAGTAGTATTAGTACGACTTTAAAATCACAATACCTCAAAAGAGGCCACATACCGACATTTCATATAGTCACACAAAAATCAAAACACATACTTAAGCACAAGGCATGAACCATAACCACAACCAATATTTATGGAGAAACATATATCAATGTCTAAGTCTCAACTTAACAGTAAAACATACCAATCCACTTCTCATCATTTCAAGTTACAAAGTCATATTCGATTAGCTAAATACATTCCAATCATAGTGGTATGTCACTAAGGCAAATACTGAAACAACAATCCAAAACAATACTAGGGTAGAGCACTAAGGCGTCTACCGAACCAACAAATCTAACACAATACCAAGGTAGGGCACTAAGGCACCTACCTAACCAACAATCCATTCCTTTCATGTTATTACACATTAATATTTCCATTTTTTACTTTCTTACTCGAGGGGGGATACAATTCAACCTAGGGACATAGTGGTACACCTGGTCATATTGGCGCTCGAAAGTAACATAATATCCTTACCTCGAACCTAGGGACACAATGGTGAAAGTAACACAATACCTTTACTTCAAACCCAGGGGCATAACGGTACGGTTGTTCATACCGACACACAAAGGTAACATAGTATCCTCCTAACCTCGGCCACCAAGTTCTTAAGTTTTGATACCTCTTATAGGGCCCATAGATTACTTATAGAGTAGAGTAGGACCTTCAAATAGGGCACATCGACACACCAGTGAACCGAAATAACTAGGGCTAACACCTCACCTCTAAGGTGAGCAACCATTTCCAACTCGAGGTCTTTCACTTTAAGTATTAATATTTTATGAGGTGATCACATAAGTCATGTACGACATAGAAATTTTCATTTTCCATACTTAACAATTTTCTATTTTATTTCTAATTATTTAGATACACCCTAAGGTGATAGATCTATGTCAAGCCAAGTCCAAGCTAAGGTCAATCTATCAAAAGGCTAAGGCCATCCTAGCATTCAATTATTTGTAAGGATACTTTAGCTCAAAATTATCAAAAAATCCTTCAAACCCTAGTTTCACTATTTTATTCATTTTCGTACCAACATAATCATTATGAGAGATCGGTCATGAGCTGGAACAAAGGCAGTATTCCACATTATTTTAGCACGTAGATAATCTTTGGATTTTGACAATTAAGTGTATTTTTCACTTTTCATGCATTTAGTAGGCTACACCCACCTAAAACTCTAATCACGCAACTCTCATGTATCACATATTCCATGCACCATATACATACAAATTTAAAGCACAAAAAATCATTTAAATAGGAATATTATCATCATAGTACATGTAGGGGATTATCTCTAACCCTAAGCCATGCGAATAGAATGTATTATAAGCTAACCCTAATCATATGCATATGCGCCCATCTGAATTATCGTAAACCTAACATCCATGCATGAGCAATCATGAAGCATATATCATGGAATCTGAATCATAACTTGATAATAATGGAAACCCTAACAAAATATTAGATATACAGACACAAAACATTTGACAAATTATCATACATACAACTCAATTATTTATAATCATAAAACATATCATCCCTTCAACATAATATTATTTTTATCATGCATGCTATAATGCTCAAAAAGCATAAACCCTAGCATGATTCTAGGTCTAAAATTTCCTATTATACTTGCACATAAATTCTACCGTCCTATGAGTGATTGGATTTACCTAACCCAAGCTTACATAAAATATGTCTTTTCCAAAGATCTCAAGGATAACCTAGGAATTTAACATCCAAACGCATACATATGTTAACATATAATATTAGCATCAATAATCCAAAATTACTAAAATAATTTACGGCTAATAGTTGGTTTAACAAGCAAGAGGAAATCCAAGGAAAATCTTACCACTGAAGGAGGGAGTTTCGATTGAGAAGAAGGGAGGTGGCAATAGCTCGAATGGCCAGTGCTAGGGGACTAAGAACTGCGAGAATGGGAAGTGCAGGATATGGAGGATCGATTAGGGTTGGTGGTGGATGGTTAAGGAGGTCGTTGTGGGTTGGTGTTGTAGAATAAAATTTGGTGGTGGAAGGAGCAACAATGAGAATAATGGAGGGGAGAGTTTAGTGCACTAGAGGGAGCTTAGGTGAGGTAGGAATTAATTGTAGGCTGCTCAAGGGTTTTTGGCACAACACAAAAGGGAGAGAAGTGATATAAGAAGGGGGTGGCATGCAGGAAAAAGAGGATCAAAACCAAAAGAGGAAAACATAGGAGAAAGGGGAGGTATGGTGTAGAGTGATGGTTTGCATGGTAAGGTACCGAGGTAAGGGAAGTAGGGTAATGGTAAGGGGAAGTCTAGCATAGGTTAGGGTAAATATCTATTTAAATAATTAGGGTAAAATATTTTGTAGGTTAACAAACTATGTTTATTTGATGAAACAGATACCCATTAAGACCCAACCTAGGTTTAAAAATTTAATATGCACCCTCTACTATTTTTTAACCTAATTATATTTTATAATTAATAAGTCATAATAATATTACACATATTAACAATATGTTTATTACCAAATATCCTCATATAATTATTACAGCTAATATACATAGTTATCAATTATAATTAGGATTTTTTGGAAATGGAGTATTACAATAATAGCATAGACATAAGGATTTGGGTTTGCCCCTCATTTGACTCCCTATGGTCAACCCCAACACCAGACTTAGCCTTGATATTATCAACCCAACACTAGGTTTAGTCTCCATATGGTCATCCCTAGCGCCAGATTCATCCTCTTTTGAGTATGTCCCACTAATAAGATGATGGTGATGATTTGTTATAAATAAATTTTATTTAAGGCATTTTAATTTGCTAATCAATTCAAACAATTTTGAGCATTATATAAACAATTTTAAAAATTTGATTGTTAAGTATTTATAAATATTTTAATTTTGTTATTTTATATGATATTGTATATTTTATGGAATAAAAAATATTGTAAATTCTAATTGTCGTTGCTAAAAGGCTAAATGGCGATGACTTGTAGAGGAAAAAAGAAAAAATGTAGGAGAAATTTAAAAATGCCATCCCTAATATCTTTGTTAGGGACTGCATGTTGTGACTAAAACTCATATTTAAAATTTTTTTAACCATGATTTAAATTTTGTCACTTTTTTTTTATGTTTAAAATGTTGTGCCTAATACTCTTTTTAGGGAGAACATAATGTGGTTAAAACTTAAATTTTTAAAAAATTTAAACCAAAATTTGATTGTTACCATTAAAAAAAAATAATGTTGTTTCTAATACTCCATTTACAGACGATATGCTACGGCTAAAACTCAAACTTTTTAAATTTTCCAACTAAAATTTGAATTTTGCTGGGATTTTTCATTTTTAAAATGTCATCCCTACTACCCTTTTTAGGGATGACATGTAATAAGTAAAACTTAAAAAACTTTAAAATGGTCCACCAAAATTTGAACGTATATGGTTGTTGAAGGACTAATTGGATACGATATTGTTATCTCTAAATGTATGATTTAGCGACGACAATTTTTTATCCTAATTTCAACCTCTTCAAAATATTGGAGACAAGTCATTGCCAAAGAATAATGGGTTTGGCTTTGGGATTGTCACCGATGATAAATGTCGTTGCTAA
The DNA here is from genome assembly GCA_039764185.1 of Tamarix austromongolica. NCBI lineage: Eukaryota > Viridiplantae > Streptophyta > Magnoliopsida > Caryophyllales > Tamaricaceae > Tamarix > Tamarix austromongolica. The sequence goes on along the minus strand of CM077810.1, from coordinate 102,617,959 downwards.
AACCTCTTTTTCTAGTAGTGAAAATAGAGAAAAACTCATAGAATATTCAATTAAAGATTCAATTTCTAATTCTCATTCAATTTCTCATGGATGTCAACATGATTACATGAAGCTTTTATACTTGATTCAAGCTGAATCTTCCGCATCAAAGATAAGCTAAAAGCTAGAAGAAAAAGCACACAAAAATACTCTTACAAATCCATGCCACACAAACTAAGATAGAAGGTAAAACACACTCTTAAAACATGGAATCATATATAATCTTGACTAACATAATTTCATTAAGCTCTCATAATTCCCTCCATGTCCTCTTATAATCCATGCTGCCTCCTTTTTTGGCCCATGTATATTCTTTTGATTCAATTCTTCAACCAAGCCTCTTCTAATGAATCAAATGACTTCATTAACTTTTCCTTTTAAGTGTAGGACAACTCTTAGGACATGCTCTTGCATCATATAAGCTACAATTAAACCAATATATATAATGGAGCACGAATGAATCCTATAACGACAAAAGCATCTTGATCCACTCTATCCGAAGAAGGGGGAAAAAAACCCAACTCAATCTGAATCTCGTATATAGAACAAAACAATTTCTCCCTTATGAATGTGCATGGCTCAGGTAATCAACTGGCATCAACATGTCTGAAGGTAGAGCAAGGGACCGAGCACTTGCTGATGCGATGAGAAAACAACCTTTATCACATATATAAGGTTTTCTGAATCGTTCAGTGCACCTTATCTCAGATAGATAATATGCTTATCTATTGAAGCCACAAAAAGGGCATGGGATCACTTGAGACTTGACCTGGCATTTCCAACAAGTTTTTTCTAAAGGATCTGTCAGGCAGGAGATACCATGCATTCCTCAGATTCCTTTCAGCTTTTTATCGTGGATAACTGCTGAACCAATAGCTGAACTTTGCTTTTCAGATGCAAAGCAGAGAACTAGTAAGTCATGAAAAAGTTACACAGCTATGGAAGTGAAAATCTGCATAGAGATATGCTGGCACAAGTTGTAATGACAGGTTAAGTAGCGAAGAAACATATAAAAATGTAAGGATGAGAAAGGTGACACCTCCTCCACGGAAATGCCCTTGACCACTCCACTGATACATGAATAGCTTCATCAGGTCCAAGGCTACCGTTGATGAAGACTGCACAGGCACCCTGTCCAGTTGATCACCTTTTGAAACAACATCAACCCAAAGACAGGCCGTTAAATTTCCCCTTATTTCTTTTATGTCATGAACTTCATGTCACTGATAAACAACATACTGAGAGGGTTAACACTAGGAAAAGGCAAATATGAACAATTGAATTCAAACTTAACAGTATTATTAAATACAGAGTCTCAATTCTATTTATCAAAAAGATGAGCAGTTCACCAGTGTGAACGGTATTCAAGAAAGGAGAATTAGGATCCTGTCAAAAGTGATGGTTGCAGGCACCCCTTCTCCATTTCAAGAAGAGAGCCTCAAATCCAAGACCACACACGTTAGTGATGAATTTGAGCTGAATGCCGCATCACATCAGAATCTTTTTGCTCTCAAATCCTTTGTTTCCTTTGTCTGCGGTCATTTCCAAGACACAATTTCTAGAGCAGTAGGGCTATCTGAAATGCTTCGGCAGTTGAGCTGGTGCAAAGTGGAAAACCCCCTTTGGCGAATCAAATGGGTATTTGGGATATGTAGTTTATCTGGAATCGCAATGTAAAAATAGTAATTATCTGTTAGTTAATTCATATGCATTGAAGTAATAGTTGGTTTCCAGTCTGCCTTCATGAGCAAGAAATGTGCAGAACTTTATCTACTATATGACGTCCGTAAGTAATTGTTTTTCTATTTGTCACGAAGTTACATGCAGAGAAGTCTCATAGTATATGCTCCCAGACAAAATAGATTGAAAAAATATATCCTAATGAAACATAATAAACAAATGGAATCAGTTCCCTAGCTAAGGGGCAAGGAACAAAAGAAAGACTGGATCTCAAACCATATCAACAACTCCATTTATAAACCAAAACCATGCTTGCTGAATTTAGCCACACACATATCCAAGAGATAGAATTTACCCACCGAGTGGAATGGGAGCTAAATTTGTTAATTCCTGCATTTGAATGAATTGACCATAGTCTGTCCAACACTAATCATCATTAAGACTGTAGCATAAGAACCTCCACAACAGAGGCTCCAAAATTTTTTTTTAAGCTTATTGAGCTTAAAAAATTGAATGGGGCGCGGGAAATACAGTCCGCTCAACTGACTGAAACCAAAAAAAAATAAAATTGAGTAGAGAGGGAGAAAGAAAAAGAGAGAAGGAAAAGTAATAAAAAAGATTATTTTTTTGATGTATATTATTGGCTGTGGTAGAGTATATATTTTATTATTGTATTAAAAATCATTGTTGTTGTGTGGGTGGGGTTCAAATATCTTAGAAAACTACTTTTTAGGTCTATAACGTGCGTTGACCTTATTATTATTATTTTTTTGAGGATGCTCTAATTGTATTATTGAGTTCATCGAACAAAGGCGCTCCAATACGGCACAGAAATTTCACCAAGCACCAAGATGTCGCTTCCGGCTTCCACGTCAGAGCAAGTTTAAAGGAATTTTGTTGTCTTCATTTTCAAACATCGATATTTCATGTTCCATTTCCAACTTCTTTATTCACCGTTCAGAAACATTCCAATAATCCAAACTTTCTTTTTGATTTTCATGGCGTATAATAAACTTTTTTTTTCATTACGCAGTTAATTTATTTAACTAGCTAGGCCTTTCATAGAAAAATAAAGTGTTCATAAAGTGAGTATACGACTTGTAAGTAAAAGAAGTTTGCACCAAATACCTTGTACGAGAACTCAAGTAATCAGCCAAGAAGGACCGGGTGTATGATATTGACATCCACTTGAAAGCTAGATAAAAAAGAACAGGTAGAATATGTATGTTGTTAAATTTATGTGATGATTTGGCGTAGAATAGGTTTTTGAGTTGTCAAATCACAAGAGCATTGCATCAAACAATGCATCGAACAAGAATGCAGCTGATTTGAGACAGGTTTGTGGACCTCTATATACACACAAAGCCTTAGGGGTTGTTTGATAGTGCCACCATAATATACACATAATTTATATCCTCTTAAAATATGATTATAGTATTTGTTAGACTCATATCATTTTAAGTCGGGGATTGAGAATGGCCGCCTAATATCTAACTAACACACAATTAAGAAAATAAATAAATCTAAATCATAAAAAAAGCAAAAATAATAAGAAAAGCACACCTATAGAAATACTAAAAATAGAATATCATAGAAAACAAATAAAATCAAATACTAAATACAAATGAAGACAATAGCAATGAATATGTTAGGGGAGTCAATATTCATCACTACCTTAGGTTAAGAAATAACAAACAATTCATACATCATCAATTAATTAGTTAAGAGAATAAGATCGGCTAAGTTGCAAGTCAAAAACGTTTCTATTTACTTTATATTACTTCTCTAAAGTGATTAATACGATAAATCACCAATTTTAAATCCTATTGAATTTTAGCAATATAGTCGCAACAAATGACTCTTATATTTAACTAGATCCAAAGCATTAACCAAAAGTAGAAAGATGCTAATATAAATACTCAAACTAGTATCTCAAGCATGTCTAGTTATATTACTCAAATTTAACTTATACATATTTAGACGTTCCACTACTCCAGTTATAATCAAAAAACTATTAAGTCAATTATTATATAACCTAGCTATAATTTATACAAATAAATTTTAACATGTTTATAAGCTAGTTACCACTTAGAAAATATATACTCCAACATATCATCTCCATATAAATCACAATAAGAGCATACCAAAATGAAGTATGCATCATATAAGTCACACTTGACAGAATCATAGGCTATAACAATTAAATCAAAATCAAATGAAAATTTCATGAGATATAAGAAAACAAAGAAATTACTATTAATATCTCAAACCATAGCCTAGGGTTTTGATCTTGCCCCTAACAATAAAGAATTTAGCCACACATCATGTAAAAATTAACCACACAAATTGTATATAAGTGTAGGAAAAGAAAAGACCAAAAGCTGAAACAAAAATAAATGAAACAAGGTGGGTAGACGACCCCTGATTGAGGCCCGATTGACTATCAATTGTAGTTGTCGTCTTCTTCCTTGCGCGAGCCAATCTTCTCCCCTACTTGAATGATCTTAAAAATTAAATACTACTTTGTATGAATTAAGGCAATGGATCAACAATTCAAGGCTGTATGAATGTGAAATTGATGATTTCATAGATCAATCAAAATAATTAACCAATAATTTAAGGATTTATGGATATGGATGAAGGTTTGAATATGATGGAACCCTTATTTGAAAATCCTTTAACAAGAGGCTTTATTGATTGAAGTGAATCATAAATTAAGGGTGGATGATACAAGGATTGAATGGATTATGTATTAATTGAATGATTGGAAGAATGAATTAAGGGAATTGATGGTGGTATAGGGGTTGAAAATGAATGTTAAAGAATCCTTATTCTTGAATCTCAAAGATGGAGGAAATTACTTTAGGAATTTTAATCGAGGTCTTAGTTAATGATGTTTATATAGGTGTTAATATGCTAAAAGATCGAGTATTAGGTTAGTGGGAATATAATATAGAAGTTAGGAAAGAATTGGAAAAGGCACTTATGAAGGTTGAGACTTCCATGGATGGTTCAAGTGCTTCGGGAACCTTCGTTCAAGGGGTAGTCGACTGCCCATCACAAGGTAAATTCCAACATATTCTAATTGACACCTTTAACTTTTGACATGATTTTGATCGTGTTATAGTGCAATTTGGTGAAAGTGATAAGCATGAGAGTTGTAGAACTTTTTATTAGCTTTCTAATAAAACTTTAATCACCTCAATTGAAGGTTGGATGAAAAATTTATTCTTGAAATACTAAAGGGTGATTTTTATTATCTTATATGAATGATTTGGTTGATCTTGTAAAATTATCTAAAGCACTTAAATATGCTCATTTTCCTCATGATTGATCTTAAATGAATACCTTTGTTTAAGAGAGGTTAAAATTTTCTTTTATAGGAAAATTTATTTAAATATGGAGATTAACACTATAAAAATAGGGCATACAATATACTTATCATTTGGTAGATTTTGGTGCGACTTAAATGACATTTGTTGAAGGAAAAATCTAAATAAAAAAGGATTTGTGGAAATAAATAAAAAATAGATTCCAAAATTGTTAAATATATGGGGACCTTAAAAATAGTATTTTATTTTCAACTGGAGATTTTCATTATTCGTTAATAAGTAGAACGACTTTTATTATATTGAAGATGGTGAAAATTAAATTTTTATGGAAAATTAAAATTTTATAGTAAATTGAAAAGAAATATAAACAATATCTAAAAATTAATAAAACCATCCATATAAAAATTTTAAATAATTTCTCTCTTTCTCTCTCTCTCTCTCTCTCTCACACACACACACACACACACACACACATGTACGCACACACACGCACACACATATTGGGATCAATGACCGATCCCACATATTGTAGAATCATAAATAAATGAGAGAAACAATGGAGGAGATAACAAAATTGAGATATTCAATCTTTTTTATTATGTATGTCATAAATGAGCCAGTTACAATGCATATATATCATATGACCATGCAATCATGTCAATGAGCCGGCTGCAATGCATATATATCATATGCCATGTGATCGTGTGATGATCATGGATTTGCACATGGGAAAGATCAATTAGGTCAGCTAGAACTTGATCACATAAAAAATGATAATATATTTTAATATGCTTGGTTCGCTTATGGAACATGGGCTTCTGAGTAATATGAATGACAACTTTGTTGTCACATTCAACTGGAATCTAAGTGACACCATTATAGGAGAGGTCATGAAAAAGCCATGTTAACTAAGATAACTCAGCAAATCGACGTAAAGAATGATATCCAGCTTCAATTGAGGAGAGTGAGATAATTATTTGCTTCTTTGATTTCCAAGATATGGGGGATCCACCTAAGGTGATAAAATACTCACTAATTAAACATCGAGTGAAAGGATATACCACCCATTTAGAATCACACAATGTTTGAAAGGAAAATATGGAGCTATTATTGAGCAACACACCTTGCTCAGGTTTGCATTTTAAGTATCGAAGGATGTGAAATTTTGCATTGAAGTGAGGCTTTTGTGGGGAACTATTAAGTTGGCTTATACGCTAGATAAAAAATGTAATATCAGACCTCGTATTAGTTACGTAAGTGAGCTTGCCGATGAGACTATGAAATTGTGTAGCATCAATGAGTGGCACTTGCATGTTTAGAAGAAGTTTCTATCTTGTGTTAAGTTGGATGGAAACATTGGATTTATTAGATAGTACTGAGTAATCATGCAACATATTTATAGTGAATTTCTATTGAGTGAATGTTAGGCTACTAATGGATCATAAAAAATTCCATCCCCTAAAAACTAATGCAAATCCCCAAGGTGCTTGATGCAGAAGGTGTCATGTAGGAACATTTTAATAGTGTGAATATCAACCATGGTATTGACAACAATTAGTAAATCATCAACATACGCAATAGTAATAGTGATGCGTTCGTCATCCTGTTTAGTGAAGAGGGAATAGTTATTCTTCATAACCCTAAGATATAAGTGAATTGGAAATTTTTTTATACCATTGTCTAGAGGCTTGTTTAATATTGTAAAGTAATTTCCTAAGTTTGTGTACGTGGGATAAATGAATGTTGAGGCTTGGAGGCAGTTTCATGTAGATGTCTAAGGGTGTGCACAAACTAGGTTAACTCGACTTTTTGGACAGAACCATTAAAATAGGGTTAAGGTTGAACCATTTTGAAAAAAATGGGCATCTATGGTGGTCTGGTTTTGACTCATGTTTTTTGATTTACCCCATTTTAAACCCATTTTGTCATATTTTTTCCCTAACAAATAGGGTTAAAGTTAGGCTAAAATATGTCAAAACTAGGTAAAAAAAGAGTCACTTTTAAAATAGGGTCGGCCTAGTTTTTATGTTTCAGGTATGGGTGTAGACTATTTTAAAACCAATCTAGGTTTTGGGTCATAGTTTAGTAAAAATCGAGTCTTTGCACCGGTCTGAGTTTGGCCTAATGTACATCCCTATATATATCTTCATAAATATCTCCATGAAAGAAAGCATTATATACGCCAACTTATTGAATGTGCCAAATTTTCTCTACTGCCACTACTAGGAGACTTCAAATGGTAGTCATTCAAACCACGGGAGAAAAAGTTTCATGAAATTCTTCTCCCACCTTTTGAGTGAAACTAAGCACTACAAGACATACTTTAAATCTCTCAATTTTGCAATTTACCTTGTACTTCAGCTGAAAAACCCAATTGCAACTTATGAACCTTTTACCTTTAGGTAGCTACATCACTTCCTAAGTATTTTTTGTATGCAAGGCCTCAAATTCAGGATCCATAGCCTTAACCCAGTGTGGATTAGAGGGTGTCTCATCATATGAATAGGGTTTTGGGATGTAATGAGCAATGTAGGAGTAGGAGTATAAGTAAGTGGTATTTTGAGTAATGGAATATGAGGAGTAAATATTTGTTAAAGTGTAGGGACACAATGGGGGGGATTTTCTAGGTTGATGCATGTACAACTATATATATAATATTTTAAATGTGCTAAAGCATGAGAGGTTCTATGGGAATGAAAAAAGAGAGGTGGAGTATGTGGATGTAGATAAGATGAGGATGATGTAGTTATCATTTGAGGAAGAATGAGGAGATGAGCCATCTAGGGCAAAGAAGTCAGAGGGTGGTTGCTGGAATCATTGTTTTTTTTATCATCATTTGGGGAGGAAGGGTTGGACATAGGTAATGGGAATGAATTGAGTGATTTGAATCGGTGAGGTATAGTAGTGCAAAAGGAAAACTAGTTTTTATTAAGAATACATCTCAATTGACATAGATTTGTTTGGTTTCTAAATTTAGAACCTTATAGGCCTTCTTTCCATGTGGATGATCCAACAGTGTGTAGGGATGGGATCTTGCTATAAAATTTTCTTGTGTGAGTTTAATGTTGGTGATGTGGTATAAATAACTAAAAGGTTTGAGGTTCTATAACTTTAGTTCCATATTGAAGAGTATTTGGTGTAGACTTTGGAAGTTAAGGGCTGGTGAGGGATTTCTATTTATAATATATATATATATATATATATATTAGTAATAATGCTTTCATCCTAATATGCATGAGGAAGATTGGATTGAAACATGAGATCCCGTGCTATTTCTAGAAGCTGTTTGTGTTTACTATTCCATTTTGTTGAGGAGTGTACCTATAACTGATTTGATGCATGATTCCTTGATTAGAAACATATTCTTCAGTTTCAAGGCTTAACCCAAGATCCTAAGCATTATCAGAAAGAATGGTTTTAATGGTTTTATTAAATCAAGTTATAATGAGCATAGTAAAGGACTTAAGAACACTAAAATAATTAGATTTAATGCTTAAAAGAAAGGTCCAAGTAGCTTGAGAATAATCTTCTACTATGGTCAAAAAATATTTAACTCCATCATGAGTCATGGTTTTATAAAGACCCTATGTATCAATGTGAGCAAGATTAAAGGGAGCCGCTTAACGTGTCAATCTAGATGAAAAAGAAAGTCTATGTTGTTGAGCTTTAAAGAAAATATCACATACCAAGTCATTGATTTTATTGATGGTTTGCAAAGAAGGAAACATTTGTTTCATTTTATATAATATGAGGTGCTCTAATCTGAGATGCCAACGTAAGATATTTGAAGAAATGCATCTTAATCTAGTGGAATGATGGGATATACTAGGAACAATTTCTAAATTAGAATAATCTATATAGGATGAAATTTTAGAAATATTTAGTCTTAAAGGAACACTGGAGCTCAAGAGACAAAGACCCCTAATCAGTTCACTGAGGGCGAGAAGATTATTCTTCAAATGATCCTACATCAAGCATGTGGAGTTAGTAAAAAAAATGATGTTATTAGAGTTTATTGCCAAATATAGAAATTAATTTTTATTTGAGGTTGGGTACATAATAAACAAATTAAAGAATTATCCCATTATTTAATACCATAGTGCCGATGGAATCTACTGTGGTGTTGCTGCCATTAGGTAGAGTAATGGACATGAGGTTGGAAGTTGGTTGAAGTGATGAGAAAAGGGATTTATTGTCACTCATATGATCAGTAGCCCTTGTATCTAATTACCATAGTTGAGTCAAGGTTATAGAAGTGTAAAAAGAAAATTTTCTTGGATAAGCATCACAAAAGTGAGAGTTAATACCTGAAAAGCTCACCATGCCCACCGCATTATGTAGATTGGGTGATATAGAGTTTTGAGAGTTGCAAACCTATAATAATCCAAATTTTTATCTAATATAAGTCCTAATTACTTTATATTTTAATCTAAATCCTAATCTTAGATAATTAATGATTTTTTCTTCCCCTAATTCCTTGACCCTAAATCGAATCCTAATTCTAATTTTTGGGTCATCATAGTATATTTTTAGCTTAACTCTAATATTGGATAATTGATAAATAAAATTTTATATTAATTCCCTAAATTTAAACCTAAACCTAATCCTAATTCTAATCCCACCTTCTTCCTTCTTTCCTTTTGTATTAGTCTGCGCCTCTAGAGCCCACTCCCCTTTTCTTTTCTTTTTTGTTTCCTTCCCACATCGATGTCCCCTACCTCCCTTTTCCTTTCCCTTTCTCCATTTATCCTTTCGACCCAAACAGATCCTTTCCCGCACCCTTGCTCATCTTCCTCCCCTTCCCTTCTTAGCCATGCAGCTTTCCACTCCTGTGTAACACCCCCATTTTTATCACTTGAAAGTTTCTATGAAAAATTTAATTTTTGAAGCTAAACCATTTAAAATGTAAAGTTTTACTATCATACTTAGTATAAGTATAGTTTCTCTACCTTTCTTATACTAAGTGTTAAGGTTAAAACATTTATCGGCTTATATTAAGAGAATAAGATACATATTTTATTACAACATTAAACTATTCTGATAAAAAATGATTGAATAAAAGAGTTACAACTTTCAAGAGGAAAAAAAATACGGAAGGGGACATAAGAGTTGAAGAAATATACAAATCAAAAGATATTGGAATGAATACCAAATAGTCCTAACTCTCAAACCCCACTAAAATTCATCAAGCTGTACACTCAAAGTATTCCTGTAAGGTAAAGACTATCAATTGAACAAGCAAGGGACTATAAAATGGAATACATCAGTACAATGGTACTGAGTAAACCCCTAAAAAATACTAATCATTCAAATATCATATATATCATATCTATGGTAACATAAAATATCATGGAATAACGCATCAAATAATAAAACACTATAGCTAAATGCCATATTTATACCATAACTCATGTCATACCATATACCACATGTTCATCACATCAAACTTAACTATATTATGATTGTTTCATTAATCTAATTATACCAAGGGTGTCCCATAAAGTGGAAAACACTAAACCATAATTTAGGAATTTTACAATAACCACCACTATATCACTTACAATATGATAAGAAAAGCGCTGAGACAATTACCATCCAATACACCAAATCTAAATAGTGTATGAATGCAACTATCAAACCAACATACCAAAACCAAGCAGTGCATGGAGACAACTACCAAACCGATAAACCACAACAATCCAATTAAATAATTATACAACAATTATTTTCATTTTTAGTTACTTGAGGGGATACAATAATGACCCAGATACATATAAAGTACATTGGTTATACTAACATACTCAAGCAACAAATTATTCTTCGAAGTTGTAATCCATAGAAATACAAGTACTCTGGTCATACTAGTGCAACAAGATAACATAATATCCTCTAATCCTAGAACAACTAATCCTTAAGTAACTCCTATAGGGTCTGTAAGTCACTTATAGAGTAGACTAGAGCCTTAGTCAAGATATTGAGGCATTCGACAGAACCATCAAACCAAATCGAGGGCTCCTATATCATATCTAGGGTAGCTAATCCTAAATAGCAACCATTCCCAAATCTTGAGATCTTCCACTTTAAATATTAATATCTTAATAAGGTAATCATAAAATATTACATAATATAAAATAATTCTAATTCCATACTTAACCATTTCCCTTTATTTTTAATTATTTAAATTAACTATAAGTTCAATGATCCAAAATAAATCAAATTTAACACTAAGATCAACCTAGAAATCTATTAAGGTCATCCTAGGCCTATTATTCACATGTGTACCAGGGTTATTTTTAATTATGGTTAATTTGTGAAACTAAGGTTATTGGGAAATTTAAATAGTAATCCTAAAGTTAGTCTAATATCACATGCGTAATAAGTTGGACTTAAACCTTGATTTTGGGGTATGTTTTCAATAATGATATTTTAAGTATGGGTATTAAATTTGGTAATAAAATGAGTACTGGGGTGAAGTTATGCTAGACTTGTAAAATTAGGGCTTCTTAGGGAGATATGGCTTGTCTTTGGGAGGATATTTTGGGAGATGTGCCTTATATATTTATGTGTGTGTGTTTTGTAGTGAAAAAGTGTATGAGTGAAGACTGGTTGTACCTGTCCGTTCTACTTCCATCGGATGTGAATAGTGGGAAGAAACTTTATGCCTTAAAGTTTTATATTGCTGATATCGTTTCAATAGTTGAGAATGGTGTTCAAGAGCATTTTACCCTAGGGTTATATATTTATGATACCATTCCATCGATTGAAAATATACCTTAGGTTGTATTTGATGATATCCTTCCACCGATTGAGAATAGTGGGGTTTTTGAACTCATATTAAATAAATTATTTGAATGATTAAAATCATTAATATGATATTAATTGCTTAAAGTGAAATACTATATGAGTCAGAACCAATTATATCTGTTTGTTTCATTGGATAAGAATATTGGCCAGAAGCTTTATGTCTTAGGGTTGTATATTATTTATACCATTCCACTAGTTGATAATAGTGACCAGAAGCTTTAAGCCTTGGGGTTGTATATTTATGATAGCGTTCCCCCAGTTGAGATTAGTAAGGTGTTTGAACTCAATGTGAATAAGATTATGGACATGGATCACACCATTATTATTTTTAGGCTTGGAAAACAATAAGTAAGTTGGTATCATATGCTATTCTAGATGCGTATTTATCTGCTGCGTGATTTTATGACTTTATGTGACCTTTTTTTCATTGTATTTTTATCTTACTCAGTACATAGCGTACTAGTTATCCTTTTCATAGGTGCTCCTCATTTTCATAAGTATATTCGCCTCATTTTGCAAGTGACTGGTGATTTATATTTTTAACATGCTTACCTTTGGTGAGTGTATAATTTAAAATTAGTATAGGGCATGGTTATCCGGATATCTTTATCTTTCTATGGACTCTTAGTCCTCTATTTTTATTTTACACATTTCTTTCTCTCTTTTACATATCCTATATCTTAGTAGAATCAAGTGCTTCCCATACCTGATTCCTAGGTATAAGGTTACTTTTGCCTTATACAAGACATAGTCTAGGCATAGGGAGTGCATCTTCTATGTTAGATGCAGTGTGACACCCCTAATTTTTATAATTTGGCTTTTTTAGTAAACTCTTTAAAATGAATATTTTTTAGTTATAAACTTTGGGGGTGTTATGTAACCATTAAACAATCACTCAAGATCTTACCTTGATTTAACAGTGAAAATAGATGGTTATATTATTCATTGTTTAATCCTACTCTAACACTAGCCTAATTATGTTATTGTCCTATAGTCCCATTTTGGACAACATCTTTATTTTTTTTCTCTTTCATAAATTTAAAGTCCGAAGGAAACCCAATTAGTCTATAACATTTTTCCTTTGTATGATTGGCTTTCTTGCAGTAGTTGCAAATCACTTTCTTTGTGTTTGATTTGAAATCCCCTGAATTGTTGAGTTCCACTAAATTATAGGGAATGGGATTATTGGAGAAATTCTTCCATTGTTTCTCTTCATTAATTAGCATGGAATACGCTACTCCAATAAAAGGAAAAAATCATCATGCAGATACCGCCCCTAATGTTGGAATAACAATCATTTGATCCTATTATAAACTAAATTAGTTTTTGATTTTCAAAATGTTTAATGAGTGGCTTGGTTTTCCCATAAGTGCACGTTGGAAAGGTGGTGATGAGAGTAAGTTCATCCCATAACTTTATCATCTTGGTGAAGAATATAGCTATGTAATCGGCTCCCTGTGAAATAGATAATATATCTTTTTAGAGTTGGTAGAGCTATATACCATTAGTGGTTTCATACCTTTCTTCTAACTCTTCCTAAATTTGAGAAGCTAAGGTCATCTAAATCACACTTTCATATATTTCTTTGTTGAGTGAATTTAATATCTAGCTCGTAACTATAGAGTTGCATCTAATCCATTGATTGAGAGCTGTTAAATTGGAAGCATGTTCTAGAAGAGCACCATTAATTAGATCCAACTTATATTTTGCTGCGAATATTATTGTCATAGACATTTTCCAAGCGTGATAATTGGTTCCATTGAATCATTTGAGATGAGTGTTACCCCTTGGTTTTCAGAAGCATGCAAATAAAGAGAACTTGATTGATTGTTAAAGGAGTCAAATTTGAAAGCAACATCTTGTGCGGCTATAGTTTCAGGCATTTTTGAATGTCGGCAAGTAGCCTTGGACGGAATTTACCGCCCACTTAGGGCTGCATTCCCAAACAACCCGACTTGACGACAGCGCCTCGTGGTGCGATAGGGTCCGGGCACGACGGGGCTCTCACCCTCTCCGGCGCCCCCTTCCAAGGGACTTGGGCTCGGTCCATCGCATAGGACACTTCTCCAGACTACAATTCGAGCGGGCAAGCCCACTCGATTCTAAAGCTAGGCTCTTCCCGGTTCGCTCGCCGTTACTAAGGGAATCCTTGTAAGTTTCTTTTCCTCCACTTATTGATATGCTTAAACTCAGCGGGTAGCCCCGCTTGACCTGGGGTCGCATCCGTAAAGCCGTACAAGCGGCTTCTTCAAGGCCCTACAAGAAGCACAGACGACCTAAGGCGCACGGCGTGATCCGCGCCCGGGATAAAGCCCAGAACAACCAACCACCTAACGCCATGGCCCTCGTCGCCATGATCTCCCTCTTTAGGCCAACCACGCGCCGGCAGGCACACGGGAGGCCAATCTCCGCCCCGACGACCGAGGCACCCGTTGTGAGTGCAAAGGCATTGGGTGCGACGTGTTGCGTGACGCCCAGGCAGACGTGCCCTCGACCAAATGGCTTTGGGCGCAACTTGCGTTCAAAGACTCGATGGTTCACAGGATTCTACAATTCACACCAAGTATCGCATTTCGCTACGTTCTTCATCGATGCGAGAGCCGAGATATCCGTTGCCGAGAGTCGTTTTTGTTAA